>JBBPBS010000007.1:3852328-3869105 GCA_037974835.1 Cicer judaicum | reverse complement strand
GTTCGATATTTTCTTTATGTTTATTAATGATAAATATTTATCTTGTTTTTTATTTATTTATTTGTTTATATGTTACATATTTTTGTATGCATCAATAACTAATATCTGTCTCGTATTTTTTATGTATCAATAATATATATTTTTCATGGTAATTATATTTATTTGTGATAAATATTTATTTTATAATTATTTTTATATCTATGAGTGATTTTTTTTATTTAATATAATTTATTTAATTTTATTAATATAATTTGATATATTTAATTAATTTTTATTTTTTAAATTAATAATTAATATTTTTTATAAAAAGAATTAACGGTAATAGATGTTTGCATCCTCTTGAAGAAATAAAAAATTCTTGAGATAGTTGCACAATCTCTTAAAAGTCAATGTAGGTATATTAGAGTGTTTCAAATGAAAAGAGAATACAAATAAAAAAAATTCTTGCAACTATTATATTTTTGATTTTGAATAGGCTCAATAGATGAAATAAGATAGTAGAATAAAATCAATTATGTCTTCTTTTTCTATAATAGATATTTGATAATTGTTTTCAATACCTAACTTGTTAATTTTTTATTTACTTCCTGTTACCAAAATTATTTTTCTTCATAGATAAATGAAAAATATATAAAGGATTTTTTACACACACACATATATATATATATATATATATATATATATATATATATATATATATATAGGATTTGGTCGTGCCTATTGCCTAGTAGTAGTACTATTGTGTTCATGTGACATAAGAGACAAATTAATTATAAAATTTAGGAATGAAAATTTTGGTTGTATCGTAGTTACACAATATAAAAATTTCGGAAAAGATCAACCTCAATTGCCATTGTTTTTTTTACTCACGTTGCCACTGTTAATGACTTAAAAGTACGAAATCACTGCCACTGTTAAAATTAAATACTACAGTATATACATTAGACATTATACCAACTAATTAATCATCAATATTTATTTATAAAAAATAATTAAATGACTATGTAAATTCAATGGAAAAAATTTGTTTAAGTTTTAAAAATTAAAGAAATATACTTTTATTTATTTAGGAACGAGCTCAATAAAATTGTGAATAAGTGAAAATAGTAATCATATAACAATTTTTTTTATTCCTACGGTATAAAAATACAATGATGGTATAAAATAACGGAAACTCATTATCTTACTATATATTTATTTAATAATCAAGTGCTGTATTGGACGTTAGTTTACATTTACGTATATTTCCATTATTTTTAGTCATTAATTCGCTGGCGGTGGTAAGTAGCCCAGTAAGACTACCTATCTATAAAAAGAAAAATATTAATTATTTTTGGAAAAATAGACTAGAAGTTTCTCAATAAAATAGTAAACCGTGTTACTCGATTTATTTCCAAATTAATAATAATCGCATAGCATAGCATAGCTCGCCATTCATTCATTTTTCAAAGCAGCTTATTGGAAACTTCGAAGACTCGTTCATAAACCACAACTAAGGTACGGATTAATACCATTATTTCCACACCCCTCCTTTTTTTTCGTTACCATACACGGTTTATTCGTCTTTAAATTTTTCCAATTCTCAAAATTATTAGGTATTTCATTGGTTTATCGCTGCAACCGATTTTCGCATGTCTTTTCGGTTATTCTTTTTGACCTTGTTTTCTTCATTCGATTTGATTTCATTCCGTGCATGCTACCTTTGCGATTAGACTTTCACTCTTTACATGATAATAGACGAATTTCTTGCAATAATTAATTTGCATGACAGCTAAATGAATCATAAAAGAGAATTATTAGTTTTTTTTGCTTTGATTTCGGTTTCGATAATTTCTTTTTTTGTTTTAAGGGTTTTCTTGACAATTTCAAAATAGCATATGTTGTTGTTGACTAGTTTTTGATTATTTTGAAATTTACTGTTATATCTTTTTTTATTTTTATTTTTGACACAGATGAGATTAATTTAGTAGTTGATTTAGCTACTTTCTAGTTTCTGTCTCGTCTCTGTATATGTGAAATCATTTATTATTCATGTTCTTTTGTTCATATGTTTTAGGTACATATTTATACTCTTTCTGGACCTAAATATAAGCAAAAATATGTGACAGAAATTTGATGTATCTGATCCAAAATTTGAACCAATACATCAACTTTATTTGCCTCATTTTTTCTTTTAATTAGGTTCAGGGTAGTGCTTTTCCAGTGATCACCAGTCAGTTGCTTTTCATACACCTTCATTATTTATACATACATCCCAGAGCTCCAAATAAATCACTTCCCCAAAATTAGAAACTATTAATGCTTTGTTTGTTTAATCCCAAATAATATTTGCAGTTTAACTTATCTATTAATGACTTAAGATGTAAACACAGTAAGAAGAATTTACCTAGGCTCATAATTCTAATAAAATATTTTTGTGTTTATAGTTTTTTATTTTAATTAAATGGGGAAATTTATAAAATATTCGCGCTAATTACAACCGTCATCAGTACCCTCTCAAAAAGCTAAGGCCACTGAAGCAATCTGCAAAAATCCTAAATATTTTAATAAAATGCATGTTAGAATTTCCTACTGCATTCGTGAATATGTAAAAGAAGTAAAACCATATTTGGCTGTGTTTTATACATGGACTTTAGAGCCTATTTGATGCAAGATGATATAAAAGGTGTGTCCCTAAAGAAAGAACTTATGTGCTCGAGTTAAAAAGGAGATTTGATGTAATAGTTTGATATTAGATTTGATAAAAATGACCAGATTGGAGAAATGGTAGAGACATCATAATGTCTGTGTAGTTGGATAAGACAGTTCAATTGGTTTGGAAGAGGCATATGTTATGGAATTCTATTTGTATGAATGAGAAAAAATAGGGAAGGTTTTGTACTGAACCATGTTCGATAGAAAGATGTTGACTTTAGGGTAGGGAAGAAGAAGTTACTGTGACTGGTTGAATACCATGGTTTCTGGCTACTGTAACATTTACCAGATCAATTAGGTTAAGGTTACGAAAGTAAATATGGCATATATGAGGGATTGATCATACTAGTAATCATAATAATTAACTTTACAATGCTGGAATGGCTAGTGGCTTTTGGCTCTTCTGAAAATATTTTAAAGTATATATAAATGGAAAGTGACACTATGCCATTTAACTTGCTAGTATTTTATACAATTTTTGTCATTTTTTGGACTGTCCTCACTCTCTTTGGGCATGGTATGGTGTCATATTGATCTTGTTTGAATTCTCTACTCTTATCCTTATGTTGATGTTTTGACTAAATGAGTTTCCATCACTTTATGAAGCCCTTCATAGATTTAGTTAAGCTATAATTGATACTTGTGTGGTAGTTATTTTATAGAACTTGGGGTTCTCCCACAATGCACACAAGTGTTGGTCAAGACATAACCACATGCTTATAAGTGTTTGTATTTAAAACATAACAACAAAAACCAGACAGTATAGATGATAGATCTGGTCTGGGGGCCAGTTTATGAGGTAAAAGAAAAAAACTAGGTTTTACCTTATATTGTGTGGGTTGACCGGGTTTGACCCAAATTGTTTGGCATGCCTAGTCATCTTGGTCAATGATCCATCTCAACAGTTTTCACAACATTGATTAAAATGTCTGATCTCTTTGAATAATCTGAGATAATTTTTGGTCTTGACTTGTAGGAAAAAGAATAAGCATAAAATTATATGGATAGCAAATCACCGAGCAAGAAGGAGTCTACTGATCAGGTGGCACGCGAGTCGCTTATTGCTATTTCCAACACTTCACCAGATAAGATTCTGGATTCAAATTCTGTGTCCGAGAGCAAGAAATCTGATGGGGGTGTGTTGCCAAACTGTGATCAGGATGAACAGTTTAGGTCTGAACTGATTTCAATTTCATATTCTGAATCACCTGATGTCAAGATTGGATCAATTTCAATGGGAGTGTAGGCTACAACTATAATTGTCCCTAGTAATTAATGTGTAACTCTTGGATTTTAGTTTGGTTGAACTTTGTCTATGTCAGTTTTGCGACTAAATTGGTTGTGTACTTTATCTGCTATCTTGCAACCATATGTAAATACTTTCATAGGCCACATGTTTGTGTCGTATGTTGCAATGACTGTGATAACTGTGTTGTCTCAGCAGTACTGTGTTAGTTCATGTGAGATACTGAAAATAAAAGTAAAACTTGTACCATGTTTTCATATGTTAAAAACACTGAAATCTGAAATCTTTGGCTCATTTTTTGGTATTATTGATTTTATTAACTGTTTCAAGCAAACATTACAAGCTACTACTTTTATCTCTGAGGGTGTTTTTTTCTTTTCCTGTCCTCTTCATCATTTCTTCAATAAAAAAATGACATTAGTAATTAGTGGTTCTGTTTAATTACAGCATTCTCTTAATTATTTTTTATTGAATAGTTGTTTTTAATTAGAAATGCAAGAAAAGGAGCATTTTCAAAAGGGACATGTATTTTTTAAGTAATACTTTTATTATTTTCCTGAGTAAATGACATGTTATTTGATTCCCAAATTCTGGTCAATATTTATATATTTAAAATTAACCCTGGTCATTGCTTCACTAGTTCTTGTTCTTGAATAACAGCCTACAATTGTTAAATCTATGACATCTTATTCTTTTCTCCCTTCGTATGGTTAGAGACCAAGTCATTCAACTTGAATTGGAACCTCTTATCATCCCTAGGTACTAAGTTCCGAACAAATTTTCTAAAATGAGCGATTATCGTAACTGCATTGCATCGATACTTTTGTGCATTTTGGTTACCTTTAATTTTACCATTTTGATAAATACTTTATACAAACTAGCTGGTAGTTTTGAAAGATTACTTCACACTAAACCTTCAAAGTCAGGAATGTAGTAGTACGACTCCACATAAACCATGCTACAATATTTTATTTCCGAATTTATCTTTGAATTAACTCGAAATTGATATTTAAACTTGTAGAATAATTTCAACAACTTTATTTATCAAAACTTTAGTAAGAAAACCATATAACAATTTGATTCTTCGATTTAGCATCGATGCAAGTGTTGATTATTGATTTTAAAAATATATTGAGATTGCTAGTGGAAAACAATCTAACAAAAATAGAATAGACATATATAGAATATAGAATAGACAATCTAACAAAAATAAATAAATTAACTTTTAACTTCGATCATAAAGGAATCAATTACTATATTTATAATTACCTTTCAACTTTTATCACAAACAAACCGAAATAGTTGAAAAATAAACAAACTAAATTAATTCAAGTATTTTATTAAAAATTGTGAACCAAACAAATTCAAAACCTAATTAATTTAGTTAATTATTTTTTTTTTTGCCAAATGAATAAATTTTTCAATTTAGTTATTGATTTACCTAAAATTGGTGTGTTCCTTGTTCCAGCACTTGAGCGTTTAAAAAATGAGATAAGGTGATAAAAGAAAAATCTGAACTGTGAAGTGGTTGGTTACACTTGACACAGTTAGCATAGCATTGTACTTGAGTGTAATGGCCGCATCTCTTTCTTCTGTTATTCATATCTACTTTGTTGACACGAAAACAACACGAACAAGATTCGGTATCACAACTCCAACCCTAAAAAATCAAAGAAGATTTATCACCACTTGTTCTGAATCAAAATCATCCATTCCAGATGACCAAAAAAACTCTTCTTTATCCGACCAACTCGTTTCTCTTTCCAATACAACCTTATCCACTCACCCAGAAGACCAACCCCATGTTTTTTCAAAGCCAAAACCCACATGGATAAACCCCACTAAGGCTAAGCGTCCTGTGCTATCTCACCAGAGACACAAACGCTCTTCTGTATCATACAATCCACATTTGAGAGAATTTCAACGTTTTGCTTCAAAATTGAACAACTGTGATGTCTCTTCCGAAGCCGATTTCGTTGCTTGTTTGGAAGAAATTCCGAGTTCCCTTACTAGAGAAAATGCTCTCTTGGTGCTCAATAATTTGAAGCCATGGCAGAAGACTTACAAATTTCTTGATTGGGTTAAGACCAATAATTTGCTTCCTATGGAAACCATATTCTACAATGTTACAATGAAGGCTTTGAGGTTTGGGAGACAGTTTGGGATAATTGAAGAGCTTGCACACCAGATGATTGAGAATGGAGTTGAATTGGATAACATCACTTATTCCACCATTATATCATGTGCTAAGAAGTGCAACCTTTTCGACAAAGCTGTGCATTGGTTTGAGAGGATGTATAAGACTGGATTGATGCCGGATGAGGTAACATACTCTGCTATTTTAGATGTTTATGCTAGATTAGGTAAAGTTGAAGAGGTTGTTAGTTTGTATGAGAGAGGGAGAGCAACTGGGTGGAAGCCTGATCCCATCACATTTTCTGTGTTGGGGAAGATGTTTGGAGAGGCTGGTGATTATGATGGCATTAGATATGTTTTGCAAGAGATGAAATCTCTTGGAGTGCAGCCTAATTTAGTTGTGTATAATACTTTGTTGGAAGCAATGGGAAAGGCTGGGAAGCCAGGATTTGCGAGGAGTCTATTTGAAGAAATGATTGACTCAGGGATAGCCCCGAATGAGAAGACTCTAACCGCAGTAATTAAGATATATGGAAAGGCTAGATGGTCTAGAGATGCTCTAGAATTGTGGCAACGGATGAAGGAAAACGGTTGGCCTATGGATTTTCTTTTGTATAATACATTATTGAATATGTGTGCAGATGTTGGATTAGTGGAAGAAGCTGAAACTCTGTTCAGGGATATGAAAGAGTCTGAGCATTGCAAGCCAGATAGTTGGAGTTACACGGCTATGCTCAACATATATGGAAGTCAAGGAGATGTGGATAAGGCAATGAAATTGTTTGAAGAGATGTCTAAGCTTGGTATTGAACTCAATGTAATGGGGTGTACTTGTTTGATCCAGTGTTTGGGAAAGGCCATGCAAATTGATGATTTGGTAAGAGTTTTTGATATTTCAGTTGAGAGAGGAATTAGGTCGGATGATAGGCTATGTGGTTGCTTGCTATCTGTTGTGTCTATGTCTCAGGGTAGCAAGGATGAGGAAAAAGTTCTTGCTTGTTTGCAACGAGCTAACCCAAAATTAGTTGCTTTTATTCGACTTATTGTAGACGAGGAAACTAGTTTTGAGACCGTTAAGGAAGAGTTTAAGGGTATCATGACCAATGCTGTGGTTGAGGTTAGAAGACCCTTCTGTAACTGTTTGATTGACATATGTAGAAGCAAAGATCTCCTAGAAAGAGCCCACGAGTTGCTCTACTTGGGGACTGTATATGGATTTTATCCGAGTTTGCACAACAAAACACGAAATGAATGGTGTTTAGACGTTCGGACATTGTCAGTTGGGGCAGCTCTAACTGCTCTTGAAGAGTGGATGTGGACACTGGCCAAAATTATTAAGAAGGATGAGGCACTACCAGAGTTATTCTTAGCACAAACTGGTACTGGTGCTCATAAGTTTGCCCAAGGACTCAATATTTCTTTTGCCTCTCATTTGAGAAAGTTGGCTGCTCCATTTAGACAGAGTGAGGATCAAGTTGGTTGTTTTATTGCAACTAGAGAGGATTTAGTCTCTTGGGTGCAGCAATCAAACTCTCCGTCATCATCTATTGCAACATAGATAGTGGAAAAGTTCAATCACATTCACCTTTACCGCTATAGCTAACAGTGATACTGGAGTCTATTCTATCACTTGAAATGTCAAGATGTGAGGAGTTGAAGCAGTAGGATATGAGTATATTGTTTTCCTCGTTCATTAGAATGTAAACACTCCCTAAAATTTAGTATTCCTTTTTGTTTCTCAGTTCATTTTGTCTTTCATCTTTCTAGTTTGTTTGTTTATTTATTTATTTATAGATTGCATCTTTCAAGTTTTGGTAGAGGGCTACTTGATAGAGTTCGACATGAAAATATATAGGTGTTTAATGACAAATAGTTGTATTTATTTTGCACCATTATACAATTTCATTATACCTCAACGGTGGCATGTTACAATTTAAGTTACTGACATTATAAAAGATACAAACCCTCGATAAAATTATTTAATATCTGCATCCACAATTCCACATCACTTTTTTTTCAGAATTTTATTTGGATAAATGGATTATTCATTGAACAGATTAATATGATATGTCTATGCTGCCTTTAGCACTAACCATATACGGTTGGTTATGTGAACGTTGAACTAAATTCGAAGTCTCATTGTTTGGTTAAACTAATAATAGCTTTAAATTTTGAATCAAATAAGAGATGCACTCTAATTAAACAAGTGATGTACTGGGACCATGTGAACCATAGGCTTCATTTCACCTATTGACCCGAAGCGGCCAGTCATCATTCAAAGTAATTTCGGCATTATAAACATGATTTGTAGAGTTACTATTTCAACGGTTTTTATTCTTTAGAAAGGGTATAACTTGGATGCTTATTGTATATGAAAAAATAATTGCCATTGCAAAGTGTGTTATTTAAATTGAATGATAACATTATTCTAAAGTGTAATACCACTAAAATATAAAAACATATAGCTGACCTAAGCTCAAATCATTATATTTTTTGAAGAGTGTGTTGTATTTAAATATTTAAATAAAAATTAATACACTCAACATATATATATATGTCAAAGGTATGCTTGATTATTTATACACATTGTTATAGACATAAATGATTCCAATTCACATGACAAGATGGTAACTACCTATCCACGACTAACAAAAATGCTAGAAGTGCAAGACAAATACTAACTCAAATTAAAACGCATGAAAGATAACAACCAATCAATGTGTGGTTCCGTTGTGTTTAGTATAAAAAAGGTCTATTTCATTGAGCATTTTTTTTAGTTTGATTTGATTTCATCTCTCCAATTTAGGATCATGTCAATTTGCTATGGTGAAAATCCACCCTCGACTACAAATTGTCATTTCTGACTAAGGACTGTTCCAATTCAATCAGTACACTTGTATCCCCACCAATATACACCAACATTTCTTAATTGCCTCTGCCAGAGAAAGAAAGAAAGAACGAAAAAAGAAAATAAATAGAAAGGACCTTCGCTGTGCAAAATTTCTATCATTTTTCATCTCTATAACTGCAAAAAAAAGAGGGAGGGGGTTGCAGAAATGGCAAATGAAAAAAAAAAAAAAACAGTTTAAAAGGCTGTACTTTTTTTTTCCCCATCCTAAAGAAAATTTCCAAAAGCCTGTCTGCAATATCAATTCTTAGATAATACCAAATTGCATTCGGGTCTTCGATTCTTGATAGAGTTGTAACAGTTGCCTCTTCCCTCTAATATCTGAGATTCCTCAGAGATAAACTTTGTTGTTGTGAGACCCAGAAAACACTCAGATCCATGAAAAATGGATCAACTGTGAAACTATGGCATCATCTTCAGGGAAATCTCAGGTGGAAAAAATGTTGGCACATGTATAGGGCCATAAGAAAGTTGAAGGCCTCACAGATATTTCCCTGACGATTTCCAGATTCTTCCTTCAAGTGATATCACCATAACAGTAACATCATCATGATACTTCCTACGATCTCCTTGCGGGATATCCAGCAATTCATGAAAATCCATTCCTGCAACAATTGAGATTTAATTGGGTTGCATAGACACAGTAGTTGACAGGCTAGAACATTATTTATATATGAAATGAAATCAACATATTGAATGGTTTTCTGCACTATCCCCATCCTCAGAACCAAAAGTGAAAAACATTATAAAATGTGTTTTCTCCAATTACAAGAACCAAGCAAACCCATGCAAACAAATGCAGACAACACATACAAAAAGAAAACAGCAAGGCTGGGTTTTGACTCTAAACTAGACCTTCCTTGTATTGACTTTATACAACCCAGATAGAAGAAATAATATAGAAATCCAAAAAAGTGATCGGAATTTTATGAAACGAGTAAAATATACAAACATGTCAGAACTGTCTTTTAAAGAAGGGAACTGATATAGTAGCTACTACTCCAATGCTACAAATAATCAAAGCACTGGACCAGAAGGTCAAGGTAATGGAAAATATGGACTTATTAAATACTATCTACAGCACAAAGACAACACATTTCTCTGAGGAACACATTTTAATAGAAAATCCCAGAGGGGCAAGAGAAATTTTGGAAAAGCAGTTGGGAAAAGGAAGTCAGATAAAAATATCACATTGTTTCATTCTTCATCATGAGTTCTTATATAAACAACCAACCAAAATTTTAACATTCAAATATTTTTCACAACCATACACAGCAAGAGAAATGCTGTTAGTTCTTCTATAAAGAAAACCTAACTAATGTTCCCTGCACTTATGTCATTCAACAAATTGTGTGTGTCTAACAAGGCTGCAAAAGAAGAAAGATCAAAAGGTGAGAAGATCCATTTACCAGCCTTTTTGGCTGCACGGAGGAGCAGTTCTTCTATTAAATGTTGGGCTGGATCTCCTTCTGGAAACTTTTCCATGAAGTTCTCAACTTGAGAGACAACTTCATCGTTGTTTAGATATTGATACAAACCATCAGATGAGAGGATCAAGAACTGATCCCTTGGGCATAATCTATGGTGACATAGTGAAGGACAGCAGGATACATATGGATCAGTGCCAATATATTCATTACGAAACATTTCGAGTACTGCATCATTCAACTTCGGCTACAGAAAAAATAAATATATTCCATCAGGCAAGAATACTTGTGTTAAAATAAAATCTGTAAGAAATTTACGCAGTCCTAAACAAGAGACATGACACACAATCAGGTTTCTACTTGTAAGTGTAAATGACCATCAGCACAGTAAACAGACTTTAATGACAAATAATTGAGGAATACAGTAGGACTGCACAAGCACCATTGCAATATGCTCTCCTAGCAATTGACATTTACATTCTCATTTTATAATCAGAAGTTTATTGCAAGACTGAATTCTACGTGGGTGGACGGCGTGTAGCATATATCTATGTAGTTCATCATATATTGTTACAAGTCAAGTGACATTTTCCAATTTTACTCTTTTATTTGACTGAAAATGCAAAAATAATTTTACGTTGTGATAGATATTTCTATATGTCACGGTAACTACTGGTACTTATTACATGAACGTCTACCATACCAAACTCAACTGTTGAAAATTGATAACAACATGCATTTTGAGACAATTTTCTTGCTAAAGTGACACTTATTGTGAGACAGAAGGAGTATTTATTATTACTATTTACTACTATTATTTTTTCTAAGGTACTCAATGTCCACCATTTTTTATGATAGCTTTTATGTTGTGTTTTTGTGTAGATTAAGGCCCAGAAGTATTACCCCCTCTCCTAGTAGACCTAACAGGAGTATTGAATGTTGTGTAACGTTGGTTTGTAACAAGACAATTTGCGCCCCGTACAACCAGCAGCCACTTGTGCAGCTGCAAAAATCGCATGAGTAGGGAGAGGCAGTGGGGGTGGGCTTCCGTTCTGAGCCCGAGGTAGGAGCCTCAAGCTGGAAAACACATTTTGTGGTCCCTCTTCGTGGCCGAAAATTGGGACAGACCTTTTATTTTCCCCTCCTCTCCTCTGGTTCATTATCACTGAAGCACCAAACCATAAACAATTTGTTCTGCATTTCTGTAGCGCGAGAACTGCTGCTCCAGTCGCAACACTATACTGTGACGCATCGGGGAGCTCTGTGGTAGCCACCACCCACTCTGCATCACTCCGCCGTGATAAAGGTTCTTTCACTATTGATAACCTAGACGCAGGTGCACATTTTATTTAAAACAAGAGGTAGCCGTGGCACTAAGCAAGATGAATCATAAACCTTTATTGCCAACAGACAAAGAATCAACGTGGACTATTATTCCACAATGTATGAACTATAGAAATCAATATATTGGTTCAGAAGCTCACTGTTTAAGATTTATAAAACTTATTAAAAGAAAAAGCATTGCATCAATAAATAAAGTATTTTAAAATATACCTGTTTCAAAAATCCGGCCCCAAATGCTCTGGTGACCTTAAGACGGCCTTTAACTCTATCATTAACTATACAATGGGGATCATCAGGATGCTCATTTTTAATTCTAATGATTTCCTGCAAACAATAAGCTCAATTTTTTGAACATCTTAAATAAGCAGATCACAACATGAAAAAGGAAACAAGACTAGTAACCACAACTGTTGCTAAAAAGTATAACTTCCCAATATTCATTTCATAATGAAAACAGTGAAGCTAATTATCTAACCTCTTCAATATGAATAAATCACCACAAATCACTCGATCTCAATATTGCATGTTACTAATCCTAAACTTCATTTGCACTTTGCAGTTTGGTATAAAGCAGAATGCCAGATTAAATGAAAGAAACAATGGCTTCCATCCTAGGAATACAATGCACTTAAGGAAAAGTATACAATGGCATGCATGCACAAACTCAATTATGGACACACAAACTCAAAAAGTTAAACCAGAATGCAATAAGTAAAGTTTGAACAATTTGACATGTAGTAGCTAGAACCAAACTTGACAAGAATAATGTATGAAAGCGTTTCAGCTTACGAAGAGGCCAACTGATTCGAAATTAAGCTTACTTCTTCAATGCTGGTGCTGTGGTCAGTAGACAACTGCAATGCCGCCAACCTCGTCTCTTGAGCAGGACCCTGATTCCCCACCTTCATTGCACTTTCAGTTTGAGTTTGATCTAATGCCAAGGACTCCTCAACTATGCTCTCAGTGCTGGAACCACCAACAACAACAACTCCTCCCTTGCTCGCAGATTCCACATTCAGAATATCTTGATTCTCTTTGGGCTCATAATGCGCAACAATTGCTCGACTATCCCCAACATTCATCACATACACATCCTCATCCCTCATCAAAACAACCAACAGACAAGAACCCATCAGAGCAAGTTCAGGATTTGTATCCAGAAGCTTATCTGTCATATCCAAATACGCAAGCTCAGTCACTTGAAGCGCCCGAGACATTGCATTCAAAACCAAATCATGATCAACCGGACCCAATTTCCGCCTCCTCCCACCATTAGCACCGCCAGTGCCAGAAGCAGAAGGCTTATTTTCCGTCTCCAATTTTTCTTCTTTCTCTTCCTCATTCCCCAAATTCCACGGCAACGACTTCCTACCGTTACCTTCCTTATGCTTTGACAAACCGTTCTTCAATTTGGACAACAGCCACCGTCTACTACCGGCAGAACCCGCATTGGCATTGCTAACACTAAGTGCATCATCAACAGAAAATGCAAACCTATCAGACCCAGAAAGATCAAGTCCATCTTCAGGGTCTTCAGCCAGAAACTCCCATAACCTACGCCGTTTGCTCTCCGTCCCGGTTACAGTTCCAGTTTCAGCTCCATGAACTATATTTACCAAACCAGAACTCGAATTTTCTCCCTCCGTTTTGTTTTTCACCACAACAGGATTATTACTGTCTCCTTGTTCTTCAACTTCCCAAAACAAACCCTGAAGCTCGTTGTGAACAGCACGGTACATATGACCCATCAGAAACTCCGGCGCATCAGGACCGTTGAAACCATCGTAAATCCCAACAAACAACCACCCCTGCTCCTCCGACACCACCACATGAACCCGATCCTCCCCAGCCTTCCCTAACGCCCACTGCACATTGCTCTCACTCTTCGTCTCCACCGGCTTCGCCTTCCCCTCATTCGCCGGAACCTCCTTCCTCCCGACGAAGTTTAACACCGGCACCACCCACGGCCGTTTCTTCTCCGACACTTTCCGTTGAAACGCCTTCCTAAACCCTGACACACCTTTTTTCCTCCCGTACATCCCCCCTAACGGCGCCGAGAAAGGTACATCTCCGCCGCTTGAGATTCCAGCTGAGACACCGCCATCAGCATGTATCGGTCCAGAGTGCGCGCCGCTCTCAATCGGACCGGAGAGGAAAAAACCACTCCCCTCAAAAAGCTCACCGCCTCTGGGAACAGGCTGAAGCGGAAGAGCACTAAACGACGACGTACTTTCAAAGCCATTGACGATATTACCCTTAGTTACAGCACCACCACCACTAGCGGAATCCGCAGCGTGATTAGCGGAAGCAGAAGCATCTTCTTCTAGCTGAATAACCGTTTTGGGAACCGAGCTATTAGCACTAACGGAAGCACCAGAAATGGCTTTGAAAGCGGTTTCTGGAAAATCGGGTCGGGTTTTAGGAACCGAGTCGTGAGTGGGCGAAAAACGAAGAGAAGTAGAAGGTGAGAGAAAACGATCGGAGTGAGAAGGAGAGAGAAAACGAGCTGAAGATCTAACGTAACAGAAAGAGTGACCTAGGGTTTCATCTAATGGATCAGTGGGTGTGAATATAACGTCTTGGTGTTCGGTTCGTTTGGTACGGTGAACCGGTTCTAAGCAAGAACACAACCTGGAAACTCCAGTTCCCATCACATTTGTGTGGTTTGTTACCTTTAGCGGTGGATAGTAAGACCCAACCCCTAAGTCCAATCCTAAACTTAGAAAGGGACAGAGGGGAGGGAGGGAGAGAGGGAAGCAGGGAAGAAGAGCAAAGTAAGGGTAACAAAACAAATTTAAAAAGAAAAAGAAAGAGAAAGAGAAAGGGAGTTAGTGAGTGAGTGAGTGAGTGAGAAAAAGAAAACAAAACAAATCAAAAACAAAAACAAAACGAGGAAAGTAAGGAGATGGGATGGGAGAAGAAAAAGCAAAGGAGTGTGTGAAGATGTTTTGTTGACTAATTGAATTTGAGTTGAGAAAAGGGAAGGGGAGAGAGAGAAAGGGGGGAGTTTGTAATAATCTATGTTTAAAGAGTTGAAAAATTGTTGGTGGGTTTGTCTGTTAGTGTTTTCAAATTGTGTTGTGTGTGAGTGTGAAGTTGTTGGGTTGGGTGTGGTGATCAATATGAGTTGACGGTTACGTCTGGAAATGCGGTGGCTGTTTATTTATATAAGCTGCCATCACACGTCGGATTCCACCTCATCTTTTCTTCTGCTACGCCTCACCCCTCCTGTCCGTTTCTTTTGACTTTTTTACTTTTTTTAATATGGAATGGATTACTTTTTTTACTACCTCTCCTCATATAGATAACAATATTTTAATAAATTTATTTATCCGTTTTGTAAAATTATCTTTCCTATATATTTAAAAAAAAATCAATTATCTTTTCTATACACAAATATGTTTGTAAACGAGTCAATTATTTTATTTCTTTTAAATTATGTATGTATAAATGGGTCAGATATTTTAGGACTGAAGAATTAATTTATTTTTTATTAATTTTTATATTTTTAATTATTAACAATAAATATTACTCTTTTCATTCCAAAATAATAGACTCATTTAAAAAAAATAAGTTATTCTAAAAAAATTGACGCTTCTAATTTTTAATTGTACATTTTAATTAATATTGCTTACCTCATTACCCATGCAATATTTTTATTACATTTGTGGTACATCAAAATTTAACAAATATAATTTAATAAAAATAGTATTTTCTCTTTTTCATTTATATATTTTTTTAATATATATAAAATAATTACATGACTTAATTATTTTGATATAGAAATAATGTATTAATGAATATATTAATTAACTTTTTTTTTAATAATAAAATTATAAATGCATTATTAATTGTCAAATATTTAATATTGCTATGCACAGTTTTTATTTGTGATTTGATCAAATAATTAATATATTTAAAGGCGAATGTAGTAATAGACAAGACTCAACAAATTAATGGTTTTATTAGTTTATTGGATTTTAATATGCGGATGTCTTAATTTTTAAATGGTTCTTAATCAACCAATGGAACTACTACCACCTGATGTGGACGGGTTATTTATATAAGGGTAAATATGTTTGTTAAGGAAAAAAATAAAATAAAAAGATAAATTTTATGTGAAAATTAATTATTTTTTAAAGTTTTAATTAATCAATTCCTATGATTGTATTTTCACGTTTACTTTCATAACAAGTATCTTTTTAAGACACAAGTCATTTATCATGATAAATAAAGTGAAGGAAGTAAATTTTATAAAAGCAAATGCTATGAGTGCCGTAACTTATATTACTTTATAACATAACATAGATATATCATTTATATATAAAAGGAGTTAAGTTCTCAAATATATCTTTCTCTCCGAAATTATAATCTTCTTTGTAATTTACTTTTATTACTTAAATATATAATTTAATTATTAATTAAAATTATATTTTTTGTATTTCAATTATTAATTATTGTTTAATTTCATTTACGTTTCCCATTAATCTTAATATCTTTTACAACAAAATGATAATAATAATAATAATTTATTTAAATCAATAGAGTATATATACACAAAAATTAAACATCACTAAATATGAAAATTATAAATATATAAATATATTTATAACATTCAAATTAATAGTATAAAATAATACAATAAATATAAATAATGTGATAAAATTGTAATGACTCTAATATGAATATCTTCAAATTCGCAAAGTTAACAATTTTATCATTCGTTGCATCTATAATTGAAACAAAGCAAAATAAACACATAAGTGCTTACATGTAAAAAAAAAAACACAGCTATTCCATTTTCTAGTGAACGAATAAGTAAAACTTAGAAATAAAGTGAAGTTATCTTCTTGATATTAATAAGTTACTAAATTTGTATATATAGATTTTTCATCCAAATTAGTGTCATATTTAAAAATTTGTCATTCATTTTTTTAAGTATTTTTAATAGTGTGTATTTTTATTTATTTCACATAGATATCATCATGTATCAATATGTTAATTTTATTTGCCTTCTTTTTT
>JBBPBS010000007.1:3840171-3851928 GCA_037974835.1 Cicer judaicum | reverse complement strand
TTGATCTTTTATGTTTTAAAATATTAATAATATTATCATTTTTTTTAAAATTCAAAAAATTTATCAAAATTTTCAAATAAAATTAATTATCACATTCAATATAATACAAATATCATCAAATATATAACTCAATATTTAAACAAACTTATATTTTTATCTCCAACAACATTAAATTTATTAAATTCACAATAGTGTAATTTCTGTCACGTATTTTCACAAATATTTGATGAGATAAAAAATATATGAACGATGTTATAAAGTTTTTATAACCGACGAAATGACTATTTTAAAATGATTTTATATTTATGATCGAGACGTAAATCAAATAAATAAAAAATTGAATACCAAAATAAAATAAAAATTACGATTATAAAGACAAAAATGTATTTAAATTAATATTATATTTTGACGATTCTCCCTTCTTGATACGACAGAAGAATAATTATAAAAAACAATATTATTATTATTATTAACGATATTTTTAATTTTTTATTTGTGGCTATATGTTATGTTTGAATTCAAAATAAAAGATTGACTATTTTCGTATTTAAATACTTTATGTGACATTGGTTTTGGACCTTGTTCAATGTTCATCCTTCAAAACTGGTTAGTTTTTGTTTTAGTGTGATTTATTAAATTAAATACAATTCCAATTTTCACGTGACTACGTCTATAAAAAAACACAATTGTAGTTGTCATTGACGAAGTCTTGCTGTGCACTGCCCGTGGTCCTGGTCACAAGCCTAGAATTTTTTTTGTTATAAATCACAAGCTTAGAAGATTGAAAAAAAGCATTCTAAAAAAATCAATAAACTTTAAATAAGCTTAGAATATTCAAGTTGATTAATGAAGTCGCGGATGGTTTCACATTAGTCAAGGTCCTATATGAGATAGTTGAAAGAGAAAACACAGTTTAATATACTGAAAAATCAATTATTTTTAATTGTGTGAATCAATCACACAACTTATAAATTGATTCGTATATAACACTGCAAATTTTAAAATTTAATAGTTTAATTAATTTATAAATTGTCGAATTAATTTACCATTTCTTTTCAAATGATTTCACTAATCAATTGATGTATATATTCTTGCACTTCAAATTTCACGAAGATATGTGTAGGAAAAATGTGAATTTATTCATAATGCAATCCTAACATGCATCTATCGTCATGCATAATTATAAAAGATTTTTATAAGCAAGTTTCTGGTTCATAATCTTAATAGGAAATTGAGATCAACAAAACCCATGAAGAATAAAGTAAGTATTTGTCTTAGTTTTGAGATCAATCAAAACCCCAACTAAACTAAGCTTAGAAAACATCACAATCCTTCAACATAATAAGTTCCTATACAAATTTGAATGAAAGATAGGTACAGATTCATAAATGTAATTATACTTTTTATTGCACCAAGATATTTGATTTTTAGCTTAATTGTTGTTTTAGTCCCCTATTTTAACTAAATCGCAAAAGTAGTCTCCCATTTTATTTATCCTCAGTTTTGGTCTAAAATTTGATGAAATTTCATTTTTTTAAAACCGTATTACACCATTTATGATCATATATTTCATGTACAATTTTTTCAAATGAGATCTTGAGGCATGATGTGACTTAAATAAATGCAAAAAAAATAAAATTTCATGAAGTTTTTAACCAAAATTCTGCTTGGGGGTCAAAATTGGAGAGAAATAAAATGAAAGAACTACTTTCGCGATTCAGCTAAAATAGGGGATCATATATATATACACACGCACAAATGCACCAATATTTATTAGTTTTTATTTTTATTTTTATAGATTAAATAATATAATTTATAAAAAAATTCACACACAATTATAATTTTTAGGTTCAAATTCAGAATATATGTTCAACCTATCAATGTCGTTATGTATCAATTGATTTAATACTTAAAAAGAATGTTATTAGTTTATTTTATTTAAACATCTACCAAATTCCACTAATTAGCATATTTTTTCAAAATAAAAGTTACAATAAAATTACACTATTTAAACATCTAACAAATATATAGTTGTACACAATGACTCAAAATAGTGTGCTTATTTAATAATTTTCTTTAAACAATAACTACAATATACTCTAATTCTTATTGGACGTAAAAGTAAATCAAAATTTAATGTAATGAATTAAATGTATAAACTTTCTTTGATATACGTTGTTTATAATTGTTTATGTTTATACTTTTTGTTCTTTAAAATTTTTTATTCTTAAATTTTGGTTGGGTGATAATTAAGGATAGTAACAGAGTTGAATAGGGACGGTTTTAAACTTTACCAACCCTGCACCATATCTTCAATATCGTTTCCATACCTATATGTATCTAAGGTAAATTTTTAATATCCGTCCCTGCATCTAACAGAGACGGATTTTCCCGTCCCACCCCGCCCCACCCCAACATTTAACAGATATTTTAAAATTACAATAATCAAAATAATAAAGTTACATATCTCAAAATTTATTTAAATTTCTTACAAATTATAATATTTTCATAATTTTCAAACTCTTTAAATGTGAAAATATCAATTCGAGGTGATAATTATTTCGTAATTTATGCGCTTGAATTTTTAAACGCCAAAATTATGAACAACTATAATGTAGTGAATGTTATTTGGAGAATTTCTATGATATATTTAGTAATTTGACATATATATGTACATTTCTTCTTTAAATTAAAAGTTAAATAATTATTTTTAATTATTTTTCATAATTTAAAAAATCACAATAACATATATTATTTACTAAAAATATAAACGAAATAAAATTTAATTTAATTTATTTTTATTATTGATAATAGTGAGTATTAAATATTTTTTATGATAAAATATAAAAATTAGTAAAATATTTATAAATAATAAAATTATTTTTTTATAAAATTATTTTTTTAAAATATAAAAATTAATAAATAATTCTTTAATTTATAGAATAATTATTAATTTATTAGTTTAAAAAATAATGCATCAAAATTCTTGAAGTTATAAATATAAATTAGAATCTTACTTTAATTTTGTGGGGTCCAGAGTAGTATGTAGTAGGAAAGAGTTAGGAATAGGATGAGACATAGATACGTTGGTCAACGACCTTTCACAAACTCACTGAAACGTAGGTCCACCGTTTCCAACTGTTACTTCATCACTGTCGGATCCAATCTTTAATTCTCGACTTCCTACTATGTGAGTATGTGGTACTGCTAAGAACACCTACATAAAATCAGAATATATTTTTGCTATCAACATTTTATATCAAACAGATCTTTATTATAATAGAAAATTAAAAATAAAAGTTTAATTCATATATATATTATTATTTAAAAAAATGAAATTATTAATCAATTAAAATTATTAAAATATTAACCTTTTATTATAATTATTTTTAAATTATGTTCATGAATTATTAAAATATTAATTTTTTTACTATAATTATTTTTAGATGATGTTCGTGATATAATGTACAATTATTGTCAAGGTAAAACTTATTACACCAACAAATACATAGCAATTAGTATAATGAAAAATCAACGTGAAAGTCTCAAATCTCATATTTCCCTACAAAACAAGGCTGGTCTTTCGAATTTAATAAACTTGATGACATAAAGGGTAAATGATTTGTTTGTTATAGATTTCAAAAGAAAATATTTAATTATTTAATGATTGATTTTTTTTTAGATTTAAAAAAATAATAAATTATTTTATGTTCGTATATCGCGTTAACAATATTTTTTTTTATTTTTAAAAATTTCTCATAGAAAATGATTTTGTTGAGAAGTTGTTATTTAAACTAGTTTTTAGATTATTTTTTTGAAAAATTGTTACAAACACATATAAACTTTTTAAAGTGATTAATTTTTTTTAAAGTGATTTTCTAAATAAATAAAAAAAAACTTTAACAATTGCATCCAAAATTTAGACAAAATTATGTCTTTGGTTCTTTATTTTATTTAGTTTTGACATTTAAGTCTTTCATTTTATAAAAGAAATGTTAGCAAGTGCTCATGAAGTTTTTGTTAAGAATTCAATTCAAGACACAACAAACACTAATTATGAGTATCTTTTAATAAAAATTCAAATATGAATTCACCGCGTTATGAGAGTATAGTCTCTTTCACTAAATTCAATTTCTGTTGGTAATATTATATTTTTATCTAATAATATTTTATGAGAATTATTAAAATTTGATTCGTTTTATCATTTCATTTCATATTATGTATTTTAATTCCTTTCTAACAATTTTTATTTATTTATCAAACTATTTTTTTTTTGAAGTTAATCTAATATAATATTGTTGATTTTATTGTATTGATAATTAGGAATTTTTAAATTATGTAACAATTTTAAGATAGTTTTTAAGTATTTTTTAAAATGTTTATATTACATAACAGATATTTGTAAGCACAATATTACGTATAATTCAAACTCTTAAATGTCTCTTTATCAAACCAAATACTCGTCTTACACTAGTAGAGACAAACAAACAAGTTTGGTCCTTGACTTGGTTGAATACAATGTCGATTACTACTAGTTCTCTTCTCGTGTGTTACATAAAAATTAACTCATTTCACTATCTTTGGAAAGAACATACATTGCTACACCTACCGTACCAATATTTGATTTTGGTTAGGTAAGGAAATAAAAAATTTAAATATAGAAAATAATAGTTCTTTCTGCTAGTTTTTTAGGAATTGAAAATGAGAGATTGTTATATTGTATTTATTGTTTCAGATTAGAATTTTAAATTTCATAGTTGTATATGTATTTATAATAATTATTTTTTATAAATAAAAAATAAAAAATAAAATACGAGGTGTTTTAATATATTTAAATAAGTTTATAAAAAAAAAGCTTTTTTGATAAAATTTTCATATTTTTGAATTAATAAATCAAGACATTAGTCAAGAGAGACCCTTTATTTCATTAACAAAATTTGATAGTCCCTTGTATCGCGGCAATTACGGAGTTATACGATTTTTCAAGCACCTCCAAGTCCAACCAATAGAGAGAGAAGAGTTAAGGAAGTGGCCAAACTCATTTAGGGGTATTTATTTTTAAAATAATATGTATTTGCATTATTTGAATATAATATTTTTTTTATTATATATTATGATATTGATATTGTACTAATATTTTAAAAATAATAATTTAATAAAAATATTATATTCTCATTTTTATTTATATATTTTTAATATATATAAAATAAAATGATTCAATTATTATGAAAGGAATAAATAATTATTATTACCAGTGGTTACTGTTGGTGTGCGGGAAACAAACATCTTTTATGAGTTGAACAAAACAAAACGCTGCACATTTACATTTGGAAATTGAGTGCTTTGGTCCCTCCATGTTGTGGTGCATTTCATTTCATTTATTTATTGAGAGAATGGTAAAATAGTAAAGAGTGTTTCTTTAACCATCACTTTCACATGGTTGACTTCACTGCCCCATGTCAAGTTACGTGCCGTGCAGGATTGGGCTTCAGATTATTCCAAATTTATATATTTTCGTATTGACATTTTAAAGGATTTTTTCACCTATCTTTATCTCCATACAAGTCAAATAACTAGGACATTTTATCAAAAGAAACATTTATTTGTGTTTTCCACATGATTTCTATTTTAGAAATCTATCTATCTATGTCAAGATTCTAACAGTAATTCGCAGCATTACTAGAGATAAATTCTTCTAGTTAGACCCAACACAACATTTTATGAACATCATAATCATAGAATACAATAATTGTTTCGTTATTTTTCAGTCATATTTAATTTTCTTCACACAATAATAATATAACATTTATTTAATTATGTTAGAATATTAAAAAATATCTTATAATATATTTTACATTATATTAAAATACCTTGAATTATTTTATAGATCAATTTCAAAACTTCAACTAACTACAAAAGACAAAATATAGTATAAACAATATATTGTTTGAAGTCAAGAATGAATATTGTCACAAGGGTAGAGATGAGAGACAGAAATGGCAGAAAAAATAAGTTAGTACTAGAAAGCAGTCAAACCACACATGAATAGTACAGTTTTCAAAATTAGAGTTCCAATTCACCAGATCCAATGAGAGTCATTAAAGTTTGTATAAAAAAAAGTCATTAAAGAAAGAAAAATCAACTGCGAACCGAAAGTATACAACTATTGCTTTTAGCAAAAGTTTGTATCAAATGTTCTCTTATACGTCTAGATATAATTAGTTGCAATTTTTAATAATAACATAATATTAGAAACCCTGGTAATCTTCTTTTCCACAATTACCAATTTTATGCTACCTTGCCATTAGGCAATGTCAAACTTTTACACAATTTTTGTGATCTTAAAAAAACATTCACTGATTCATGTAATTACCTTTGTAAACCTTAAAATGCTTTTTCATGAGAATGTAACCTGACACAAAACTAAGACTACAAAGCAATAAAAAAAAAGGCAAATGCTGAAAAAAAATAGTCAAACTAGCACTTACAGATATTCTTTTAAGTACAAGACTCGTGAAAAATATATAAAATTTCATGTAAAGAGAAACTAACATAAAAAATAATATAGTACTATGGCACTACAGAATTTAATTTAATCATATTTTTAAATACCGCCCTCAGCTTTGGAATCCTGACAAGCTTCTGTATATATGTTTCAAAGCAAAGAGTGAGCTCAAACAGAAACCTAGGGACCAGAAACAAAGCTATTCACAAGGGAACACATTCGTCTAAATACACCATAATAATATAATTACATACATACCAAACATAAATATAGTAGAAGAAAGGTAAAAACTAAACAGAAGACTTGTCACTTCATTTTTTAATGGGCTGGGCTACAAATACAATACAACATTGCTGAAAAATTACTATGCTTGTGAACTCTTTGGCCATCCAATAGCTCCTTGTGATTGGGCAAATATACATCATGCGAGGCAATTTGAGTGTTTGGATGATGAGGAGGACAAGGCTCAAAACTGTCCCGCTCTTATATCTCTATCAAACCGATCTGCATTGAGCGTCCCCGGAAGCTCTCTAAAGTCTTCATTGAAGATAGAGTATGCACTGCATGAATAGTAGAATTGAAAATATTTAAAAACCGGCAATAATTCCCATGAAGTAAATTTGATATCCACTACCATTGATTATCGGTAAAAATACATGCGTGTGTAGGATCAAAATGCAAGGTAATCAAGATTGGGAAGACACAGTTAATACGTAGAATAAGCAATAAGATCCGACTTAAAATATAAAATTATATTCACGCACTCAACAACAAAGACAACCACCACCTTAGAACTGCAACTAACATTTGATCAAACTCTAGTTATAAATAAGGTGGTAACTAGTTAAAGTGACAACTCATAAAATAATAGTTAGTTTTAATCATGTATTAAACTAAAATACCAAATGAAAATGCCTACGTATCTGGACATTAGCATGTCAGCAATCAAAGACACAACAGAGCCCGAAAACCATTGGATAAGAAAACAAAATACAAACTAGCAACAGCCAAGCACCACACTAACCAGAGGCAGAGGCATATCAAAGAAGAAACAGAAGCAATGAAGGGGTTAAACCCCACCCACAGTCTCTTTATCTACCTTCACCCGTAAGCCACAACCAGTTGCAGCCATAGATCAAAGTCAACCCGTCGATCAAAGCTCAAGGACTGCAAACAGGCAGTGGGGGAAGGGTGGAACCATAGCAGGAATGATATAAGAAGTTTGTAGGATTTGGGGTCTAATGATTTTGGACGAGCTCGGGTTTATTTTTCAGAAATGGGTGACTAGGCCAGCATGGTGCGTATGTTGCTAGTCCATTCCCATCAATCCCACAATCCACCCAATGATCCCCAGAGTAATCACACTGTAACATATTTTTGGGTGTGATCAAGTGTGAATAGCAAGCAAAACAGGAGCCAAATTTGACACCCTTGTCAAATTGCTTCCCATAAATATAAACATGCAACCATGAGATTGTAGCATATGAAAGACCTAAGAGATGAAATTTGGTAGAGATTTGTCACATAAGACTAGGAATTTCAACAAAATAAAGAAATCCAAAAGCAAAAATAAAAGGATTTACCATCCAGCTATTTTGCAATGTGACTTACATATGTCCAATTTTTTAATCCAGGATTTACCGTATGTACTCTTCCCTCCCAACCCTTTTTTCTTAATATCGTTTTACACTTTTACTTCTTGATATCAATAAAGTTCCCAAACAATCGTAACTATTAATTAAATTGTCAATTTAATTATTACCTTGCACTACCGACTAACTATTGTACACAACAATTATTCTCGGGTCATACCTGGTGTCACCAGCTTTGCGCTTTCCAAGATTGAAGAGGATGAGACAAAAGCCAGTTGCAAGTATCTACATGAACATTGTGACAAACAATAAGAGGCGAGACTTTTTGTTATATACAACTACAAGTACGATAATTAATAATAAAGTGCAATATGCTTCCCCATTAAGAAATCTTAATATAATTCTACAGCCTCGAATTGTGTCAGAATCTGCAGGCCACCATGGTGCATATAACTATTTTTAGCATATCAAAAGAAAATGTAACCATAATATTTACAAGAAAGGATTGAACTTAGCCATATAATCAGGACTACTTTCTTTTATGTCTTCCAAATGGGGAAAAATATCAGATTTTAGACAAGTTCAAAAGGCTAGGCCTGATTGTAAGCTGGGTTGACATAAATAGACTAACAGAGGTAATAATAATTGTTAAGTAATACAATGCCCTGAATCGCATGGTCCAGTATGCTATGTGTCGACACAGTGGGCAATAGAGTGAATAGACTACCCCTCCCCCTAAAAAAACCAAACAAAAAAGAAGGGATGAAAAGAGACATACATACAAAGGTCCGAGATCCCATCTATGGGCAACAGGGGCCAGGACAAACCACATAATTATGAGAACCCATGCCTTCAGACTCAGAGTGAAAATTACCATCAAAAGGATATCTGTCAATGGAGGATGAGCATATTTAGAAGACTGTTCATCTGAAAGGGTAATACTATCATTACTTCTAATAAAAGATCCATACATCTGAAATGGTTTCTTGAATACTACATACATTAACCAAATAACTCTAGTTCTAACATTTTCATCAATTTTGTCCTCAACTCTTCATGCAAAAAGATTATGTTGACACATCTTTCAAAGAAGCATCTCATACGCTGAGCCAAATTGATATAACTTGGTGAATAGTGAAATTTTGCAGACTTTCAAACAACAAAATTAAAATGTCTAAGTCTAACTGAATACCATTTCTGCAACTTATACCTGGAAGGTTCAAGTTATCATGTAGAAAAGAGTATAGCTTCTTTTTCCACCGACTTGATGTGTGGGGAAGCTGAAACTTCTGCAGAAGTAGAAAGATGGCATCAAGTGCCAAATTGGCATTTTGATCAATTCATTACATGTTATTTAAATGATTTTACCAAATCTTCATCGTCATCATCGTTGTCATGCCCATCCTTCACCGGCGGCTTTGGTTTGACAGCAACAATCAAGCAATCTAAAATAAATGCAATAAACCATATTTTGTAAGAAAACTAACTGTCGCATCATCATTACTAAATGTAAAAATATGATGGTCCGAAACAGAGAAGGGGTCAATATAATCACCAAATTCACCACCAAGTATGTTATTTCATTTTATAACCCCCAATGAATGAAGTTACGAATACAATAATTTACCATACTGAAACAGTAACAATGACACATTGACACTGATAATAGTTTAAAAATAGAAAAAATTGAATGTAACTACATCTGTCACGTATCAAACACGCCTTCAATATGAAGTGGTGGTGCTACACAGGGTTATATTGATGTTGTACAAGAAACAATATTGTTTTGAAAGGAAAACTAATTAAATTGACAACAAAGTGGAAAATGATACTACCTAGTACCTCCATCCCTAAATATAAGACCCTCTTGTGATTTTTCCTTGTCCCTTTTATATGTCCCCTTTCACTTTTCAACTGCATTTATTATTTCTTTACAAACTTATCCCTAATAATGTTACATATTTTTCTGCCATCTGTAACAAATACTACAATAAAACTATAAACTAACTCTATTCAAGGGTAAACTAGAAAAACAATCCAAATTACCAACAAATTTAATACAACAACCAACATTCTTAATTCTTGTGAATACCAATATATGTTATGGTGCGACCGTCTGATAGACATTATGAACAAAAGTTCATTATAGAAAATCAAATCAGAGGTAATGTTGCTCTTTTAAGGTGGGAATGTGAAAATATAGTGAATTCATCAAATAAAAAAATTAAGACCATAAGTATACCTCCGTGATTGAGTTGTATGCGCACATCATCTCCATTTTTTATGTCACATAATGCAGTTCCACGCAGAATAAGACTCAAGTTGTCAATAGGTAACTGACCATTACTTGCAATTAATCTTCTCAAGTCACGCACCTATAAGTGATATAGAAAAAGAAGAAAACAAAAGGAGGCAAAGCACGCTTAAATAATTTAACACAAAGAATCACCAAACTAACTAATTAAAAAAACCAAATGAAACCCATCAGAATTATTGCCAAAAAAACTCCATTTCATTTCTCTGTTCAAAATCCCAATAACACAGTTTTAAGAAGAAAAAAAGGAATCATTTATGAATTAAATAAAGCTAGGGGCAGTATGAACTATAAAGTCACAGTTGGCTGATGCATTCACAATACACGATTTCAATTGGAACTAAGTCTAGGTTTTATTGTTGAATTGAAATTATTTTCTTATTACTTGATATATCTGATTTCTGTATTCCCAATGCATTAAACAACAAAATAAAAACCCTAAAAATTTGGGAATGGAAAATGTAGAATGAGAAAGAGAAAGAGAGAAAAACCTTGATGGAAGGGGGAACGAGAAGGCGAGAGGGTGGAGATGGACCGATAGTTTTGAGGACGATTTCGACCTTCTCCGATTTGTCTTCCTCCACAATGTCAACCATGCTCATCCCCTACCCAACGCAAACACAAAAATAATACAAAACAACTCCATAAGATTTTTTATTTTTTATTTTATTCAGTTCAGTAAAATTTTTGGCAATATCCTTTTCACTTTTAATTATATTAATAATAATAATATTAATAATAATAATAATTAACTAATTAATTAATCATGTAGCATGTCAATTTGACGAAAACAAAAATTCAATTTTGAGTTTCACACAATATGATGTTTTCTTTCCCATCTCCTCACCTAAAATCTAAAAAAAAAATCAAAATTATCTTTATTATTATTATTATTATATAAATTTTTGATATTGTGTGATTTATATTTTTAATTTAACAGTTGTAATTGATTTTAAATTAAAATTTATTAAAATTTAGTGTAGTTATTTTATTTTAATATATCTTTTATTTAAGAGAAAAATAATGATGCACTGTAAACTAATTTTTACACTTACCATTTCAATACATAATTATAACTATTATAATTAATTATCATCAAATCAACACTTTAAATTTATTAGTATATTTACACTAATATTGTATGGTCATAAAAATTAATATTTAAATTATTAAATTTCATATTTTTTTTATTCAATTAAGTGTTTTTCTACGTAATTGCATAAAATTTTGTAGCATTCATTGTTAGTTTTGCAAATTATAAATTCTAGTATCAACTACATGAAATTTGGAAGAGAAATATGAGTAACATACAAATATTATATAGTAATATGAAATAAATCAAAAAT
>JBBPBS010000007.1:3788357-3839824 GCA_037974835.1 Cicer judaicum | reverse complement strand
CATTATATATTAAATATCTATCAATGATATGTTGGTCATTTAAACTTTATTTGAAAAAAACTAAATGCAACTAAAACTAGTAAAAAAAAAAAAGAATATTATTTGTGTGAGAACTAGTCGAATTCTATAGGATAAAATCACAATGAAAAAAAAAAATTGCAAAAATATATTTATTTATCCTTTTATGCAAATAATTATGTTTAAAAATAAATTGTTCAATGCATGCACTATTATCTTCATAAAGGATTATTGCATTTATTCTTCCAAAAGGCAGATCACAAATTTTTTTATGTGTTATGATAGATATCAACTAAACACATTATCGATTTGTCTCAAATAGTACTTCAAGTTTTGCATGATTTAATGTTGTTGCTATTATAGTATACTTCATCGATCTATATCAAATAGTTGTACTAGTGTAAAATAGTAACCTGTTTGTGATATACCATTACGATAATCAGACAAATAATTTGCATATGCATAACTAATAATTATAGATTTGGGTACTTTAGAACAAAATATACCCACATTTGTTGTTCCTCTAAGGTAATGAATATATGCTTTACTTTGTTTCAATGTGTTCTTGTAGATGAAGAATTATATATTGTTAATAGAATGACATGAAATGATATATCAGGACATATATAATTAGTGAGATACATTAATTATTAGGTCGCAGTAAGACACGAGATACTTTAAGACCAAGTAGTTCTTCATCCTCTTCTCAAAGTCTTAAAATATCTTTATCCATATCGAGTGATTCTACAACTATTGGAGCACACAACAAATGACATTTATTGATATAGAAATATTTTAGCATTTTTGCTATATAAGTTTCTTAATTCACAAAAAATTCATTATTCAAATGTTCATTTTGTAATACTAGACAAAATTTTGTTTCTCCCAAGTCCTTCATCTTAAGTTTTTCATGTGTTATGAGGCTAATTAAATATCGAAAAGTGCTTGCATCCACTACAAGTAAATATGTCTCATTAAAACCAATAATAGTTTTTTCGAAAATCCTTGAGCAGCAAGACAAACTTTGTATCTCATAATTTTTTTCATTCTCATTTCAAATACGCGCCAAAATCCATTTGAATATGAGTGGACTTTCACATCTTCAGGTGTTTGAACAAGTTCAAAAACTTTTCTTTTGTGAAGTGAACTTAATTCAACTTCAATTACATCTTTTTATTTTAGTTGGATATCATTATAATTGATCACAATTAATGCTATATTATATTATATGCACGTACAATTGTTCATTTAATTATGTTAAGTGTTATATATAATAATTGAGTGAATACGCATATTTGTCTATGAAATTGTAAACATCAACTGTTCCCTTTTCCGAAAAAAGAGAAAGATCCCGATAAAAAGGAAGTACACTTCGGTTCAATCTGGAATCGAAATTAGTTCTTAAATTTTATATGAAAATTAGTCTACATATAATTACATTGATATAAAATAAAATATTTAATTAATATGTTATATCATAGTCTCTAATGATAAAAGTTTAAATGTCGACTATTTTGATTACTATTATATATTTTTAACGATGTAGTTTGTGGGACCATCCGGTTCATTTTCTTTTTGCTTTTTGCCCTTTCCACATCTAAAAAAGCGCGGATGTTGCTTTGCCAAATTAAACCATACTCTTATATCTTAGCCACTCAAAGTGGGAGAAGAATTGACCAATGTTTGATTCAGATAATTTCATTACAAAAATGAGAGTATTTGTGTTGAGTCCCTAACTACCCATATATTCCAAAATTCAAATCATGGTTAGATTAGATTTAGAACTAAGTGGTAATTGGTAAAGTAAACTTCAAGGATTAATTAAAGATTTCGCTTGTGGTGATAAGTATGCAACATACTATTATTACACTAATAATTAACACAAGATTTTGGTTGGTAAACAGTCACAGGTTGGTCCTACCATGCATACACAATTATACTACATGTGAATTGCGAATGGAGTAACGAGCTTCTATATAAGATAAAAAAACTGATTAAGTACTTTTCAAGAACTTCCTTTTGTAAGAGTATGGCCCCTTCGCTTGATGACACAATCACTTTCACTTCGATTGAAAATAAATAAAAGTATTTTTGTCCGATTCAAGGTTATTGCGGAACAAACTTGACGGTAGTCGTACAACCATGAAATGCATGCCCAACTCATTGCCCCAGTGTCCGAAGCTAACCTGATGAGGTCATCAAATTCTTTTTAAAATTAAAAATTTAAATTTAACAATTAAATCACAAAATAATGATTTTTACTGATATATACAATTAAAATTAATACAGCAATAAAGAAAATAAATTTGATAATAATTATTTAGAAAAATAGCACTCATGGTCGGACTTTAAATTTTGGAGGAATACTATATAAACTTTTTAATTATTGTCACATGTATCATGCTAAAAAAAAGTAAATACTCATTTTTGTAAATATGTAATATGTTGTTTATTTTCGAATGTATTTTTTATTAGTAATTTTATCGATTAGATGGATTAAAAAAAATATATTTAAAGGTTAAATTAATTAACTAAAGATAAATTTAAAGATCAAAATAATTATAAAAACCATTTTATATTTGTTTTGTAAATTTAATATATTTAAAGACTATTAGAACAATATCTTTCACATTTAAAAAAATATTAACACATAGTGAAGATACGATCTATAATATAAATTTGTCTATGTTATTTTTCTTTATCATATCATTTATTTTACAGTGTATTAAATAGTAAAAGTTTAATTTATTTTAAAATTAAGTGCATGCAGTTGTCAACGCAACCCAATTCATGAATTTGTCCCTATTGGATGATGCTTTAAGGAATGAAATTAATCTATCATAATTAACAATGCTTTTTTTTTTTAATATATGTAACTAAATTATTTGAAATTAATCTATCATAATTAACAATGTTTTGTTTATAATTACATTGTAAAGATTAAAAGTGTCAAAATAATACGAATAGATATATCAACTAAGTTATAATTTTTTTTCCTTCTAATTTTGTTTCTAATAAACTTATTTGAAGTAGTTAAATATATATTATTGGCACAACTAACTATAAAACTATATTTATTTATGTAAAAGAAAAATTAAAATTTGGGTAGTCAAAACTACCCCATAGACAAAGGTAGTTTAGCACCTGCATTGCCTCACCAACATGGTCCAAAATTTCTACAAATGTAAGTACTAAAGTAATAAAATGGTAATATAGTGTAATTACTTCTTTTTTTTTATCAAAATAGTGTGAATGTATGTATACATTTTTGTAATCGCTCTATAACAATTTCTTTAAACTATTTTGTGTGAAATATAATTGTGGACAAATACAGAAATTGATTTAAATCTACTATAAATCTATTTTTGTTTATATTGTATTTTTTTTGTAGTTGATTGTAACATAAAAACTATTTCAATATATGATGCAAAATTTAATTAGCTGAGAGTTTGAAAAGGTTCCATTATGTCAATAAATCAAAATAAAATTAGAAAAATGTAAAGGTCTAAAAAGATAACATGGTTACTTTTCATTTATTTATTTTATTTTTTCATATTAAAAATGTGTTGTAGGTCTTCGTTAAAGTTTAAGACAACTTTTAATTATCGGTCTACGTACATCACTCGTAAAGTGGTCTTTCGTAACATTTTGCAATTTAAATTCATTATAATTGTATGGCTAGGTGATAATTCTGTGGCAAATGTATGAAATTATTCAAATAAACGTAATAATAAGTAAAAATCGTTTCTATAATTTTTTTTATTACTTTAGTAATGCGAAGTTGTAAGTACTTAGGTTAAAACAATTATATTGATTTATAAAATCGAACAAATGATAAAATTAAATAGAAAAAATTTCATAGAATTTAAACCACCTTATTTTCATTTGTAATTATTAATTTTATTATGTTAACAATCTAACATATTTAATTGCGTCAAATTAACAAATAAGATTAAGATCAATTTATTTATTAAAAATTCATTTTTATAACAATAAATCATAATTTCTTAAATGATCAGACTTATTACATGTACAAACGTTAGTTTATTAAACATTTGTTAATATTTTATATTACTATAACAATATTAAAATATAAACATATATTTTAGTTTCAGTTATTATAATCTATTTTCCAATAACAAAATAATACAAAGGTTTAATTATATGACGATCAAGTACAAAAAAATATTAAAAAAAAAAGAATAATTAATACATTTTAATTGCATAATTAACGTACAAAAATCAAAACTACATAGATAAAATTCATCTAATTCTTAATTAATGAAAAAATTAGTTCATAATTAAGAATATAATAACAGAAGAAGATGAAATTACATATAAGAAAAATAGAATAAATTTTAATTTCTTGCTTCAAATAATGAAATATTCAAATTCCTAATATTTAAGACGTCCACCATATGATCTCCAATGTCTTTTGTGTTAGAATTCTTAAAAATTATGAGATTTTAGCTTAATAGGGATTTGGGAGGCATTGATATGATTTTGGGTTGGGCGCAATGCATAACCCTGAGTCCAAAGTAATGAGAATACCCAATACAAAGCTATGCATTTTTAAATAAACATATTTGTTCTTCCAAAATTATTTTCTCTTTGATTTGACTTGCACTGTTCACCATTTTATAGTCTATATTAGTTTTTGCATCTTTATTAACGTTATAGTTATCAATGTTAGCTTTAATTTGCAATAAATTTGACTCCAGTTAGATGTCTACAACTCTATATATGATTAAAATACTACAATGAGTCATGTTGCTTTTCAAAACAAAAACTCAACATTACGCTAGACCATTTACCTTATTTTACCGAAAGACCATTTATTTAAAATAATATATTTATGAAAATGTATTGAAAATTGAAATGCTTTTCCATGAAATTAGAGGTACACTCCTCTACTTTTGTTATTGATTGAACATAAGCTAAATAGTTATGATGGTGTTGCAAGTCGATTCTTCAACTAAGATGCAAAGGAAAAAGCTCTTGTTAAAAACAACGGTCACAAATTGTTGGAAGTGGCGGGAAGTAAACTAAATTTTGTACTTTAAAGGTGTGAACTTGTTGAAGTGGTGGGCCATTTTACTTTGGAATTTTTGGGTGCACTCAATACAAGTAATTTTCAGACTTTCGGTGTACTCAATTTTGGACTGTTGGTTATGGTTATAAATTATGATTCACTTCCAAATACTATATACATAACGCACCATAAATGACTTAAGCTTTTACTCTATAGTCTCCTTTTGTTTTCATCATCTCAAACTTCTAACACATCTATCACCATCACATTTTGTTCTAAACATTTTTACTTGTTTGTTTATTCTAAATTCTAAGCTTTGATTATTTATCTCAGTTAATTTCATTCTATTTTGTTACAGTTTTTGAGGGACTTAATATTAAGGGAAGGAGGGTTAGCTTCCATAAGACACACTATTTCTTAAAGACAATGATCCTTACATTTAATGGATCATGCACTTTGTGGAAGTGTCACTTGATTCTTGAACAAAAATCTATTGTAGACAAAAAAAGCTTCTATTGTTGGATCTTCCATGTCTTTAATAGATATAGTCTAGGCACTTAGCAATAATTCTAATTAATCATCATATATATATCCTATTATTTTGTTGTCTTAAGTTTCATAATTTTTGGTGAGTTTTTCTTCTTGTTAGACACATTGATACATTAATATGGGAGAAGCATCATTGCCACCAGGTTTTCGTTTCCATCCAACTGATGAAGAACTAGTAGGATACTACCTTAAAAGAAAAGTGGAAGGACTTGAAATTGAGCTTCAAGTTATTCCAGTAATTAATTTTTACAAATTTGATCCATGGGAGTTGCCAGGTATTGATCCATGTGGCAATATGATTAATTCTCATTGAATATTGGTGTAAAATTGTATCTCCATTACACTCTATAAACATGTATAAGATCTATATATATATATTTCAGATGCAAGGTTTTATATAATATATATCAAATATCAAAATCAATATAAACCAGTGTGAAACATGATTTTTGTGAACAGTAAAATACTAATATACTTGAAGATGTAAAGTTTGTTTTTCTTATCTTCACTTTTTCTTTAGCTTTTAATCATTCTGTACAACATAGCTTAGTCAAGCTTTGGAATAAGCAATAATGACTTCTTTTACTGCATTATTTCTGATAAGAAAATTAGATAAGCCTAATTCATGAGGTATGAAATGCAGAGAAATCATTTCTGCCAAAAGGAGATTCAGAATGGTTTTTCTATTGTCCGCGCGATCGAAAGCACCCAAATGGATCAAGAACAAATAGAGCTACCAAATCTGGCTACTGGAAAGTCACTGGAAAAGAGAGAAAGGTGGTGTCCCAATGTACTTCATCCACTATCACTGGTAGCCGAAAAACGCTTGTTTTCTATCTTGGTAGGGCGCCTTTAGGCGATAGAACTAACTGGATCATGCATGAGTATCGACTCACTGATGATTTTGTTCAACACTCCTCATTTTCGAAGGTACAAAGTAATACAATCATTTCATTTGATGTAATGAGTTAGCTTTGTTTTGACCTTAACTTTAACATTATAAGACTAAAGTTGGTGTGTGGGTGCGCGCGCATGTGTAGGGTGGTTTGGCTTTGTGCCGAGTTATTAAAAAGAATGAGAAGAGCAAGAGAGCTGCCACAAGTTTGGTCAATGGAAATGAGATCTCAATGAGATTCTCAAGTGAGTCCTTTTGCAAATCAGGTGATGTTTCTTCTCAAGCAAGTCAACTGAATAATGAGAGTGGTTATTCAAGTCCTGTTACTACTCCACAAAATGTGGCTCCAATTGCTGAGTTTAACCATGTTTCCAAAGAAACTAATCCTTCAAACTTCTGGATCTCCTCTAATATGATTCTTGATTCTTCAAAGGTATATATAATTTTTTTAATTATTATTATTGTAGGAAAAGCAAAGAAGGAAAATTGAGATTGAATAGCTATAATTTGTAGATGTTACTGAAATTTTTGCTACACCAAATGCAGGAGTTTACTCAAGTACAAGATGCAGTGTCCCAATATTTTCCTAGGTGTGATTTACCAAGGCAATCAAAACATACAACAATTTCACCTAGTTTATCTTACTCAAATTTCAACAGTGAAATTGAATTTGTTTATAATCCAAGTCAAATTGGCTACATGTCACCTTACTCAAATCAAGTGAATTTAATGGACAATTATGGAAATTGGAATGTTCCTTATGAGGATTATGATAAACTTAATTCAGTCTCATATCAAGAGCCTTTCTAAAATCTGAAAAGCAAAGAAGGAAAATTGAGATTGAATAGCTATAATTTGTAGATGTTACTGAAATTTTTGCTACACCAAATGCAGGAGTTTACTCAAGTACAAGATGCAGTGTCCCAATATTTTCCTAGGTGTGATTTACCAAGGCAATCAAAACATACAACAATTTCACCTAGTTTATCTTACTCAAATTTCAACAGTGAAATTGAATTTGTTTATAATCCAAGTCAAATTGGCTACATGTCACCTTACTCAAATCAAGTGAATTTAATGGACAATTATGGAAATTGGAATGTTCCTTATGAGGATTATGATAAACTTAATTCAGTCTCATATCAAGAGCCTTTCTAAAATCTGAAAACAAAAGGAAGATCATTCTCACTCTTTTCTTAGCATTCCAAAATAGGATCAAGGTTCAATTTGAAAGCAAATAAGTGGAGATTAGAGTTAATGATAAATAATTGTGGGGACTAGTTACCTGAAATTTTTAATTGGTGTGGAATTATAAGGGATATCTGGGACAACACCTTTTAATGTATGTCTTAAGAGTGATAAATATAATGTATTAAGAGTAACTTTTTAATGTATGACTTAAGAATCATAAATAATGAGTACTACCTTTTTATATATGCAGCTAGATTTTTAAATATGTAGTATATTACTCCCTTAATAGTGAAATATATGCAAAAAATAATACCTTATCGAATTTTACACGAGATATGTCAATTTTTCAAATACCATTTTTGATTATAGTATTCCTCGCCCCTTACGAAGTTCTAGTATAAGCTTGCAATTTTGGGGCTACAAAACACTTCTACTTCTTGAATAGTTGCTCTAGACTCATCACCAAAAATAGATTCCTTTCCATCCTCTCTTTTGGCATAAGACAATCCCAATCTAGACTTAGCTTGTGTTAAGTCACCGACACCAGAATTAGTATCAGGCCCAGCAAATCCACCCATAACTGGTGCTAATGGGGGCCCAATAAGAAGCCCATCTGCCCCAAATTGTGGCCCACCACGAGCATAATCAAACAGAGCTGCACCACTTCCACCTACTTTGGGCAAAATAATGGGTTCGGTTTTATTTTCTGTCCAATAAAATAGAAAGGGATCAAATGTATCATAGTAATCATCTGTGCTCCTGTATCCTTCAGGATTAAATGCACCAAACTTGAAAGACTTGTTTGTGTAGCCTATTATTACACATGGTCCTTTAAAGTCACAATATTGGTGGAAATCTGTTGCACTAAATCCATCAATAGTTGCTCGGTAGCAGCATTTCAGTTCCTTACCTAATCAAAATTATGTCAAATCTTAGATGCCTCTTAAGTATAAGGATGTTAATATTAAATAATAATATCAATAACAGTTAGAACATATCTGATTTGATCAAGGAGTCTAGTCAATTGTGTCTATGTCTTTCATTTAAAGTTTGAGGGTGCAAATTGCAACTTGTATTTAAATATAAAGCAACTTGACCACTTCTCAAAAGTGATTCATACACTACAATAATAATGAAGTTTAATCTATATACACTATTAATGTAAATTTTTGCTATCAATTAAACAAAAATAGTACAATTATTAAAACGTTTGAATTTAATCTTTAACTACTTCTAAAACTGAACAAATAATTGGGTAGTGATTTTTTTGGCAATGGAAAACTTTTTATGCTAAACATATATAAAAATTAAACTCATAATAATAGTAGTAGTAACATGATGATCAACATTTTCATGGTAATTTTTGCAAGTAATAGTTTAAAATCCGAAGAGGAGAAGTAATACCTTTCAAAAATGTTTTGTCAAGAAGAGAAGTTGAGAAAGTGAGATCAATATCATGGTATTTAATCTGAGGTTTGTCATCAACTCTTTTTCTGCCTATGTTCCAACCGAATAAGCAATATGGGCTTGTCTTCCATCCTTGGAATGACACAGAATTTGTGATACAAGATGCCATCCACAGATGACCAAAACTAAACACTGTCCATCCATCTAATGCATTTCCACCACTAAAACATATTTCACCATCTTATCCTATTTCCTCATAAAATATCTTGCACCCTTTTCATAAGTTATTCACAAGACCCACTTCTATAGAAAATGTGGACCACGTTAAGTGAGTGCTTATGTTTCTAAAAAATTGTACAGGTATTTAGAAATATAATTTTGGACTGAAAAAAAAAAGTGTTTTTCTCTGAAAATATATTTTTGGATGGCATTAAATTGTGTTTTGGAGAAATTATTTTCTCCACTTTCAATATAACTTCACACGTGCATATTCTAAAATATATATATATATATATATATATATATATAAAGCAGCCCCTAAAAAAAAACCCATTTGACTCTTATACCATACCATGTTAGCATAAGGTCCAAAAATCAAAACACACAGAATTTGGTTCTCTTTGTTCCAAACAATGTTGGTCTTACTCTCAAGTAGAAAGAATAAACAATGAATAGATTTAAACTTTAAAGTATAATTATATTGGACTTCATCTAAAATTACTATGAGAATTATTTTTTCAACAAACAAAACAACACTGTATATACATATGTTACGTGAACTTTTTAATATTTTTCTTTTACATCGGTAGTCCGTAACACACATCAGTCATAGTATGATAGATGTATTGGTTACTTTTGTTCACTTTTTGGGTTAAATAATACTAACTACTATAATACAAACATAATCTAACTATCCAATACATCTTCACGATCACTTATAAAGTAGTAACTAATTCATATATATCATGAAAACAATGCATTCAATTAAGTGCTGCCACACAGAATCATTCTCCTCCATCAGAAGTTAAACGTTTCTCCAACACATCATCTTTTGGTTTCTCACAACTAACACAAAAGTCATCACCATCACTATATTGTTTGAAACATGCCAACCTCCCAAGCTCTTCAACTTCCTCAATTATCAAGTCAAGTTTCGCCACTGTTTCCACAAGCAAAGAAGAAAAAGCAGCTAAAGGCAATGCCTCAGAAAACTCAAGACTAGTCATAGCTATTTTACTCATCTGTTTTCTCAACACTTTACGTTCTGGTTCAGATGCCGTTTTGGTTTTCCAATCTAACAAAGCTGAAGAATCTGTTTTAACAGTTGGGAGTGAGCTTTTTCCATGTTTTGTCTGTTGTTGTTGTTCTGTTCCTACGAAGAGACGTGGCTGAGATTTTATGGAAGAGTTTAGGTCTTGTAGTGCTTGGTGAAGATTATCAGCGAGGATTTCGGGAGAGCAATGGCGTCGATTTCTTATGCTGTTTGCAAGTTCTGTCAAAACTTTTGATACCTCTGCTGCTAGTCTTATGCATGGGTCCTTTAATAGGACTCTAACAGATCTTGGTGTCTGAAAAAAAATATATTACATTAAATGGTTTTTGTCGAATTGTATGTGTTTTTGTGTGTGCACATCTTATCAAATTAAAAGGAGAACAAAACTAGAACAAGAATTAGTCATTGTGTAAACCCTTGGCATTGCATAATAGGAAAAACTACAACAATCATTTGTTGTTGCAGATGTAACCATAATTGGTTGAACTTTGTTTTTTGTGTGAATTTATTTATCTATTTTTTTAATCCAAATTTGCTGTTTGTTGGAATTTAAGTATGAATGGTAGTTTGATATTGAGTATGAATGAGTTAAATATTGATCCATATTCGATCTTTTAGTGGTCCTAGATCATTAGCCTGTCATTCTCAATGCTTCTCGAACTTCCCAACAAGTGGTAACATAACTCTAGTTCGGCATAAAGGGGGAGTGAGTTCTGGCATGTAATCAGAGAGCATGTTTGGTTGATTAATAACGATAGTACAAGTATACTGACGTAGGACTCTCAAAATTGATGTAGAAATTGCATAATGCTTCCTTTTCAAATTTCTACTATTAAAAAAAAGTATCTTACTATAATTTTTTTTGAAAGTTACCTAGACTTTATAATATAACCACTATTTTGACTAGTCAAAGTGGTATCTTCAACAAAGAATATGAAGGTAACATTGTTCTTTATCAAATGAGAAGCTAAGTTCTGATGAGGTGCAGATTCACAAATCATGGTCAAATTTATGTTACCTGAATTTCTGTTCTCAAACAGCCATGTAGAGCTACCACTGTATACCCAAATTGACGAAGAACAATTCCAACTTTTACATACTGCTGCGATGGAAATTTGTGACAGTGTCTAGAATGTTTTGGCTCCCAACTTGCATGTAATGCCTGCACAATTCAACACACAACCATCTGAAGAATAAGTAATTTTTTTTGTACAAAGTTAGGTGCACTATGCTAATTAACAACTGATATATGACCATTTTAAATATTAAAAAATGTGTGAGACACAAGATTTATAAATCATTTAGTATTGTTTGACTTAGTGCACATAATGTGTGTGTGTCTGATCATTGCAAGAATTTCTCATGAAGATAAACTTTTACTGTTAGTTTCATTATACTAAATTACTAAGCATGTTTTAAAGTGAGTAAAAACTAGATGAATAACTTACCAATGTTTCATCATTGGATTTTGAATCCAAAACTGCCTTATAACCTTTGTATATTGGATCTTCAGATGATTTAATATCCCTAGAAGCTTCAATTTCTCCATAAAAATATTCATTGACACAAGCTGCAAGATTACAATATAGTGTTAATTTACAAATTAAAACCTTTGATACTATATATGTATGTGTTATGAATTTGGCATACCTTCTATAGATATGGCTAGGCCTTCAAGTTTGGAAGCTATGGAATGATGAAGCTCTTCCCCTGACCAATTTGGAAATACCAAAAGACTCATCATAAGACAAACAGCACAACCTATGGCTATGGTGTAGAATCTGTCACGTGCCATCTTCAAGACATGATCAACCCGGTAACTCGAAACGGTTAACAAGTTGAATGTCAAGAGAAATATAAGCACACCATAATCATAATTCTTCTTTATATGTGGAATGAACCTTATATAAGTGGCCGCAGATCCTACCAAGACAAAATAAATTATCAAGACACCACAAAATTTTGATCAATTTTGTAGTGATGAATTCTAATGCCAAAATTTGATTCATAATATATATATACCTATGATAAAAACTGCAGATGCAATGAAAACAGCTTGAAAGATCTGACCAGATTTATTTGCAACATATTCAAGAAGAAATGCTAATAATCCTGCTAATAGTGTCCCTAATCCTCTATTAAGCCCTTTGCATAAAGTTGCCCCTGCCATCAAAATCAAAATAAATTTCAAATCAAAGTCATCCATTTAAACTATATATTATACTATGTTAAGGATTTTGACACCTTCAACTGCAGAGCAACCACAATTGAAGCCGCATTAGTCACATTTATTTTTATTTTCTGACAATATTAAAGATGACCAAGTACAAAGAAATATCATTGGGGTTTATGTCACTATGTTAAGGATTTTAAATCTTTTAACTGCAGGGCAACCACAATTGCAGCCACATTTATTTGTATTTTTCTGCAATATCAAAGATGAAAAAGTACAAAAAAGACTATTTGAATTTGGATAGAAAACTATACCTGCGGTGAACTCGAAAACCACGACGACGGTCATGACGGCCCAAATAGCATTCTGACCAACCCCTTCAAAGAGTGGCTCAAAAATGTAAAGGAATGATACAAGAGTAAGAGATAAACCAACTTTGAATGCATGGATCAACTTTCTTGGGTCATCACGTCCAACTTGCCAAACTAAACAAGGAAACCTTTTAAGCCTCTCACCATAAACATGCATAAGTTTCTTCCAATTCTCGAAAATGTTTTTGTCACTATCATTCCCAAATTGTGAAGGGTCAGCATGTACTTTTGGAACCATTTATTAATGAAGGGTCCGCATGAACTTTAGGAACTATTTATTAATGAAGGGTCAGATCTTATTAAACTGATAATAATATTGAAAAAAGGAAAACAAAATGGTAAACTAAATTTAACAACTTAAGAAGCTTCTCAAATTGTGTTTGCTATTTTACAAAGGATAGATATTTTTTTAATAAAAATATATTTGTGCTATATATATAATTTGTAGATGTATGATGGCGAGAAAGTTCTACAAGAGATGTGAAGTTTATATGGTTGTTGTATAAGGGAGAAAGAAAGTGGAGATGTTATTTATACGTTCACATGCATTGCATTAAAGTGCTCAATGCTTTCTCAAGTCTTAATTAGTTGTCACCTGCTTGTTTTGTTATTTTCATTTTCTGGTTTTGGATACTTTTTGTTAGGTTTCACTACAAAATAAAATAGTTTGACATTATGATTTGGTTGACATTGTGAAATCATGCAATACTCTAAAAAAGTTCGATTATCGCATTAATTGTGCCCTTTGGTTCACGGGAAACTGGAAAATTTGTGGCCCACTATAAGCTATATTCTCTCTGGAAAATTTGTGACACACTATACGCTATATTCTCTCAGATAATTGGCAGCGATTTCCTCCATCAGGAAATTTAACATAACTTTATTAAATAGGGTTTATTCTACTATATCACTTTAAAGTAATATTTTTTATTTCAACATTTTAATTTTTAAGAATCATCTTACAACTTTATATCATATATTAATATTTTATTTATATTTAATTTTATTATAATTTCAAATATTAATTTAAATATTTTAATTAATATTATTATATATTATTTAAATCTAAAATAAAATTAAACTTAAACTATTATAATAAAATTTCTGAAAGGAAAAGTAAAAGTAAATGTAAGAAAAATAAATTGTTTTAATTAATAGTAAAATATATTTCATATATAAATTAACTGTAAAAAAAAAAAGAAGCCAACGATCATACATTAAAAAAAATCTTAAATTAATTCAAAAATTTAACGATTGTAAATTTATTATTCCCTATGTACTGCCAACTTGGTACAAATTTGTCAAAACTGAGTTTTACTAACTTACATCTTTAAACTAATTTTATACGAACTATCAATAAAAAAATATTAAATAAGTATTAAATAGTTGGAGACTTTTAAAGTATAATAGAAATTTAATACTATCACATGTCATATAAGTAAGTTTAATATAATTTTAAATTTAACACAGGCAGACTCTATCATACTATTTCCTCCACATATATAAATATTTCTCACGTCAATCAAAAAATTGACGTGTACGTACGTTTTCATAGAGGAGTTTTATCTACTCAGTTTCTAAATAGCTTTTTCACAAATTTTATACATTATCTACTATTTTATATTATATCTTCGATTTAAATATTATTTTAAAACTTCTATTCAATTTTTTTTTAAATTAATCCCACGTTATTATTTCATAACATTTGTCCAACATCTTTCAAACTACTCAATACATCACTACTCAATACATTTTTTTTCTGCATTAATCAACTTCACACTTTCATCTATCTACTTATTCGTTTTTTAAATTACATTGATAAAATTAAATATATATTATTGATATAACTACTATATCAATAATCATTTAACAATTGAGACATAAAACTTCATATTAATTTTTAAAAAAAAATCTATTTAAATTAAATAAATTAAAATATACCCACACAATGTATAGATTAACATTTAGTTATTTTTATAATAGTAACTTCTAATATAGCAATTTATTTTAAACAATAATATAATTTATTTACACGATCAATATAAAAAAAATTATATTATTAATCAATCACATCTATCATATTTAATAAATAAAAAATTACAATTGTTATATAATTAATAATATTAGACTTTTATCACACTTACTTTTAAAGTCAATTACATATTGATCGATTGTAATTTTTTATATATTATAATACGTAAAAATTAAACTATTTAAAGATATTTATCCTACACTACGTTATTGAATGAATATAACTTTTTATATAATATTTTGGGTGTCATTCAGTAAAGTAATTAACTTTAAATTTAAAGCAATCTAATTCTCAAATCTTAATCATATATGCATTCCAAGTTACAAGGGCGTTTGGATTAATTTTTCATAAGTACTACTACTAGTATTTGTTGAAAGGGAAAATTTCAAACGATATTGCAACTTTTTTCTATATATTTCCCTTTTAATTTATTTTTTCTTTAAGATATCATACTTTAAAATTAATATACAAAATGTATTTTATTTTTTTAATTAGAGATTCCATCTTAAGGATACTACCATATAAAGGAACCAAAAAATTGGGCGCAGTAGGTCGAAAGTTGGAGATGTATTAAAAATATTAATTATTAATTAATAATAATATAAAATTAATTAAATTTAGTAAAAAAAATTTATAGAGATTTATAACAGATGTGGGTAATGTTGTTTGTCTCTTTTAAAGAAGGGTAGAGAAGAAAAGATAGATGGTATTGCTGCAAAATTATTTTTTATATGACCATAAGCAAATACTTCAAGTACGAATGAAAATCAACAACCTAATGAAAATAATGTTCTACAAATGTAGCAATTACCAGTAACAGAGTACAAAATAAATGGGAAATTAACTTCTCCATTAACAATAAACTAATAGATATTTTGTTTTAATTTAATTAAATAAAATTATAGAAAACTACATAACTATTTTACTACCTTCAATAATAATATTTTAGATTATTATCATGTAAGCTGTGTATTTTATATGTAACGTCTATTCTATTTAAAATATAATTAATAAAATGTTTCATTTTTTTTATATGAGAAGGAACAAAATTTGAGTATATGACAGACAAAAGGAACACGAAGATGCTCATTTTTTTGAACGTGTTATATAGTTTAAATAAGATGTTAAACTATTATAGCAAGTTCTTTATTTTGGTCTATAATATATTCAAAATGGTTTCTTTAAAAAAATACATTTCTTTACAACATTATAAATAAAATAGATGTAAGGAATAAAGCGCATGAAAATATTAGTTGTTCCATCATAATTAAAAATATTATCCAAATGCTATTTTTTTACTATATCTTCTTTTAAAAAAATAGTTTAATTTTTAATATAATTTTTTTATTTTTTATTTTTTTTATTATAAATTTTTTAATATTTTTTTATTTGTTAAAAAAATTAGTAATAAATAATACATGATCGCATCATCATGTCGTGACGTTGTGAAGAGGAAAAAAAAAGTAAAATATTTTCATATATTTTTTTTTATATTTTCTTTCATTTGTAATTTTATTACTTTAATTTTATATGTAAAACAAAACAAGTGTCTCACTGCCAAAACAAAACAATAGAATGATTGTATATCACATCCAAGGAATCTTGGCAAGTTAAAATAAAACTAAATAATTATATTAGAATAAAGTAAGCAAAAAGAAAACAATATAATTTTACAATTGTTACATAACTCACTAAATGTTACCTGTAAAAAACTATCTCAACAAAAAATATTGATATTGTTGTTTTTAATGTTAGGGATGAACTGATATTTTATGTCATTTTATAATTACAATAATTAAATTTATTAAATAATTTATTTTTATCAGTTAATTTTTCAATTAAAAATTATCAGTTATCAACTTTAAGTTGATTTTTTAGTCAGGAACTAATTTTTCAACTATCAACTAATTTTTAGCCTAGTTTTACCCACAAGAAAATGAATAAAAACATAAATTAAGTTAAACATTTAGTCAAATAAAAAAGTCTTCATAATTTTTTCTTAAAAATAAAATTCTTTATAAATTAATACTTAGTCCAAAAATACTTAATTGTAGAGTTTTTGATGAAATATAGGTTCTATTTGTCAAGATTATAGTTTATAATATTTTTTGAAAAATTAATTTAAGTAGATTATAATTGTAACACTCTAGATTTTAATTTAAGACATTACTTAAAAATATTTATTTTCTTTCAAAAATGATTTTTTTCCTTCTTTTTTAGAAGTAGTTCATTATGTAAACAATACAAATTTCACTAAATAATAATTTGATTTGATTTTATAAAATAACACAATGCAAGTTATTGGATATTATTGTTATTATTTTTGCAAAGATAACTTGCTAATAATTGTTAGAAAGTTTTCACTTACATCATAAAATAGAATAAATTCTCCTTAAGTTAAATAATAATAAATAAATAAAAAAACAAGGTTGAGTGATTTCAATTTTTTTTAACAGAATGACTTCACCTCCACATTTCTATTTAAAATTGACGATGAAAAGTAAATAAATTTTAAAAATATACTATATCAGTCTTATCACTAAAAACATTATTTTTAAGTTAAAGTACCTATTTTTTCCACACGCATGCACCAAGCAAACACCATTCATGCAATTCTTCGAGATCATTAATACCTAAATGTTAATGTAAGAGATCAGTTCATCCCACGATAAAAATTAAACCAAATAATAAGTTAACAATCATAAAATATAAATATAATTTTTTTTTGTAATAAAAGATTTAGAGAAATTGATTTTTTTTTCTTCTAAATAATTCGCTCAATTATAAAATGCATCTGGATAAGTCAAGTAACAACTCACCTTAGAGCAAATAATTAGATCAAAATAAGAATACCAATAAAATGTATGCAAGTTATGGATGTTTCTAAACATATATGATCTATATATAGTCAACCACTAATGTGCCCACAAAGAAGTCATTCATACCAATACAGAAAATTAAACAAACCACTAAGGCGTCCACAAAAATGCATATGGTATGTTGACAATGATAATGATGCTCGAAATGTATAGGTCACTAGCCACTTAGACAACCACAAAGAAAAAAAAGGTCATAACACAAATAACCAGCCATTTAGACAACCACAAAGAGAAAACTATTCAAACTACACATCACCAGCCACTTAGACAACTACAAAGACAAAATATTTCAATAATTCATAATATTCAATTTGCCTACAAGTTATTGATAAAAATTAAAACTTATATCACCAAGAATACAATAAAAATAGAAATTTTTATTTCTTTCACTATTAAGTTTTCCCCATTGCTGTCCTTTTAGCATAAAAATAAACTATACATAATGCATTTCAATAATCAATTTTTTTATATTATAAAAATTTAAAATATAAAATTCTCATCAATTTCCTCAAAACACATATATTGTTCATAAAAGTCAAATTTTAAATTTTAAATACTCAAAAGTCAAGACTTAAAATAAAATATCACAACAAAACATATTACTAATGATATCATCATAAAAATTATATCTTTATAACTAAGTACTCTAAAACACGTAATATGTTAAACAATTTCACCAAAAACATATTTATCAAAGTATAATAATAAAAATACAACTTTATAATTAAGTTCATCAGGATAGATGTATTACTCAAAAGAAATAATCAAATAATTATACTTCAATTATTTACGACAAAAATAAAATCAATATTTTTCTTTTAAGTCATCCATACATCATATCATATCTTACGAATTGCTAATTTAATTAGTATCTAACCTAACTCTTCATGGGAAAAAACCCTACCTCAAGTATTTTCCTTCCGAGTGACACTATATAGCCCAAAAAAATCTCATCAAGATAACGGAACAAAAGTTTATAATTTCGACCAGAATGCGAGGGAATGTTGGGATGGTTGTTTGAGTGGTTTAGAAAATATTTGAGAAAACCAAATATAATATTGAGAATGGCGTGTGGGTAATTTATGACTTCTTTTTGCTCTATTGCAAGTTTAATGGTGTTTTATGAATTAGAGGTGTATGCGACTAATAAAGAAGGCGTGAAGCTTATTAGAGAGAAGGAATAATTCTTTTATTGATGTTAATTGCACACATGGATAAGAAATTCAATTGAAATAATATGATGACTAACAAATTAATTGATATTCATGTACTTATTCTGGTTAGTCACACATTTGAATGGACGCAAGGGAGAACACACATGATTCTATAAATTAAATGCTATTAAAAATATAATATAATTATAAGAGTATTAGTGTGGTGATTCAATTTTGACTTAGTCAAAATTGACTTGGTCATTGTTCACTCTAAGATAAATATTTCTACAAATTTTAATTAATTAATAATAAAAATATCAATAATTAATTAATTAATATAAAAATATTTCATAAAATAATTAAACATCTGAAGAATAATTATCTTATTGTCACACTAAATTAAACAAACAGAATAAATAAAACTAAGGGTTTTAAATTAATTAATTAATTAATTAAAATAAAGGATGTTACAATATTTTTTTTTAGTTTTAACTTTATTATTTTAATTAATTTTCTTTTATTATTTATAGTCTATTTATTATAATTTAAAATAAATTATTTAAATTATTTAAAATTATTTTAATAAATAATAATTTAAAGTAAATAATTTAAAATAACTTCATTATTAGAATTTAAATTAAATAACTGAATAAAAATATTTGATTGATAAATAAATAATTTATTGTAATTTTAAATTTATTTATAAATAATTAATACTTTAAAGGAAATAATTTATTTATTTTAATTTTAAATAAACAAATAAAAAATATATCAAATTGATAAATTTAAAATACTATTTTTTAAATATTTTAAACATCAATTGATGAAATTTATTTTTAATTAAGAGTATCATTTTACATTTGAAAGTTAGTTCAACAGCTAATTTTTTCAAATATTCAACTAGTTTGACAACTATTAACTATAAACTATCAACTAATTTTGCCAATAAAAAACTAGTACATAAATATCGATATGATTGCACCTTTTCCACATGCTATTCACTAAAATATTTATAAATTGTTAATCAATTTTTTTATTTTATAAAAATTAGTTGATAACTAGTAATTTAGAACTAATAAGTCAATGAAAGTATTTGATAAAATTAACGATTCAATTAATTTGATAAAAAAGATGTCAAATAACTTTTTAATTAATAATAAATTTTATATTATAAATATTTAAATTTTAAAATAAAAAATTTATTTTTTTACTAACCCGGTATATTTTTTATTTATTTAGATAGTTTATTTGTTTTAAATTATTTACTTTAAAATTTTATTTATTGTAAATAATATATTTTAAATTATTAACTTCAAAACATTGTTCATTTAGCTTGTTTTATTTTAAAATAATTAATATTTATTTATCAAACTATATAAAAAAATAACAAAGTTTCAAATTTTCTCTATGTCGTTTTGCAGTTTGTTCTCTGACGTTTTTGCGTTTCTTCTATGTCATTATCTCTAGCTCCCTGTTTTTCACTATCTCTCTCTGTCGTTCTTCACCATGTTTCTTTTGTTCTTCACCGTCTATCAAGATTTTAATATTTGCTGAATACTCAATCTTTTCATGGGTTGTGATTCTGGAGCCTTTTGACTTTCAATTGAAGAAAAAATTAATTCGTTGGGTCGAGGCTACAATTCGAAGGAAAATATGCTTATATGGGTTGCATCAGTTGCGTGATTCAAATATTATTCGAAGACAAAACGCACGATAATCTATAAAACAAAATTAACTCTGAAATAATCAAAATCATTGAAAGAGTAATTGATCATAAGCTACTGATAATAATTTAGTATTAACATAGACAAGGATGAAGATATGACTATTTTTATTTACGTCGAAAAATATAGCAAATTGAGAGTGAGACATAATGAATATTCTTATGATTTTTTTTCTCAATAGAATGGAAAGACGGTGGATGGATGATTTACTTTGGTGGTTGAAAGAGAAGGAGTTCTAAACCCCTATAATTATTTTAATTTTAATAAAAATAAAAATTTAGGATAATAATTTATTAAATTAAAGGAATTAAATTGTAAAAATAAATGTATGAGTATAATTAATTTGGTCAATCTAATATATAGTATATAAATGTTGATGCGCAGAAAAAGAAAATATTTATTGGTTAAAAAATTAACAAATACCGATACATTCTTCTTTGTTAAGAGTACCATAAAAATTGTCTAAATAATTATTTTTAATAAGTAATTATTAAATAAAAATAGATTATAAGAAAGATGATTTTAATTGACATCCAAGTTCGTCTTGAACATTTTGGAGGTACTGTCTAATATTAAAAATTCAACTTTTAATAAAAAAAAATGTAATTTTAATAATTAAAAAAAAGATAAAAGAAATTTTCAAAATTCTGTTTTAATCCTGTAAAAAAATTTCAATTTTTTAGTACCTAATCTTTTTTATTCTCTTTTGGTCTTTATTTTAAAAAATTATTTTTTTAGTCCTATAAAATCATATACTAAACTTTCAATGTTGTAATTTTATAGTAATTAAAAGTATATGTTGTTTGCACAGCCCATATTCTTATACTTTTAGGACTTCATGATATATATTCTTCTAAAAATTATGATGTGACAAATAAATGACTTAAAAGTCATGTTTTTAATCACGTGTCATTTTAGATTAGATAATCTAATAATTTATAATTGTAAATAAAAAGAAATAGAATACGAGTGTTTTTCATGATTTTTCTCGATTTTCTTTTCATCATTTTGCTTTTTTCTTTCTCTCATCTAATACAAAAGATATTACTTTTAAATTTTACTAAGACCTTCACGACTGTTGGACCCACCCACCACTCACTAAATATATTTTGCTTACAAAACAAAATCATCACAGTTCATCCTTTTCATAATTTAAACACCCTCTTGCACTAATTTGCTTCAGAATTGTTGGTACTTGTTTCTTTAGCTTCCAAACTCTTTCTAACACCATAAAACATGAGTAGGAAAACATGATACCTTTTAATCACTGTTAAGAGAAAGCCTAAAATAATATGGAAGAAAGAGCAAGAGGAAATGGAGGTAAAAAATGATAGGAAAATTATGGATACAGAGAAAATAATGTTAACTATGAAAGCAAGATAATTTTTGTATGCTAATTATCACTGGCATTCTATTTTTGTTCAATTGTCAATGTTAGTATGCTAATTATTAATTTTGTTAGTGTTATATTGAAGATGAAATTTAAAACTTAAAAAGACTTTACCAGCTTACTTTTTAACTCTTCCACCCCCAACATATAAATTAGCCTTATATCCTCTGATTGATTTACTCTTAGATCTTCATCCTAGGAGTGCCAAAAACTAAAAAAAAAGAAAATGAAGAAGAAGGAGAAGAGGTAATCAATCAAGCCAATGAGAAATCACCAAAACAAAACTTTAATCCAAATTAATTTGTTTCACTAACACAGTCAATAGTAAAAAATAATGCCAGATCCACATTATTTAGTTTCTTCCACCTATAGAAAAATATCTACTACTCTTCACTTAAATAAACTATAATGGTATTTGACATGACCAATTAAATCATGCATTGACAAGTCATTAGATCTCAAATCGTGATGGAATGACTAACACTAACACAGTTGTCATGTCGGCTTTCTAAGGGGACTCTCGGAGGTCCTTTCTGCAATTGAGGTTGCAACCATATGAGTCTGATTTAGAGGCAGTAAATAACGCGTGGGACGATCAATAGGCGAGGGCCTTATAATTGTACAACAGTGCTGGGATAAAACACTAACTAGAGGGATCTTGTCTTCCCCTTCTCCATTGTTATTGTTAGTCAACATGGGAAAACGTTGATGAAGCCTTGAATCTCAATTGCACTTTTCAAAGAAAATTGAAAAGAAATAGCTCTCACACATAGAAGAGAAAAAAACAAACTCTCGCAAAAGAGAGGAATAACTTCTAGAACTACACGAGGAAGAGAAACAAGAAAACTCAACAAACAATATAGATGGGTGGCAACATGACAATGGCGGAAGATCCTATCCTCAATAAATAACTATGATTGCTAATCAGACCCTCGATCCTTTACTATACTACTTTAGAAGAGGCAAAACTTATCATGACCATAGCCAAGTATATGTAATAAATAAATCAGCAAAATCTCATTGGCGGGAAGGGGAAATGGGACTATTTGTCTCTTTCCGGAAACTCAAGATATTTACAAACAAATAGGCTTAGAATAAGGCCATACTTAAGAGTAAAGAGAAAATGGATCAAAATTGCCATGGAATGGCAAAGGTCGCCCGTTAAAATAAAATGACACTGTTACACATTCCTTATTTTCAAACAAGGCAACAACAAGCAACCAACAAGTTTTCATACATTCCAAGAGACGAGCTAAATTCAAGGACTATTATTTATTTTTCATATAATAGTAATAATTTTTGCCTACTAAGTATGAACAAGACTCCAAAACATTGTGGAGAACAGAGCGACAAACTGTCCCATGTAGTAACTGCAAAGTTAAGTAAAACTCATAGGGTATACCTGCCCCCAAGTACCATTGAAATATATCTTTAAAATAAGTTAAGAACATGCCCCAAATACGCGGATTCTCTGTTGGATTTGAACTCGGCAGCAAGGACAAGCAGCCTTACCCTTTTTTCCATACTCATCACTGCAACTAGCACACATGACTTGATGAGCACACGGCAAGAAAACAATGGACACTTCATCTTTCATACATATAATGCATTCTCTGTTGCTATTAACTTCTTTTTCTGAAAAGTCTTCCAAATTATCTAATTCTAGAAGCAGCTTAGCAATTGACTCTCTTTGAGGCTTTGCAGCCTCAAAGTCACTTTTAGGTAAAGTAATTGACCGGTGATGCAACTCAGCAGATTGTGCAGATACTTTAAGGCGCGAAAGGTCGTGCTCAAGTCTGCGTAGATCATCCTTGTGGCGCTGGAAATCAATCTCTATCTTCAGACGCAGAGCCTCAAACCTCCTCTTATTATTTGACTCGGCTGCTTCCTTGGCACGGCGCTCTTCCTCAACTAGTGCCAAAGCTTCCTCTTGATCCTTCAATTCATCCTTCCATTTAACCTGTAATTAGTTATTGTGAAAAAATAAATGGCTTAGAAGTAACACACGATCGATTTTTTTGCCCCACAAACTGCAGTTTTCATCAGAGATTTATTGGTAAGACAAAGGAATATATCTGTGGAACTGAAAAATCATCGTTAAAAAACTCAAAGGAATTAAATACATTCAACAGAAAGAAAATTCTAACCAATGCCCCAGGGGCATTGCTTATAGAATTATTATAAGCAAAACCTTTCTATTTTCATTTCTTAATCAGTGCCATTAGGGCATTGAATTGATTAGCATTTGCCCACCTTTATTAATAAGAAAACATTTGTAGAATATAAGCTAGGATCATCAAGGATTGAAGCAAGCAAATGAGTATTTTCACATGGCTACTATACCTGATAATTGGGACCAAATCATCTACAAAAGTGATTTAGAACGAAATACTACAAGAACTAGTTTATTTATCAAATTAAAATTAACCCAACTTCAATTGGTTCCAAACTAAGTATACTTTGTTATCAAATGCGTAGCAGAAGTCACATAGAGGTTGAAATAAGTCAATTACAGATAAAGAAGGCATGTTGCATACAAATAAAAAAGGAAAAGGGGTCAGAGCACAACTTAAGTATTGAAAGGTTTCCATATTACAGTGAATATAACAGTAGTACTCAATAACTCTTCAGTTTTCTATTTTAAAAACAAGCCATGGATAGCACAAATGCAGACTATTCAGTTTGATTATTGCTAAAAAAATCCCCAAAGTTCTCTTCTTTTCTTTCTGCTATTGCCATTACATCTGCTAGCTGAAACTGAAATAGTGGCTGCTATTTTGCTAATAATGAAACTAGGATAGCATCAGGGTTTTCATAGCGAATTCATCAAAATCTGCTATGGTATAGTGCTATATTGCCCCTATTTGACAACTTTGTTATTATTATAAAATAAAGTAAGAGAAGAATGATGCCCTGTACTTGTTAGATACGAAAAACAATGGGCCAGTTTCAATTGCATGGAAGAGGTCCTCATTTGAATATTAATGATAAATGTGTCTTCAGTACTTAAGATTTTGACTATCATTTATGTGTGTCTTTACAAATTGTTAAATTTTTCACATTGCATCTGCTATTTTTGGTGTAATGGCCGATCTTCTATCTTCTATGCAGCTATATCAGTTGATGGAGCAGCTGCTTTGCACCACATTCTTTCACAAACTACTCTAGTGTGCATATATACATGCAAGCAAGTATGGACAAACACAGACATGGATGCAGAAAATTTCAAATGTCCCATAGAATTTGAAGTGATGTGCATGTACACGTGTCTTGACACAAAATTCAATTATGTGCCAGATAAAATAATGGCTCCTTTTTTATGTCTAAAAGTTATACGTACATGGTTCACTGAAACATATGCATTGCACATAAAATACAGGGAAAAAAAAAAGAAAAATAATTCAACATTGTAATATTTTCCAGCTAATAATCACAAACTACTTCACTGAACTAGCATAACTCCAAGATTAGATAAACATTCAATTACCCAGAGCAAAACATAGGTCATAACCTAAGTCCTTTATGAAGAAACCATCAATTTCAATGTGATAATAACAAACGTCAAACTAGTCAGCCTGATGTCTGATTTTGAAACATGTAGCTCTCTTTGAGTAAGGCTGTGGGAACAACCCCTGTTTGGGTATTGGCTTGGCCCAGGACACAAGCTCCCAACTTGTTTCAAGCCCTAAACTATAGGTAAAGTTCAACCACATGGGGTTCAATGTGCAAAATGAGACACACATTTCAGTTGAAACATGTTACTTTTATGCTGACATGAAAACTGCAATTACAATCAATAAACTCACACTAAGCAAACAGAGGCAAATGCAGCAAAACCATGCTTTCTTTTCCTTTTTCGTGGTTTGTGTGTGACATTGCCAATATGTTAAAATAAGTAAAATAATAAGGGCTTGGCCCAGGACACAAGCTCCCAACTTGTTTCAAGCCCTAAACTATAGGTAAAGTTCAACCACATGGGGTTCAATGTGCAAAATGAGACACACATTTCAGTTGAAACATGTTACTTTTATGCTGACATGAAAACTGCAATTACAATCAATAAACTCACACTAAGCAAACAGAGGCAAATGCAGCAAAACCATGCTTTCTTTTCCTTTTTCGTGGTTTGTGTGTGACATTGCCAATATGTTAAAATAAGTAAAATAATAAGGGATGAAGAGAGAACCTCAGATTCTTTTTGACGCTGTGTATTCTGAGCCGACGCTTCTTGTGCCTCTAATATCTTCTCTTTCTCACTGGAAATCTCCTTCTGTAGCTTAGCTTTCTGTTTTTCCCAAGCTAGAAGTTTCTTCAAGCATTTCTTCTCCCTTTTTGCAACTTCTAAGCAAGCTGTCACCGACTCTGATGCACTTAATTTGGAAGCCTCCATCTCTGCTCTGATTTCTGCATTCTCGGTCTCTAGTCTTCTCACAGCTGCATTTGCACGGTCCACTTGACCACTAGCCTTTCTCAAAGCATTCTCCATCTCTGAGAGTCGCTTCATGGTTGTGTCCTCAAGTGCCTGTTTCCCTTTCTTCAATTTTTGAGTCTCCTCTCTATCCATCCTTAACGTTTTGAGCTCAGTCAAATCACTGCTTAGCTTCCTCGCAGCTTGCATCGCTTTTAGATGAGCCCATTCTTTTCTCTCCTTGGCCTGCTTCTCCAAATCCTTAATCTGATGAAATAAAGTTACAATCACTTCATCCTTCTGATCCTCTGCCACAAACTCCAAATTCTCATCAAGATTCAAGTCACGGAATTTATTCAGCACCGAGTTCACAGCATCTTGGTTATCAAGAATCTGAGAATGTCCACACTGATCAACCGTGACTTCAGCCCCAGATACAACTGGGGAATCCGAATTTGGCACTGCACTACGGATGGGAAAGGCACCCTTCGCCTGCGTCTGCAGTTGTTTGGTGTTTGCTCTAAAACCAGCAGTAAACATGGCAACATTTCTCTTCAACAAAGCCTTCAACTGGGGAGAAAGATCCAACCTCTTTGGAAATTCAATATCTCTTTGCAACTGCGATTTCAAATCCGTACCGCAAGAAAAGGCCCCATTCACCGGATAATCCAAGCTTCCCCCATTTCCAAATCCCCAACCCCCATGAAACCTACACAAGGGAGGAGCCATAACGCCACCTGAATTGCTACTGGCCTCAACAGAAACAGGCAATGGAGCAGGGGGACTCCCGCTCCCACCAGGCACAGGAATCTCCATAGAACTAGCTCTTCCTACATGAAGGTCACTCATAAGCAAACACCACATTGCATCACCTTTACTCAAATTAGGTCTAACCTGTTGCAACAAACAAACCATACCAGCTAAAGAGTACTCCTCTAACTGCCTCAAATCGGCGAAAACCGGCTCAGACTCATCCAAATTATCACTATTACCAACCCCATCACCAACACCGACACCTACACTAACACCAACACCAACAACACTACCATTGCTATTCAAATACGCTAAAGAATTGTGCAAAATATTAGTCAAAACATCCATACCACCATAACAATGACCATTTCTCAAAATGGCTTTCAAGGCAGCATCTTCATCGTAACCCAAAGCAACAATCTTTGAAACAGCTTCGCTGTAAACTAATTCCAAGTTTTTCAAGAGGATCTCTTCCAATTGTTCCTCGGTGCAGTAACCCCAACCAGATTCATCGGCATTAGGGTTTGGACAAGGAAGAGGAAAAGGATTCTTGGAAGAAGAATCGGCGAGAGAAATATTGTATTTGAAGGGTTTGAGACCAGACTCCGCAATGGATTTGGATATCGCGTCTTTGTTATCCGAAGAATCTGGTTCGGGTTTCAACGATCGGGTTCTCCGATTAGCTCTGATGTGTTTTTCTCTGACCGTGCAACCCATTTTTTAATTCGATGATTTTTGTTTTTGTAGGGGGTGTGAATAAAGAAGAGATTGGAATTCGGGAAAAATAAGGGAAAAAAAAGATCGAAAACGAAGCTTGATGAAAATAAGGGAGGAGAGAATAAGATTAGTGAGGGAGGAGAATAAGCGGGCGAAGAGATGAAAAGAAGAAAGTTGTTAGAATTTCTGGTTCTCAACCATTCTATTTGTTTTTGTCGTTTTGTGACTTTCTTTGAGTACTGAGAATCTGAAGCTCGTTCTGCGGGGACTGTTGTAGGTTGTGGCAAGGTAGTATACACTGTTGTAGGCGTCTGTAATAGATTATTATTATTACTATTATTATTATTATTATTATTAAAGATTAATACAGTAGCCATAAAACTTTTATGAAGTTAAACGTTATTATTATTATTATGAATTTACCTAAAGTGCAATTTCATTTCTTTTGATTTTTTAAATTTTTTGTGTCAATTTTTTTTTAATTTTCTGTAAAAGAAAATTATTTTTTAAGTTTTAGTCAAAAAATATTTTATAACTTTAGTGGTATTTATTTATTGAGTTTTTATTGTCCTTTTTGTGTGATATATTAATATGTGAAAATAAATATTAAAATTTTATGAAAAGTGATATTTGTTATAAATAAGTATTACTAATTGTTTTAGTCAACAAAATAATATTATAAATATCAGCTTTTCCTTTATTAATTTCTTGATTTTATGGAAAGTGATATCTGTTATAGTTAAATCATCAAAATGTGTATTGAGTCAGTGGGCCGCCCGATTGGACCGTATTAGATGGGCTAGAGCAAAAAAAAACACTTAAAAAAATGACTAATGCTCATTCAATCCATAATTTTTTTATTAGATTTTAATTTTTAATAGTATAAAATATGGATCTATCATTTTTATTTAAAAATAAAAAAATACAATCAATAGACGAATGAACATTCATTTTAAAAAATAGATATTCATTCATGTACCTCAAATATTTACTCAATATCTAAAAACACTATTATATTGAACTTTTCAATTACATTGTTAATCTTATTTTATATTATCAAATTAAAACTTATACTACTAAATTTTAAAATCCAATAAAAAAATTGAGAATTTTGAAAGGGGAAGAGCATCGCTTTAAAATTATTCATATATTTTTTCCTAATCCAATTAGTTCAAATAAAAAAAAAAATATATTGATTGGCACACTTAACTTCAGGTTGGGAAAATGCCAATATCTCCTTGTGATTTAAAAAAAAAATATTTGTAAAAACTTCAACGATTAATATTTAATTTAAAATTATTAATAAAAATATATTTATATATATAAACTTAACTTAATTGATATTAATTGTTATTGTTAAAGTTTTGTACTTGTGCATCGAATCACATATATCAAATGAATAGTCATGTGAAACTGATATAGCAAAGTTATACAAAAAACGGAATAGTTAAAAATAAACAAAAAGTAAGAAGAATCAAATGAAATGGGCCGGGCTCTCTTTCATAAATGGTACTCCCACATTCCACAATAATTGACATGTTTTCAAAAAATTATAGATACTTTCAATATTTATATGATATCAATTACAACCTCCGAACTAAATTACATAAATCAATAGAGTGGGTTGTAACGTTAGATTTATTGATAATTTATATTGTTTTATTAATTTATTTTTTTGGAAATAATTAGTTTACAATTTTATTACATATTATAGAAAAATATGTAACATAATTAAAGGTAAATTAATAAAGAAATAATCAATACAATTAAAAAAGTAAAACAAATCTTATAAAAAATGACAAAAAAATATTAAGAGAATTTTCTATTTGAAGACAAATGAATATAATTTTTCATTTGTATCATTTAATTATTATTACATATGCACAACTCTCAATTTAATATGTTTTACTTATATTTATTGATGATAATTATAAATACTAAATAGACCAATTATTGACTAGAATAATCTAATAAAAATTTATTATAACTCTTTTTTATTTATAATATACAAGATGGTCAAATATATCAAATTATAGGAAGAAGGGAAGTATTATATAAACCAATGGACCTAAATTCATAGGATTGCCAACTTTAAGAATAAGGACAACCAGTTTTAGACAAAATAAGATCCAATATTTATTTATTCTTTTGATAAGCAAGATTCAATATTTTTGTTTTTTTACAAATAAACAAAGCACAACAACACAAGTGTGAGCAACGTGAGCGTTGCTCAGTCGTCCCTCATTGTATACCTAACCAAGTAATAGAGACAAGAACCAAACCGAAACCAAATCATAATTACATGTAGTACATAAAATAGCACCATTTATCTGTTTTTCACAACACTCCAAGATTTTATGTGCTTTTTCATTTTTCCGTAGTAACAAATTTTTTTTAAAAAAAAATTAACATATTTTATCTTAAAACTTTCTATATGAAAATCTTAGCGCAATCTATAAAGTAATTTCTTTTCCTTCTTTTGCGCGAATAATATTTTAACAATTCGTCCTAATTTAAAATAAATTAAGGCTTTGTCCTATTTTACAATCAATTTTCCCTTATTTTTTTCTTCTATTGTGCAATCCTCTCTTATTTGACAAATTAATAACTTCCTCCTAATTTGCAACTACCTTTTATTTAAGGTAAACTTTATTTATTAAAATATAGACTATATATATAGTTATTTAACCAATGTAATACGTTTTTAAGATGTTATTTTCTTTAACTATCTTTGATGCATTTTTTCTTTTAACATATTTTGTTTAATTTTATTAATATATTTTTATTTATTTATTAAGGCAACATTTTGCCTAAACATTGTGACCAAAGTTTGTGACGATAAAAGATTTTCTCATGTATATCTCTCCCAAACTGTTTCATTCTTGAACTATTTATGAGTAGCACTAGCACTCAATACAATACAACAACAACAACAAAAAACATACCCAAAAATCACACATAAACCACTCCAAACTCCTCCACCTTCCACCATAGCATTAGTAATGGCCACTACACCTTATCCACAACCACCTTCACGTGGCTTTCTAAACACAATACAAGAAATCACCAAAATCTATACCTCACTACCACCTAGACCTTCCATACAAGAAATAGAAGCTGCCACGTCAACACTTGATACTCTTAACAACGTGGAACAAACCAAACTCCAAGAAATTTCAACTCAAGAACCACCCCATGATGTTCCTCATGACCTTTTCTCTGTTCTTCAACAACTCAAGAACACCACGGTACTCTTTCAAACTCATCAACAGAGGAAAGAAGCACTTCACCTTCTTCAACTTGAAAACATGTTTCAAACCTTTGGTGATCTCATTCTTAAAGCTTCTCAATTTGTTTCTCCTGATGAGGATATGCACAAAAAGAAACTTCCAACTTTAACAGAAGATGTGGTTAACTGTGAAAAGGAGGGAGAGGAAGAACCACAAAAGAGTGATTTTGATGGTGAAAAGGGTTCCTTAGTACACAAGCCATTTTTATCAACAGGTTAGTTCCAATAATTTTACTTGGATAAATCAAGTTTATTAATATAATGGATTTAGTTAAGATTAGACACAAATAATTCATAATTAATTATGCATATTTATACTTTATATTTATTTTTTCACTTATGTTATAAAAAGGAGAAGAAAAAATAAAGGATACCTATGATGTTTCATTTATTATTTGGTTTGACTTCAATTTTGTAGGAGATGGAAGCACTGAGAAATTGAGTCTAATGAAAGTGGCTACTGTAATTGAAAATTGTTCAAACAATAAAACCACAATCCTTGAACTTAGAGGGAAATTAGTGGATCAAATGGAATGGTTACCTCTATCAATTGGAAAATTATATGATATCACTCAAATAGACCTATCTGAAAACAGAATCATGGCTCTACCAACAACAATTGGGGGTCTAAAAGCTTTAACAAAGCTTGATCTTCATTCAAACCAACTCATAAACCTTCCTAACTCATTTGGTGAATTAATTAACCTTATTGAACTTGACCTTCATGCCAATAGATTAAGATCACTTCCTTCCACTTTTGGAAATTTGACAAATCTCATTGATCTTGACTTGAGTACTAATGATTTCACACAATTACCTGAGACAATTGGTAGTTTGAGTAGCTTAAAGAGATTAAATGTTGAAACAAATGAGCTTGAGGAACTACCTTACACAATTGGAAATTGTTCTTCACTAAGTGTGCTTAAGCTTAATTTCAATCAGCTTAAAGCACTTCCTGAGGCAATTGGGAAACTTGAATGTTTGGAGATTCTTACTTTGCACTATAATAGAATCAAGAGGTTGCCTACAACAATTGGTGGTCTAAGTAATTTGAAGGAACTTGATGTTAGTTTTAACGAACTTGAATTTGTACCGGAAAACTTGTGTTTCGTAGTTAGTTTGAAGAAACTAAACTTGGGAAAGAACTTTGCTGACTTAAGAGCCTTGCCCCTATCGATAGGAAATCTTGAAATGCTTGAGGAGTTGGATATAAGTGATGATCAAATAATAGCTTTGCCAGAGTCTTTTAGATTTTTGTCCAAGTTGAGAGTTTTTCGCGCCGATGAGACTCCTCTTCAGGTACCACCAAAACAAGTTGTTAAGTTGGGTGCTCAGGTAAATGAAAACATTTTGTTTTTTAGTTAAAATTTTTCTTATACTAATTTGTTTATTTTGTTTCTTTTATTTCAATGGTTTGATTTAATCAAATTTTTACAGGAAGTTGTGAAGTATATGGCTGATTATGTCACCAATAGGGATGCAAAGCTTTTGCCGTTAAAGAAGAAAAAGAAGGGATTTTGGGTGTGGTTTTGTTCCATATTTTGCACTCAACATGAATGATATTTGAACACAATCATGTGGTTAATTCATGTTTCCTTAAATTATATTTCATCTATTGCATATGTTTGGAACACCTTGATGTTCATTGGAAATTGTTATCTCTAGGCAAGTTTTGGGTTTGCCTTGTAAATGAGTGACTGTAACATTTGATTTTATGTTAATTATGTGCATAATGTGAGTGTTTGTAACTTTTGATTTTATGTTGCTTTTGTCATTTGCAAACAAAATGATTATACAGTTGAAATTGTATTTTGTCGACTTTGTCATGTATGATACTATTAATTAATCATTTTTTAAACGAAATGATACCATTTAAAATTTATATATACATTTGTAAATTCATTTCGACAATAAAAATTATTTTATACTACAAAATAATACGATTTTGTGTTTTTGATTTATTTTTCTCTTTTTAAGTCAAGTCAATAAGTTGTATTGATTTTTTAGTGTTGATGTACAATGTCAAATTTTTAATGTTCAAATAATACTGCGGTTTTTACCCTATCAGCTAAAAGCTATACTTGTTTATTAGAAACCCACGTAAGCATGCATGTCTAATTTTCAAATTACTGCGATTTTTCCCCTACCAACTAAAACCTATACTTTGTTTATTAGAAACCAACGTAAGCATGTATGTCTAATTTTCAACTTGATGAATTAAATTAAGACTTAAATTGCATGTCCTCTATTTTTGTTGAATCGCAAAAGTAGTCATCCTATTTTGTTTATCCCTAGTGTTGGTTCTCCAAATCGAATTTTGATTCAAAACTTGATAAAATTTCATTTTTTTCTTCCATTTATTTAAGTCACAACATGTCTCAAGATCTTATTTGCCAACAATTGTACCTGAAATATATAATTATAAATGGTGTAGTACGACTTTAAAAAATGGAATTTTATTAAGTTTTAGACTAAAATTCTGTTTAGAGACCAAAACTAGAGATAAACAAAATGAATAACTACTTTTGCTATTCAACTAAAATAGGAAACTATAACTGCAATTAAACTTTAACTTTAAATTAAAGGATAAACAAATAGAGAGAAACCATGTTTTTAAAATAAACATTAGTAATCAGAATCAGAAACTAGTCATAGTTGACAAATGGAAATTGAGAAGTAACTTGTTAAACCTTAATCCAATCTCATTTGGATCAAACCAAACACGTCAGCATCGATGGACTGCACATCCTTGTTTCATATTTTTATTGAATGGATGAAATAACCAAAGTTTCATTTTAATTAATAGTTAATGATAATAAAATAATGCCTCCTTACTTTCAAATAATCAATGGTTGATATATAGATTGGAGAAAAGACAAAGAAGCATTTATAAAAGGAAGAAGGTGTTGTTGTTGTGTTGTAAAACGTTGAGCTTTAAACTATGTAATTATCGTGTCAGCGTAGAAAAAGTCTTGGCACAACTCTCAAGAATGCCCTTGTCGAACATATTTAATCATGTATTCGACTGGAAGCATAGTGAACATCATTAAATCAACAAATTAAGGCATTAATATTTTATGGGTACCATTGATACACATAATTGAATAGAAACTCGATAAGTTATAAATTTGGATAATAATGTACCTTTTTTAATATTGAATAATGGTATGATACCATAACAAAATGATAAACACTATGGTATCATAGCTAATGCACATATGATAACAAATACCATAAATAGTTCAACCCAACTGCAGAAAACAGTTTTATACTCTTAACAGTTATTCCGACAAATATTTATTAACATTTTCTTTATTTTATTTCATGTGATACTAACAAATATCTTTAGAACATTTGTTAAAAAATTAACAAATAAAATTTTATATATAAAATATCAAAATTTTAAATTTTAAAGAGTTCAATACACTACTCTTAACATAAAATTGTTACATTTCATTGTTTTAAGAAATACCTCAATGACACTTATTAGTTTTTTATATATTTTAAAAAAATTAGTCACATTAAAGGTAAAAAACTACACACTTGACTATTTTTTTATTCACACGTAACTATTTGTTGTTGATTCTACTTCTCTCTCAAACTTGCAATCTCAATCTCCATCTCTATCACTTTTAGTATTGAGTAATATTTTTTTTCTTACCTAGTGTATTGTATTCTGTTCTTCTACCCTTTCTATTTCTTAATTTGTTTATCTTCATTGTACTTTGTTTCCTTGTTGCTCTTTCTTTTTATTTGACAATGTTGTTTGATTTATGGGTTTTGGGAAAAAAGTTGTGAACTTTGAAGGCTTAGACTTTGTAACACTTCTTGTTTTGGATTTACACCCAAAAAACCCATTCGATCAAAACATAAACTAATTAAACCATTATCCCACCAAACCAAAGCTCTAAACAGTTGGAGACGGGGAGTGAGATATACATACAATTTTTTCATATTGATATTGTTATCCTGAATTGATCAATTGTCCACCCCTACTTATAGGTATTATTAGGTAATGAAGTAAAAATTATCGAAGAAATTTTAAGAAGGAAATTTCATGCATATTTAATTTCAATAAATTAATTTAACCGATCATTAAAAAATATACAAAATAAAATAAATAAGTTATGAAATTATTTAAATTGAAAAAATCCATTGAATATTGTTTGCATCTGTTGTTTTATTAATAAAATAAATTAGATAAGGGAAACACTCTTTTTAAAGGAAAAAAATACCACTAACCTTGATGAGAACTTATAATGAAATTATATACAATTTATTGATTAAATAATATTTAAAATATTTATTACTAAAATAATATTTAAAACTTAAACTATTTGTGTCACTTTCATAATTTCATTGTTTCAATGTGATATAAGTCAAAATATTTTTTTTTAAATAAATCAATTTGTTTTTCTGACTACAGAAAAATAATATTTATTTGGATATTATTTTTATTCGTTAGGATGCCGATCAATTATTAGTTAAAATTTAGTCAAGTGTATTTTTTTAAACTCAATTTAATCATATGTCTAAGTGCTATAAAATATATATATATATATATATTATTTTATTTATATAATTTTAATTAAGTAAAATACAAGACTAAATAATTAAATAGAGTTGAGTCTAAAGAAATAAGTTAAACTTCGACGATACAGTGAATTTAAATTTGAATCTCTATTAAAAAAAGTAATTATATTTAATGTTTGACAATTTTCAGAAGAAATAACCTATGAAAAACAAAAATAAAAAATAAAAAGATAAATATTATTTATTAATTATTGAGATATTTTGTAGATATTTTAAAAAGTTGCAGTGTAAGGGTGTTTCCATTCAGAGCAATTTAAAAAACTACAAACCATTTCAAAAACATTAAAATCATTCAATTTTTTTTATTATATGTTTTGAGATTAAATATGATGCATTATCAATATAAAATTATTTTGTATTGACAACCAATTATATATTGATAATACAATAAATTAAAAACTGAAAAGGGAAATTCCACATACATTTTTTGAATTGGCAATATTTATAATGAGTTATCGGTGTAAAATACCTTTAATCACATATGTTTTTTGAATCCTCTGTTTCAATTGAGGGGAATACAACTAAGTAGGATTTAGTTAGTTTATAAAAAATAGTTGGGTTTAGACCTACTACTTTGAATATTTCGAGTGTAAATAATTTGTTACTTTATGTTATTACATTTTGTGTTACTTAGCATAAAAATATAAGTCTAAATATAAGAGTACAAAATCCAATTTTCACTAATGGTGAGAACTAGTTTGTTATATTGGGCCATATATAAGTGGGCTACTGATTCGGCCCATTAAAAACAGAATAGGAAAAGAAAAAAAAGGATAAAAGAAAATAACTGTAGCTGAGATTGAGAAAGTTGAATAGTGTGATGGTCTCGTTCACATTCACATTCACATTCACATCACAAAGGCAACTTCATCTTTCTTCTTAGCTCTGCAACGTTAACCTAAGGTAACTAACTTTTTTTGCATCAACTTTTACTGTGCATCATTTAGTGATTTAAATTTAAATATTCGTTTTTTCAGTTTATACTCTGATCCGAATCTCATATGTTTTGGTCATTATAATTAATATAGCACGCTCATTTATTGTATTGATAAAATTTATGAATTCATCGTAAGCTCATAGTTTACACCGTTAATGATTCTTTATTCATCATAAGCTCATAATTTATTGCTTAAGTTTGTTCAGATACTGAATGTATGAGTAATGCTACAGCTATTTTTATTTGTTCTAAATCTTAATCAATTCCTGTTTTAACTTTCTAAGTGGGAATTCTTTGAAGTAATTAATGTGTTGTATTGTATCCTTGTGTGTTGATAATGTTCAGTGTTGTTGAATAGCAACTATAGATATAGTGATGCAGAATTTTATATAAAATTGTTATTGTTTTGCGATACACGATTTAGCACAAAATGTTGGCAAATAGTGACTATAACGGCACTATAGCACTAACGTGTAGCAGAATTGGAATAAACTGCTATTTTTCACGGTCTGCGGGTGACAACACTGTATAATGATGTCAATATGGGGTGGTAAATGTGTGAAGTAAAGTAACATTGTGCATTGAATCATGATTTTTTTATACAGGGCACAGTTAGGTTAGTTTCTTGAGTGCATGCTGGAATGGCTGCTGTGGAGGAAACACAAGTATCTTCCAGCAACAACATCCATCCAAGGTTGGATGTCTACGTGTGGGACATGGATGAGACCCTTATACTTCTCAACTCCTTGCTGAAATCATCATATGCCGAGGCTTTTAATGGTGTGAAGGATGTGCAGAAAGGCGTCGAGCTCGGGAAGATGTGGGAAAATCTCATTCTGCAATTGTCTGATGATCATTTCTTCTATGCACAAGTAAAATTTGGCTTTTTTGTCCAAATATTTTCCAGTTTTTAGTTGTGGAGAGTTAGTTTGGTGTGGGGTTTCTGTGCTGCAGATTGAAAATTACAATAAGCCATTTCTTGATGTTCTGGCCAAATATGATGACGGAAAGGACCTATCTGATTATGACTTCAACCATGATGAATTAGGCCCCCCACATGATGATGCCAACAAAAGAAAACTTGCATATAGGCATCGAATTATATCCCAAAAATACTTGCAGGTAAAACTTCTGGAGCACTATCAGTATATCTAAATAACATGGAATTTTATTTCTTGTTGAATTATTGAGTATTTATCAAAGCCTTTTAAAATTGATGTATTTATCTGTTACACTACTTTGCTTTGCATATTCTTGATGAATTGGTTTGGTAAACCATATTGTTTCGTTTAACGACCCTTGTTTAGAAACATAAGTTTCTACAACATGATATACATGGTTCTACTAGGTACAATGATTTTGGAACGAGTTCTCTTGCTACGTATTTGTTATATTGCTTCTACAATTCTACTCTCTAGAAAAACATAATTGTAATATATATGGCTGATAAGGATTTCGAAACAAGTTTTTTGACCATCGCCAGACTATTGTCACAAACTTCACAGAGGTTAAAATGAAACTTACAAAACATAGTTTTTAGAATGTTATTTGTAGGCCTACTCAAAATGGAGGCTGACTCTCCTTTTTTTTTCTTCCTGTCATACGTGATGCATTATGAATCTTTTTTAGTATGTATTTTAGATATAATAAAATAGTTTTGCAATTATTAGTTAGCACTGTTTATGTAATTTTTCTGTCTGCTAAATCTTGTATGTATTTCTATGGTGAAGTTATTTGTTCTATATGTTGTCTTAGTATATTTTGCTGACTTGGATAGATACTGATAATTTTTTAATAGAGAATTTCAAATTCTGTTGCACCTACCTTCATTTAACTTCTTGGAAAACAGGAAAATGTTAGCAAGCATAGGAAAATGTGTGCTTGATATAGAATTGATTGAGTACTCATATTAAAGATATATTAAAGGCTATACAATTATATTAGCTACTGATATAAATAAATATTTAAATTATGGTGATAAGAGATCAATGTTCCAAGTAAAAGTGGACAGAAGATGATGTGGATCCAAATGGATGCACAATACCGAATCTTGTGTTTAGTGTAAATTTTTTGAAAATTTAGCAAGAAAGTGGAGGAAAACCTAAGAAAATTCAACAATTAAGAAGAAAAAGAAAAAATACAAATGGAATTAGATGAGAAGTGATAAGAATGATTGCCACATTCAAGATGAATGATAAGATCTAGTGATGAACCGCCACAAGAGTAAGGATCTTGAAATGTTTCAAGCAAGAACCTTGAGAAACAGTACTAGTTCTCTCATTTCAATCAATGATTGAAACTCTACTTTCATTCAAAACTCCTTAATTGAACTACAACAAAAGTGTTTATAGAAAAACATAATTATTAGTAAGGTTGGGATATGCATAGTCCCGACAATGAAAAGTCCAATAGCAACACACTAGTAAACATGGAGCAATATACAATTCCAAAATACAAAAATCTAAACTTAAAACTGAACATTATTACAATTAAAATTCACTAAAAAAAGAGTAAGGTAGTGTGAAATATTCTTGGGAATGATATTGGCATCCAAATATAAAGAATTTTGTTCTTCAACATTCGCCCTTAATTTCTTCACTCCAGCTCTTGTCATGGGACTACCAACCCCTTTGATATCTACTTGTTAACCCTTATAGCTTGTTCCTTGAGCCTTATTAGAAGAATGCTTAAAAGTTTCAGCAAATGCTCATAATATACTATTAGACTACAGTTTTGAGATGATCTCACAAGCCTTAGTATATAGGTGAGAGATGGTAACTTCTTTTCTAATGACCGTAGCTTGATGGACTTCATGAAGTGATAATCTAAGAGACTTAAAGAGTTACGGTGTAATCAGACAAGTTCACTTTATTTGCAAGATTCTTCATCAGTAACTAAATCTAAGGATAATCTTTGTATTCTCTCTCCTCGTTTCAGGGTTTACATAGTATTTTAGATCACGAGACAATAAAAATATGGGATGATTTGTATGATAAAACTGATGAATATACTGAAAAATGGCTTTCATCAGGTATGTTTTGGCAATTGAATTATATTATCTTTTGTTGCATGACCTGTGGCTGTATTAGTTATATCTTTCTTGTTTTATTTATTTTAGCACGGGCCTTTTTGAAAGAGTGTTCTGGTGAAAATAAAGACGTGGTTTCTTCCATTGCTAATGCTAACCCAAGCACTGACTCTACTAATGCAAAGCATCAGCATGTAAATGTCTTAGTGACATCTGGGTCGTTGATACCATCTCTTGTAAAATGTTTGCTCTTTCATCTGGACAGCTTAATATCACAAGGAAATGGTGAGTAATTTGCTTCTATTCTGATTACTACAAATTCAATGTGACAAAATAGATTTATGACAAACACCATTTATCTTTTCAACTATTCAAAACTAGTAATAATCATGTTATAATGGAGTGAAGAGTTCGATTTAGGATCCTCTCCATTTTATTTCTCCATTACTATAGTTTTGAAATGTTTTGGGGTGTATTGAAAATATTTAGGCCAACCAAATGTCACATTAATATAGTAATGGAGAAATAAATGGAAGAAGGTGAAAAATGGAGAGGATCCTAACTCGAAGAGTTCAATCTTGAAAATGAGTAAATTCTACTTGCCAATGAAAATAGGGTTAGGATCCTCTCTAGATGGAAAGGATCTCAACTTGTGAAAATGATGTATTATCTCATTTCAGTGTATAGCTCCTGGGATGTTGGCAAATTTCAATGTTTCCGATGGATCAAGGAGCGTTTCAACCATCCCAATGTTCGCTTTTGTGTAATTGGAGATGGATGGGAAGAGTGTGAAGCTGCAGAAATCATGAAATGGCCATTTGTTAAGATTGACCCACGGCCAGGCAAACTTCATAGGTTCCCTGGTCTCACATCCAAAACAGTTGGCCACTATTTTTCTGTGGTGTATGGAAAACCAAACAATGAGAATGATGAATCTTCATCTTAGCTAACCTTTTTCCTGGATCCTGTCTGTACCCGAAAAAGGGAAGAAAAAACCCGGTAACATGGCCAATATTTTTTACCACATGTATAAATTGCAGCGATGTGATGACTGGCACAACTTTGATGTTAACTGTTCTTGTTGGAGATCACTTTGAACTATTTTTCTCTGATATCGGTGGATGATCATAAATTAAGATGTAGATGCTGGTGTTGAATGAATGTAGATAATTTACCACTTCTCATGTATATAAGAACTTTCAAAATAATATCTATGAACCTTCTATAGGCCATCAGCTCATCATATGTTACTTTTTATCATTCATTTGGCAGTAGGATTGTTGGAAGGCATACTAGGAGCCAAATAGAAATGGAAATTTGATCATCTGCAGTTTGAAAATAGAAACTGCACCTCTTGCAGTTATGGTTATAGACTATTTAAATTATTTTGTATCAAGTTTGCTTTTAATAATATTTTTAACACATAACAAATAGAGATTAAGGGATAAGCTGTGTGAAGACAATAGATAATTTGGATAACTATTTTTTGGGAAACTATTTAAAAATGTATAATATGATATGACAAATTGTTGAGTTATGATTAGATGTGAGTGTAAAATAACTTTACATTAATAATAGTAGTGCTTATTCTTTATAGAAAAAAAAAATAGTGCATATTCATTAACCGATAATAACAAAAAGAATTTTATGGTTAAAATCTTCATTAGTTCTCTCTTTTTTCTTTATTAAATTTTAGACAATGCTGATCCAAACAATTGTACCAAACTTCCAAAGCTCCTAAAGTTAACTGTTCTACGGGTTCATCTGAATTTTGGATTCAGTAATATAGCTTGCACCAGATATTAGGACAGTTTCTTTCCTACAATGTGTCAGAATTTCTTTTAGGCTCCTTCTACTGTGTCAATTGGACAAGTCTTGCACCAGGCAAGACCTTTTTTAACTCTTAAATAAAAAAACCCCACCAAAATTAATGGTACAGTCTATTCTACATTTACCCTCTCTCTTCTCTGGTACTGTTATGATTCATCTCTGCATCTTTATCCTCTTTCCTCGGTCTCTGCTACACATCAAGTCTTTCATCTTCTAAATAAAACTTAACCAAAATTATGCTTCGGAAGGGGTTTATAATTATATGTTTTGATTGACTCGTGGTCTTGATGTTGTTTATTAAAAACAACTAATAGAAAATTACAGAAACTCCATATTAAAACTAAAATTAGATGTTTATTGCAATTGCATCTCTTGATTATTCCTTAGCTTTTATTTTATTTTCTTTACTTATAAGAACATTATAACAATATATTTCCTCTTCAAGATTAATTGTTTTTATTTTTATTTTATTTCAATCAACAATAACCTTTGTTTTTCATGTCAATGTCTTGAACTCTTTGTTGCACAATCATAGCAAATAGTTCAAATTCAAACTCGTAATCGCACTCTGAAACAGAGATGCTTACAAGAACTGACCGTGAACATAGACTCATGCTACTCGACCCTCTTCTTGTTTGAATGGGTAGTGAAGATGAGATGACAAGGGGTAGAAGAAATTGGTGGTTCCAGTGGGGTTGTTGGGGGTAAGCTGTTATGGCACCAACTATGCTAAAATGGTGGGTCTTTGGTTGGATCTGTAGCTGTAGTAAGGGAATTGTCATGGTGGTGACAGTATTTGGATGTTGGAGGGAAATATATGTTATAGATGATTCAACGTAGCTATAGTGGGACAGACATAATCCTACAGTTCAAAAAAGTGAGGCCTAAACATCTTGTGAACCCTATAATTCACTTTTCTTTTATCCCATTTGTTTCCTAAAAATCATTCTTTTGAATGTGTACATGCCTGCAAAAAATATGTATTTTTGTTTGAATGTGTACATTCTACATGTGTGTCATGTCTTATCTCATTTAATATAAGATTCTTAACATTAAATATTTGAGTTGAGCTCTACACAACTTTACAAAATTGACTTGTAAGGTGAATAATGTCACTATTTATAAAGTTTTTTAGAGTTCTATCCATTTCCAACGTGGAACTTCGAAGTTTTGCCAATACACCATTCAACTAAAGGTGTGCAATTGACTAACATAATTTGTAACTGTCTAACTGAATTAGCTTCAGCTATATTTCCATAGCCCCATCAAGCTTAGGTAATTGGATATCCATAATACCAAACTTGTCTACTAATCTGTTGAAGTAGGCTGGTTGAGGGGATTTGGTGAAAATATCTGCAATTTGCTCCAAGCTTGAAATTGACAGCAGCTTCATAAGTCCATTTTGTAGTTTTTCTCTTTAACACATGACAATCAATATCAAGATACTTTTGTTTTTTCAGGAAAAACAGGATTTGCTGCTATGTGTAATACACTATTACCGTCACAAAACAACACTGGGTCTTGATACACTACTCTTAGATATGTTGTGTAGGGTTAAACCCAAATTCTATAACTTCATAAAGCAAACAATTATCTACATTTTTAGATAGGATGTAAATGTTAAAAAACTGTTTTCATTATTTTGATAAATTCATCTTCATTTATTAATTTTTCATCTTATCTCCATGACAATTGTTTATTTTAAAAATCTCATGAACACACGTTTAATAAAATGAAAACAAAAAATATTTTTACAAAATAAAGGACACTCATATTCTAAAGGCCATATGGCTGGAGTTTGTAAGTGACTTCAGTCTCAAGTTGAAGTCAATAAACTTGGATATCGCATTCACAGAGCTGTAATCGATAAAACGTTTAGTATAAATATCCTGCTGTGATTTTCTGAGGTTATTATCAGTTTTCAATTTGCTGGACCTAAAAAAAAATGTAATTGTCAAAGGTAAGTTTTGTTTAGATTTTGTATGTAATTTGATGCTGAATAACGAATGCTTAAGTCCAATTTTCCCGCAGCACGCTCAGGTTCCCCACATCAATTAATGGTTTGTCTTTTTCCCTAACGATACATTAAATTAATTGTATTGGTATGTTATTCATTTGGCATTGGGATTAACTATTTATATGGTTCTGACAATGGATTTGCTACAAACCTCATTTATTGTCCTTTACTTGTTTAAGACATACTAATTAATAGAGCACAGATTTGATTTAGGATAAGATGAGTAGATATGGATCAAGTAGGGCTAATCTTCCAAATAAACACTTTGTCTATTTGATCAACATACTGTTAAGGATAAAATTTAATGGGATTTATTTGGACCTGCGAAACTGACTAAAAGATAAATTTTCATTATCAACTTTGGCTTGGTACGGTTACACATCGACAAGGACCCCTTTCTTTTGAAACTTCTTACAATAGATACTCTATATGACAAATGGGTTATTACAAAATAAATGTGAAGTTAGTTTTTGTGGCTAAAAATATAAATCTAAGATTTTTAATTTTATTTTCTTTCTGTAAAGTAATTGATTGTTGAAATGCAAGGGGGAATTAGTTGATGAGTTGTATTAGATATTTGGTTAGTTTACATTATTAGATTTAGTATTAGTGAGATAGTTAAAACTAACTAATATTCTAGTGTTGTTTAATTAGTTGCATTGATCAAAACTAGACTATAATATTATATTAAAATTCTTGATATAAATTCTTGATAAGAGAAAAATTGATAAATATAAATTGAATAATGCACAGTTAAGAGAGTGAAACAATGTATACATCAAGAAGTGCATAGATTTACATAACCAATTAGACACACCACTAACTAACTAGTGCAACTAATTAACCAATCAACTAAGACTAACTTGAATATTAGTTAGTTAGTTAATTAACTAATTACTAAATATAATAATATAAAATAACTGAATATCTAATAAATTGTAATATTAGTATATTAATATAAAATGAACTACTATAGTATAAAGATAATTTAGAAGGAGGATTGATTATATTAGAAGATAGGATGTAAGATAGGATTATATGAGAAGATTCTATAAAGATAATATGTAAAACATGGTAGTCTTAATGTTTTTTAAGATTTTGTTCGACTCTAAAAATTAGACATCTAAAATCACAAAATCCGTAATAGATTTAAGATTTTAACATTTGAAAATTTAAGATTTTAACATTTGAAACTGGTATGTTGCAATTGCTGTCGCAAACTTAATCGTAGGAAATTGACTATTTATTTTAAATGTAAAGTGTAAATATAAAATTTTAGAGTATATATACAAAATTAAGGATATTAATATAACTTTTAGAGTATATTATAAAAAAAATTAGAACTCTCCTGATAATCTTATGTCAATGTTCTAGTTGTGCGGATAAGAGAACATAGAAAAACTAAATTATCTATTCTTATGCAAGCTAATGAATTACTCTGTCATTAGATAAAATATTTAACTTTAACTTAAACTACGATAGCAATTTAACATGTTCCACAATCTGAACCAAGATACCACTTATTGCTTGAAAATACAATAATTGTGCTTTACTACTCTTTCTAAAAGTGTAAATGCAAACTAGCATATAGCCTCAATTTTTTGTGTTAATTTCTTGTAGCATTTGACTAAACCTTTGAATTGTAACATGAAAGATGACACAATTATGGAAAACACTACAGAGGTACTCTTAACCAAGCCACAATATATAATTACACACCACCAAAAAAGTAGTTCATATTATTTTTATGTTTTGACTCAATTGACAAAATATCGATACTGTTGATTGAACATTGTATTTTAAGTTCCAACTTAAAATTTTATAATTGTGTTTGAATTTCTAATCTATTTAGCATGTCATCTATGGACAAATACAAATTTAATAGTAGAAATTGTGTATGGAACTATGAATCTCACATTATATTTTAAATAAGATCTGAATATTAATTTGTTTTTTGTGAATGATCATTAATTGTAAAGAAAGAAAATCTACTCTCTACTCTGGACCAAAATAAAAAGGAAGAAAATAGCATGTATCATAAAAAACCTTGGTTCTAAGAGTAATGCAGAACTTTCATAAAAGAATCTCCGTAAACATACTAGTATACGCTGAAGATTCGATGAACAAAATTCTAACCTCAAATAATTACAAAGAGAGCATACTCCATAAAAAGTCAAACTCAGCCCAAAATCTTGCAACACATGCAATTTAATTTCAGTAAAAAAAAAAATGGCCTCCAAATTAAATGGTGTATGATATTATTAATTATGTGACAGATTTACATATAAAAACTTTAATTGGTCAAGTGCAAAATTGAAGTAATTAGTACATGGTTCAAATCTAAACTTTGACAATATATTAATGTTTTTTACAATTTCAAGTATATACATTAAAATAATCTTGATAGAAAATTAAAAATTAAGTTTTACTCTATGTTTTAAAAATCATAAATGTAGTCTACATTAAATTTTATTTGTGATGTTGTCTCTCCATCCCACAATAATTAACCAATAAACTGATAAAAACAATGTGTAACTAATATATTTTTATTTTTATTTTTGTAAGATCTACAATTTCTATATTATTTTGCATTTAAAAATAATCTCAAGTTTATATAAAATAAAATCTCATTTTTAAAATCCATTTTAGATCTCCAAATTTATTTGGCCAATTTTAATTGTAACCTTCTTTAGATTTTCAAATTATTTGCATCACAATTTTAAATTTAATTCTATATATTTAAAGCACACGTACTAATTTCAGTTTACTTTTGTATTAATAAAAATTTAGTTAATTGAAATTTCAAATAATAGAAAATTATGTTAATTTTTTAACATCGATGAAAACAAATTTATTACATATAAAATAAATGGGTCAGCCCAAAAAACTCGTAGCCCATAATATGCCCGGAGGTTGAGTAGCATTTTTACAGGCTACATTTGAGTTGGGTTTTTGACTCAGCATGACAAAATCCTTTGGATTGGATAGTTACACTAAAAATTAGTGTCTGTATGCAAAGTATAGAGCTGAATGATTGAAGAACACGTCTAGAACAATAATTAGAATATCAAGTTTGAATGCGGAGAAAATCCAACAAAAATACAGCTTTATGGTCCCCCTATGCTTCTAGCACATTTTTCTCTGGACCTTTGTTTTAATTGTGTCTTTGTTATGTACTCTAGTTCACAAAATTAAAGGCACTATCCATGCCCCATGCGTTGCAGAGACTTTATATTAAGTATAACTTTTCATTCTCTCGCTATCTTGACAATTCAATCTACACACTACATACTTTTTTATTTAACACTTTTCTATATTGTGTGTCTCGGAAATTTTCATTTTCTTTCGTTAAGTCAATTTTTTTTTGCAATATATACACGTGACTTGTCACTTTTTATTTATTATATAATATAGTATCTACAAAAGTTGTGTATATTACACCAATATTCTCTTAGGGATAAGAACACCAACTACATTTGTCCACAAAGCAAAGCATTAATTCGTACATTTTACTAGAAATTGAAAATCATAACACAACTTGAACAACAACATTCATTAATGGAGTCAAAGTATGGTACCATAAAAATTATGATCAACGTATATAAGAAGACTGAAACAAATTTTAATTTGAGGTCTAATAAAGTCTGTAATACTATTTTGATAAAGTTACTAAATTGTTTATTTATTTTTTAATAATACAAAATCATTTAATATTAAATTAATATAATTGGTTTTGTATAATTTTTTTAATTGATAATATAGTCAATTGATTAATATTTGTTGAATATAAATTTTAGATAAAATTTTGTTAGTTTTAGTTTTAAAAATATTAAGAAGAATTTTTTTTATTAAATATTAAAAAAATTATTATTTTTGAAAACTTAAAACGAATTGTGAGTGGTTCTGATTTGTTTGTTGCCATTGGATTGTAATAAACAAATAGGCAGCCACATGCATAAAAGAAAGGAAAAAGGTTAACTAAATGGGGCAATGGGTCACTCAGATAAATTTAACTAAGTTTTGTTTGACCAACTGGAATTAGTATGATTTATTTTTGGAAGAGTTAAAATTGATTCTTATAAAAAAAAAAAAAAACATAATGTTTGACTCTTATTAAATTGAATTCATTGTTATGAGAATTTATTCTAACCTAGAATATGTGTATGTAGTTTTTAAATCAAAACATCATTTTTATGTTAAAATTTATTATTCTATTCATTTTTACTTGAATATATTCCAACTTAAATTACTTTATATTAAACTTCCTAACTAATTTAAATTTTACAAAAACAATCAAAATTAATTTTTATTATAGTAGAACCAAACACCTTTGGAGATCACAAAAAGTAATAAACGGTCAAAGTACAAAAAATTAGTGATTATACTGCATATTTTCAATTGAAGGTAATGTGACACTTGACGCTGTTCAAAAAACAGAAAATGTGACACTCAGAGTATGCAGGACCACCAGAAGCTTGAGTGATAGGTGGTGCTGGGATAGTTAGTAGTGAGATTAACTATTTGTGGACGGTCCCGATTGGCTTGTAGTGTGAATGTCAACGTGGCTGATTGTGAACCATCTAATCTAATGTAACTCTGTTGAGAAAAGTGGAGTGTGTGTGTGGCTAACTCACGTGCTTGGCTTCTTGTATTGCATAGAGGTTGGTGCGTTTAACTCATCATTTTGGCGTAATCATATAATGTGTTTTTAAACCAACCAATATGTCTTGCACATGTCGGTAGTGAGATCGAAAATAGAATCATAAGCTTGTTTCGTGAAGTTGAAGTACTCACTATTTAAAGAAAATAATCTTTGTTTGGATCTAAGTTCAGTTTCTCACTATTGAAAGAGGCTTCATAGAGGGCAGAGAGAGAGAGAGAGGGAGATAAAAGTAGAGATAAATTATAAATTTTGTAGTAGAAAATAAAAAGATATTTTAATATTTTTGATAATTTGTATATCTCGTTCAAAAATTGTCTCATAGTTTAATGCGAGCCAATAATTCTTATTTTTGTTCAGTCTCTTGCTTATTGTTTTGTCTCGCTTATTACCAATATCAAAATCAAATAGAGTATAATAAAAGTTATCATGTCTAATCCTTTATATTTTTTTAGCAAATGAAACACAATTAAATGACTCTTAACTTTTTTTAAAAATATATGTCTTCTTACTAACATATGGACGGTCTTCTTACTAACATAAAGACGGTATAAAGACTAAAAATTATTGCGCTATATATAAGATTTCGTTGATTAAATTAAAGAACTTAAAAAATTCGATTGTTGTATTAAATTTGTTATCAATTTAAATAATTTTACTAGTTTACTCTTGAAAAAAAATATATAATTTTATTGTAGTATTGATTACAAATGGTAGAAAAATACGCACATAAATATTAGGGATATGTTAATAAATAAATAATTAATGCAATTAAAAAATTGAAAGATGTATTATAAAAAGGCCTTAAAAATAAAAAAAATTGAAGTATAATAAATAAAAAGTGTTACAAGTATATACTTGATTAAAATATTTAGTAGTATAAAGATAAAATTAATTCAAAGAGATAATATTCATCATAAATCCACATGTGGTGGGGATTAGAGACGAGTCAAGTGCACGAATAAATGGTTTGACTCATAATTTGGGCTCAAGTTACGCCTTTATGGCGGAGTTTTGATGTATTCTCGTTACTTTTAAAGTTATTTGGTAAAAATGATGTTTTGTGTCTCTTGAATTGGATCGAGAGAAATCGGTTTCTTTGATTAATAAAAGGTGTTATCTTCTCCATTCCAATATTTCTATTGCTTCTAGCATTAATTTTCTTAGGATGAAAGATTGATAAATTCAAGTCTCTTTGACCGATAACTCGAATTGTTGATTGACTTGCGAATTATTATTTTATATTTATTTAATATTTTCATTTTGTTGATTGGCTTATGAGTAGGGATGACAATAAAATCCACATCTGGGGGTACTCATCCAAATCCGCTTGATTTGGGCCGGAAAAACTCGTTTTAATTGAGCGGGTGCGGATTTTCTCCTACATTAAAATTCGGGGGCGGGTTTGGGGGTGATGATGTCCACCCCGCACCCGCATCCGAACCCGCCCCGCAAGTATTATTATTATAATTTTTAAATTTTATATACATATACATATTTAATATATTTAATATTTTTTTGAAATATTAAAAATTATAATTTTATCTCTATATAAAATATTTTTTAATTTTATTATTGTTTAATAATTATTATTTTATTATAATAAATATGATTTTTAAATTTATAATTTTATATATATGAGTGGGTGCGGGTGCGGGTGGGGAAATCCGAGACCTGTTGCGGGCGGGGATATGTGCCTAAATTCTACACCCGCTATGTAACGGGGGCGGGTGCGGGTTTTCCCCGATTAGTCGGATGCGGGTGTGGAGGAGACAAAATCCGCCCCCGCCCCGCCCCGTTGCCATGCCTACTTATGAGTTATACTTTTATTTAGAGGCGGATCTTCTCGGGAGCGGACAAATTAGTAAAGTAAATTGATAAATTATTAAAATATCTTCGTATTATCACACTTGGTTTTGAGAAATTGACATCGATTTTTCCCTTGATTTTGATTAAATTTTCCATATTTTTTATTCTTTTTCTATTTAAATAATTTTTCTCTATAAATATAATAAAAAACAAACATGAATGGTTCTTGTCGGTAATAATCTTCTTATCTTTAGCTCAATGTAAGAGATTATTTAATTGTTTTTAAATCACAATCCAAATCGCTAATCATATTAGAAATTATGCAATTGAATAGATAAAATATAATAAAATTAATACAATAAGCTCTATATATAGATAAAAAAATAGTAAAGTGGATATATTTTATTTGATTGAATTGTGTGATGTTCTAAAAACTTGTGTGAATTGTATTACTTGTGAAAATTGTAAAACTTGTGATGATTGAAATTCTAACTTTTTCAACTTGTCAACTATGTATAAATCGTGTGAAATTCTAAAAAAAAATTATATGACTTTTATGAATTTCAATTATAATATGTTAGTTAATACAAGTCACTCTCCGACTCCCCCGATATTATTTTTTTTGCAAGATATGCGTCGCTGGTTTTATCTTTACCTAAATTGTGTTAACCTTTTATAATAAAATATCACCAATATCTATTTTCATGGTTACGTTCGGTTGTAATTCAACGTAAATCTCCTTTTTAGAGGAAAAAAAAATGAGAAGTAGGACCCTAGTCTTTTGTTAGAGTTGATCTTGACAAAAATGGTAATATTTCATCCTCTGTCCACATGCATATCAATGAGTGAGTGAAACTTTTTCATTATCTCAAAGTTTATTTAAATTTTCATCTTCGAATTCTTAGTCTTTGTTAATATTCCACCATAGTCAGCTGTTTTTTTTTTTCTTGGTAAAGTAGTCATCTGAATTTATTTTGTGTTTATTTTGTGTTGTTGAATGATTTAACAAAACATAAATTAACTCGTTGATTTCAAGATTTTAATGAACATGTAATTGTCGTAAAATTTTAAAATTATTTTATTATGATGTTTTTTAAAAGATAAATAAATATTGACTATGAAATTAATATTTATGAATATCTATTTTACTTAAAATTTGACATATATCGATATATTTGTGAAGTTGTTAACATCACATTATTCAATAATTCAATTTAGGCTTTGTTCTTATAGTTTATGGTGATAGCTTATAATGTATAGTTGTTAAGTTAATTGAATCTCTAATAAAATTAGCAGATCCATTAGTCTAAAAATGTAAAATAATATAAAAGAGTACTA
>JBBPBS010000007.1:3767977-3786702 GCA_037974835.1 Cicer judaicum | reverse complement strand
TAATATCTATAATATTGTATTAAAACTATCTGAAAACTTCAATTTTAATTAATAGTATTGTTAATTTTTGTAATTTAAATAATAAAATATAAATAATTGATAAATCAAGATAATTCTACATCATAAAATTTTATGTCACATCAATAAAATTATATTACTTTTTTTTAAAGTTAAAATACATGAACGAAAGATAAAAACGGTTGAATTTTAAAATAAATAGATCAATTTTATGAATTGATAAAAATGAAAGTACTAAAACTGTAATTTAACATATAAAAAAAGTACACCATTATCATTATCGTAAAGTTATAGAATTTTACTGTAATTTTATCAATTTTATTGTCCTTAATTTGTTGTTGTTGTAACTTATTTTGACAAAAGAAATTTGTTGTAGATTTTCAATGATTACCAATCATGCTATTAATGTTACTCCCCTAATTTCAATTATAAAAAAAATAAACAAATAAAAAATATTAAAATCAATAGACTAGACGTATATGTTGTTGTCACTTTTTTATTGGAGTATTTGTTTGACACAAAAGATAAAATTCTCTTATTTTAACAAATTTTTTGGATAACGTCTTAGATGTAAACAAGAAAAAGTGGATACGAGTATTTATAAAACAAAATAATTTTTAAATTAAATTAAAAAATAACGTGATTTTAAGTAATTGATTGTTTAGTATTATACTCAACAAAACTCCAATATAAAGGAGTTGTCACCTTTTATTTCTCCATTTACAAAGTTTAATTCAAATTCTTAAACGGACTACTAAATGTGCCCAATCCATTACTACTCATATTAACCACTCATTAGTTGCCAAATTTTAATACTTTCATAATTGAAGTCACGTTTGCATTAAGAATAAATAATTTGAAATTCCTCAACAAGTTAAATTAATGACATACTAGAAAAATAAGCATGTGAAAATGTGGTTGCATCGATTCACAAAATAAATAAATATATATAAGAGAACTATGACTCAAACCTAATAGAAAGGTTTGAATGATGTTAAAGTAGATCATAAAAGAGGAGTGAAATCCACTACAATTATTTGGTAGTTACAATAAGGGTGTTGTATTATGTCTCGATAGAAGAACACTAAACAATTTGTTGCTTCTTCAATTTTCATGAAACCAAAGAAGACTAAATGAACAAACAATAGTCAGAGATTAATCGATGTGTGTTAACACACCAACCCCAAAATGTGGAGAGTTGAATTCATGGGAAAAAGAGAAAACAACTTAGACTTCATCTCAAACAACGAAGGAATCACAATGTTTCCCTATGATGAGCAATAATGGATGAAGCCATAAATATTGAATCAATTAATGAGTGAAAAATGCAATGTCATGTCTAATTGTGGTGAGATACAATAGACGACCCACAAGCCATCTATAAGTTGCAAAGTCGAGGAACAAAGGTTCTGAATCATGGTAAGGACGAGAGTAGTGGGATCAAGGAAGAGGAATTAGATACTTCCAAGTCTAAGAACAACTTCAACAACCTTAGTCCTTGAAACACAAAATTTTGAGTAGCCTTTGAATTCCTCAAAAACTTGCATTGAAGTGTCTACAAATATAGCATCATCTACATAGACAATGGGGTTGTAAATGATGTAGAGTTTGAACGTATAAATAGAAAATTATTTGTTTATGCTTGAGAAAAGCCATGGGATAGTAGAAAAATGGTCAACTTCTCAAATTAATGTTTTTTCATTTGCTTAAACCAATAGAGGGATTTGAACAACCTATAATTATTGCTTTGTTGAGGAGAGGAATCACCCTAATACGAGGCTTCGTGTAGACAAGTTCATGTGAATCCCTATGTAGGAATGTATTATTGACGTCTAATTGATGAAAGTGTTAACAATGAAAAGAGGAAGAAGAAAGACAACCACTCTAGGGTTTCATAACATAGAATGAACCAAACTTGAGTTAATAGGGTTTCAATGAGTATATATACAAAATAATATAAATGTATAAAATACCCTTATTACTTATATATAATAATATTATCTAACATCTCCCCTCAAACTCACGATGCATTAACATGGAGCATCGAGAGTTTGCAAACTAAAAAACAGAAATGTTTAATGGAATGCATCTTTGTGAACAAATCAGCAATCTATAAAGAAGAAGAGACAAACGGTAGAGTAATGGTTCCATGATGAAGATGATGACGAGTAAGATGACAATCAATCTCAATGTGTTTGGTGCGTTCATGAAAGACCGAGTTGTAAGCAATTTGAATAGCACTCTTGTTATCGCAGTGCATCGGAGTTGGCTCAAAAAGAGAGATACCCATATCAGACAAAAACCAATACAACCAAATTATTTCAACGGTAGTGGATGCCATAGCACGATACTCAGCTTTTGTAGAGGAGCGAGAGACAATGTCTTGTTTCATACTCTTCCAAGAAATAAGAGAGTCTTCAAGAAAGATATAAAACTCTGTGGTGGATTTACAATATGTGGTGTCACCAGCCCAATCAGCATCAGAATAAGCTCATAACTCTAATGAGGATGAAGATGGAAAGAGAAGGCTTTGAAATTGAATTCATCGAAGATAACGAATAATCCAAATAACTACTACCCAATGTATTGTAGTAGGAGAGACAACAAACTGACTAACAACATAAGTAATTTCAGATCTGGTAATCGTAAGATACACTAAGCTGCCAACCAAAGTACGATACAAAGTGGAATCTGGTAAAGGAACACCATCCAAGGGAGCATATTTCACATTCAACTCAAGAGGAGTATCTGCTACTCTAGTATAAGAAAAAGACAAGTATGGTCAAGAATGTTGGCAATGTACTTGGATTGAGAAAGAAGATAGCCTCTAAGAGAGTAGGTAACTTCAATCCCCAAGAAATAACGAAAAGTTCTCAAGTCCTTCATCTCAAACTATTTGGCTAACTGCAATTTCAACTCATTGATTCCACTAACATCACCACCTGTAATAATCATATCATCAACATATAGAGAAAGTATTATGCGACCATAAGTGGTGGACCTTATAAACAATGCATAATAATGTTCACTAGAGTGGAAACCAAGAGAAGTGATCACAATAGAGAATTTCTCAAACCAAGCTCGAAGAGCCTGTTTAAGACCATATAAAGCCTTTTTTTAACATACATACTTCCCCTTGATTATGAGAAACTCCTTGTGGAGGGACCATATAGACTTCTTCATGAAGCTCACTATTTAACAAAACATTTTTGACATCCATTTGGGAAATATGTCATTGGCGAACAGATGCAACTACAATAAGAGTACGAATAGTGGTCATCTTGGCTACAAGAGCAAAAGTTTATTCTTAATCCATACCATATTGTTGAGAGAAACCCTTAGCAACAAGACGTGCTTTGTAGCGCTCAACTGACCCATCAAACTTAGTTTTGATCTTATATACCCAACGAGATCCAATAGCACGTTTTCCAAGAGAAAGAGTTACTAATTCCCAAGTATTGGTTTTGTGTAATGTAGATAGTTCTTCTGCCATAGTCTGCTGCCAAAGAGGATTAAGAACAACCTCTTTATAGGAAGAGGGCTCAGATAAACTGTGAATAGAGGTTAAGAAAGAAACAAACGAAGTTGAGTAAGTGGAATAGACAAAATCAGGTAACTGAGTAGACTTACGTTGACGAGAGAGATAATGAGGAGGATCAATAATCGCAGGAGGTGGTTGGACAGTCGGGGGGACACGAGGGATGTCATCATGTGGAGTATTAGTATTTGTCCTGCAATTCTCAACATTACAATAACTAGAAGCATAATCATTAGGACCAAACAGATCAATATGGGTTAGGTTAGAACTCTTAGTAATATGAGAATCAGAGGAAATAGAGTAAAAAGAGATGTGCTCAAGAAAAACAATATTACGAGATACATAAAGTTTTTTTGCATGAGGATCATAACAACGATAACCCTTTTGACCATCCCCATACCCAAGAAAAACACACATAGCTGAACGAGAAGACAACTTATTGCGCTCTACTTGAGAGCGAAGAAAAAAACAAGTAGAACCAAAAACTTTCAAAGAATAGTAATCAGGGGTAGAAGCATACAATTTTTCAAAAGGAACAATAAGAACTGTTTCTCCCCAAAACTCACTAGGAACTGAACGGAAAACAAAAGGGAACAAGCAATCTCTATAATAAAACAGTGTTTCCTTTTAGCAACTCCATTTTGTTGAGGAGTATCAGTATACGATGTTTGGTGGACGGTGCCATCATCAACAAGTAATTCAGAAAATTTATTAGAGGTATATTCACCACCTAAATCACAATAAAAGCACTTTATAATAGAATTATGTTGAGTTTTGACCATTGCACGAAACATATGATAAATGTCAAAAAATTCAGAATGATTTTTCATAAGATAAACACAACAATAACGAGTGTAATCATCAATAAACAAAACATAATATCTAGATCCACCTTTGGTGAGAAATAGTGATGGACTCCAAACATCAGAATGAACTAAATCAAATGACTCATATGAAACGAAAACACTTTTACTAAACGGTAAAGCTGGAAGTTTAGCAAGTTTACAACCACAACAATCTGAGATATCACTGGTTTGCAACTTTCCTAAGGCTCCAATAGAAGTCAAATATTTTAATCTAGAAGCAGAAACATGTCCAAGGCGGGAATGCCATAAATAAAAACTAGAAGATAAGGAATTCAAGCGAAAACTAGATAATAAGTCAGCAGTAGTTGTTGAGGCTGCAGTATTTGGGAGTCGTAGGTCATCCAAAACATAAAGTCCCCCATGTCTATAATCTGTCTCAATCAGCCTTTCGGAATATGGATCCTGCATACAACAAGAAGTGGAAGAAAACATAACTGAATAATCGAGATCACATATTTGACTAACAGAAGGAAGACTCAAAGTAACATTAGAAATATAATAAACATCAGAAAGAGACATGCTAGGTGTGGAGACAGAACCAACGCCTACTAGTGGCATAAGAGTGCCATCAGCAGTCATAACCGACATAGACGAGATAGGTTTCACAGACACAGAAGATTTATCATCGTATGTCATATAATGAGATTCTCCCAAATCAAGAATCCATATGGAAGGAGATATATCTGACATACCAGAGGAGTTCAAAACTTTAAAAGGGGTGGAAGATATGGCATGTGATTGAGTGGCAAGAAGTTTTTGAAGTTGTTCTGCAATATCAGATATTTGGGAAGCAGTCTCAGATGAGTATACAGAACTAGAACTAGAGCCAATAGTAGGAGGAGCAGAAGCAACAACATTGGACGATGGTCTTCTAAAATTCTTTTTATGTGCTCTCCCCAATTTCGGACAATGTGTTTTCCAATGTGCTTGAAGATAATCATCCTTAGCACCAACCATAACAAATAATGACAGGAAAATACGACAAACACAATCATTGAGACAAAATAAATTAGGGATAATTTGGTGTTGTGCGAGCATAATTTCTCCCCCCTACAGATGTCGTTCCACCATCCGACCGTTGAAGACGAAGACCTGAATGTTGCGAACCTGCTGTCCAAAAATTAGCTCGATCCAACGGTTAACAAATGCGCAATCGATATTTTTGTGAGACGGGTTTAACAAAATCGGGAATAGGGTTACTCTTCTCTTTTCTCTTTTGGTGGTTGCCTTTTCTATCAAAATAGTCTCTCTCTTCTTTATAGTAGATCCCAAAATCAACCAAAGCTCTTTGATATCATGTTAATAATGAAAAGAGGAAGAAGAGAGACAACCACTCTTGGGTTTCATAACAAAGAATGAATCAAACTTGAGTTAATAGGGTTACAATGAGTATATATACAAAATAATAGAAATGTCTAAAATACTCTTATTACTAATATATAATAATATTATCTAACATGAAGGACAACCCAATGATAGAAGCCAAAACAAGTAAGACACCTTTAAAAGTTTAACAGTTAGAGAGAATGTGTCAAAATTTAGGCAAAGGGTGAGTGTATGAGAGGTATTAGGATAAAAAGGTAAAAACATGATTCAATGGAGGAGGAATGACAAACATAGTCATTTATGTGAGCATGTTTGTGAATGGTTTTGTTGGATTTGTATATAAGTTTAAGAGTTTATGACTGATTAGATTCTAATTGATGATTAGTGGCATCTAATTCAATTGGTGAAGAGGATGGATGGATTGGGACAAAAGGTAGACATAATAGTATAGGTACCACCGGTAACATTATGGCTAGGTGGTAGTCAATGATATGTTAGCTAGTGGTAGGTTTAGTGTGAGATAAAGGTGAGAAGAAGGAAATTATAAATCATATACTTGAACATCTATGAAATTTATGATATTCTTTTGTATAAATGTCAATTAGAAGAAAATAATTTTCATTCCTTGCTTGTGTACCATAAAGGTGCATTCCTTGACCCAAGATAAAATTTATGATGATTTGTAGGCAACGTTGAGGCATAACAAAAACAAACAAAGACTCTTAGAAAATTAAGACATGTTTGTTTCTCATATAAGACATTATAAAATGATTTATCTCCCGGCGACTTAGTTGAGATTATATTCATCAAGTAGACAACATGTAAAACAACATAAGACAAATATGGTTTAGGAAACTTTGACAAAAACATACGAGCCATGCTGATATTTAAAATATGTTGATTCCTTCTCTCTGCTCTATCATTTTTCCGTGGTATTTCTACACAATTTCTTTGATGTACGAATCACTTTGTGAAGTAAAAATAATAAAGAAGTAACTTTGGTTCATTATCACTTTTCACCATTTTATCCCTTTTCTCAACTGAGTTTCTACCATTTCTACAAAACACTTCACTTTATTTGGAATTTTTTACATTTTTCAATAACACGTCTCAAATATTTCTACTACAACCAACCATTATAGTTAAGAAATACCTATAATCATGTATTGATCTCGTAGAAAAGGACTCCAAATATCTAAATGGCTAAATAGATTTGCTACATTTCTTGTAATAATAAAAAAGGACAATTTTATGAGAAAACCAACATATAAGTTATACCATAATTTTTAACCTAATTTTTTGCATATGAAAATTATTATACTTTTTATGGTGGAATATGATAGTTCTTTTGAACTATCTTTATAACCGTAGATAATGAAATTGTTGGATTTTGTTTAAATTATAACATCTTAGATCAAGTCCCACATTTCTCAATATAGTAAGGAATAGTGTGACTAAGACTATATAGAATAAGTTTTAGTTCTAATCTTTGTTATAAGATGATCGAAAACACTTTAATTTTGTATCTAACTTTCTTCTTTTGTATTATATTCTTATCTTAGTGTTATGACTTATGAGATGTAGTTTAAATAGTTGGTTTGGAGAATATGAATGTACTAAAATCAAATGAGTAAAATATATGTGTTCTTAAATTTTCACATATTATATCTAATCGATTTTCATGTTTTACATGTTAAATTCTTATGTTGTGTTTTTCTGAATACCAATAATAAAACAAAACATTTAGGCTCATAATCTTGGTAAAATATATGCTCGAAAAGAAAATGAAAATGAAGGTGAAAAATAGTTGCGTTTCTTTCACATGACATAGCATCTTTTTTTAGTCTATATCTTTGCAGTGTCCATCCATTCATATCCTTTTCCATTATTTCTTTTTTCTCTCTCCTTTTCTTCTCTTCTTCATGTAGCAGCTACTAACAAAGTTGTCACTTGCCATTGGACAAGTATATTATATATTATTATTATATATAAATGTACAATACTTCACTTTTTCACACATTACTCAATTAAATAAATAACTTTGGTGACAGTTTCTTAAATTTTTCATCACTTTCTGGGCTCCATTCTTCAAACTTCATGCATAGTTTTTTATTTGGAGGAAGTTTTTCCTTTGACTGTTACTTTATCTGGTTTTTTGTTTGATTTTCTGGCACCCTTTTGCTTCACAAGGTTTCCTTCTCAATCTACTAATGACAATTTTTTACTTCACTTTTTCATTCACATCACCATATTCATCGCTTTTTTCTCTCCCTCTTAATTGAATCTTTTACTATATTTCCTCATTTTTTCAGGTGTTGAAATAAAATGGGAGGAAGTGCTTTGTTCTTTTTGTAGAATTTGGCAGACAAAGATAAATACTTTTTGATTTAGTGTTTTATAATGCCAGTTCCACTTGCCCCTTATCCAACTCCACCACCAGCTCCATATACACCACCTCCAACAAATGGTATCTTACCTTTTCTTTTTTGTCTGTGCTTGATTTCCTCATCAGTCATCTCATTACTTTATGCTGATGAAACTGGTTTGAGATTTGAATTATTATTTTTTGTCCTTCATTTGGAAAAAGAAGAAAAGAAATCCAATGTCTAGTTTTAATAGTAATGGTGTGGAAAGCAAGTCATTAGATAAAATGAAGACTAGAAAATTCAAATACAGAAGTATGCATATTCGAAATCACAGTAAATTTGACAAAATTACAGTGATACTATGATTTCATTTAAACTCGAAAGCTTAACTTTTACCAAACTCACGGTGGTGTGATTATGCCAGACACACCGTCAATTCAAACATGCACTAAGACACTGATTTGAACAAATCTTCTAAGATAGGTTGAATGGTACAGAAACATTACCATGTGATAATTTATTTGATACCTAAAATGTTGTTTGGCTCACAGGTGCGCAGAGTCAACTTGTGTGTTCTGGTTGTAGAAACCTTTTAGTTTATCCAGTTGGAGCTACTTCTGTGTGTTGTGCTGTTTGCAATGCTGTCACAGCAGTTCCACCTCCTGGTATGATGCAAGCTTCTTCATAATTTATGCTTTGTATGTTACCTGAATGTTCAATTTGTGATCTTTACCACAATTTTTAGTCAATTGAACATAAAGCAGCTAAATCACAAGCATTTTATGTATGCACAGGCACAGAAATGGCTCAGTTAGTTTGCGGCGGCTGCCATACTTTACTCATGTACATCCGCGGAGCAACGAGTGTGCAATGCTCTTGTTGTCACACAGTCAATCTAGCTTTGGAAGGTATTGAACTGTTTGTTAGTAATCTCATGAGCTTTGAAATTTGTATGTATGTGTAAAATGAGTATGATGGCAGCTTCAAAAATATGTTTCTTTTGTGAGCTAAATTGTTGGGTCTCTACTTTTTGGTTTTAAGCATCAAAATGTGTATTTGTGACAGCAAATCAGGTGGCACATGTCAACTGTGGTAACTGCAGGATGCTACTTATGTACCAGTATGGAGCAAGATCCGTGAAATGTGCAGTTTGCAATTTTGTTACCTCAGTTGGGGTCAGTATAATAATCATGTTCCTTAATATATAGATATAGATTTAACGGTTGATACACAATATTGATGCATGTCTAAAATGATACTGTGATTTATTGTTAAATGTCATTGCAACTTTGTAGCTCAATACTAAACACAACAAATTGTAAATCGTAACTAACATAGATTCTTTCAGGGAATTTCATTATGTGCTATGCACTAGTTCTCAATACTAGTATATATACATCAAAAGAGACACATTTCCCTTTTTTTTTCTTTCAATTTTGGAGAGGAACAATATAACTTTTAATTAGTTGCAAAATAAGATATAGTTTTCTTAATATTAGCTAATTATAAATATAATAGAATGAAAGAAAATATAAATTATCTGATATAAGAAATGATTTACAATATTGTTGCTGAATGATGATGCAGGCCTCAGCAAGCACCACTGAGCAGAAGTTCAGCACCTAATAATCATACTATATAGCAAGGTCATCATTATAGACTCTACAACATTGGTTTTGCTACTTACATATCAATCATTAAGGAATAAAGAGTGCAAATCAGATTGGAAAAAATGTCTTCCACGTGTATAGAGTTATTTTTCCCTTGCGTGATTGTATTAAAATATTTTTGTTAGAATTGGTGTATGAATAACTAATTGTTATGAGATTCCTGATTCTGAGTGCTATGCAAAATCCACATCTTTGGATAAGGTAAAACTTGTTTTCTATTGTAGTTAAATAATATAGTAGAATAATATATATTGGACTAAAGTTAAACCCTCCCGAGCACTAAATATGTGGTTGAGAAAACTTTGGCTTGTGTGTGCGTGTGGAGCACCTAACACCATTTATTTATTTCAGATGCTTCCTGACTTTTGGAAATAGAAAAGGTCCAAGTACGGCCACAAATTTGAATTGTATGTATTCTGCAATCCCACAGATTCATGCAGTCTGTGCGTCAATGGTTGTTAGGTCGAGATCGCACGGTCCAAATTTCAAATTCAATATTTTAGTTCGAAATCCAGACTGTCTGATCTCGATCCATTTGTCTACGATGTGCTGACTACGTGAATGATTGGATTGCTAACTGCAGGCAATCCATATCCGTAAGGCCTCAAGGTAAATCAGTCAAATGGACTGATTCAACAAGATAACATATCTGTCTATATCCAAAATCTAAAAAGATATTTCAGAATGAAATTGATTTGAGGATTTTTTCAGCAAGGGAGACTTTATTTACTCTATGGTTTCTTATTGTTGATTTTGACCTGCATGACTAAAACCATGTTAATCAGGAATTGGATATACATTGCAGAATATGACTGCTCTTTGCTCATATCCTTTTTTTTGGTTTGACTATTACATGATAACTCTTTCTAGATTATTTGTTTTGGTGAAAACTCTTTCTAGACACTATAATTGATTGTGGTTAGAAATTTGGTAAAACTTTTAAATAAAGGAAAGGTCAATAAAATCATGTTAAATTTGATAAATGCTGTGATTCTGTGAACACATTCTGCATGACAGTACATTAACATGTTGCAGTTGCAGAAAGCAGACAGGTTCACTGAGGCAACAGCAACATCTTTGTATGAATCACACACAACACAAACACCATTTTTCCATAGTGTAACATAGTTAATGTCTTTTTCAATTTCAACACTTCACAATTTCTGTTTTCAACATGAACCACTAAAAGGTTGCAAATATCAATTTATAAGTGATTTAGACAACTGTTACTACATTTTCAATCCTGGTCCTTTGATGTTGCCCCTTGTTTCCCAACAGCCTTGTTTATATCAGCCTTAACGTTAGGGATCTCCACAGAATATTTTTGGTTTGAATCATTTTACAAATGTCATGTTCAATTGAAAATCACTCTTTTGTGAGTACTAGGCTGGTGTCATTTCAAGTTAAAAAAGATGTTTGATTGTAACTGTACCTTGAATTCTAAGTATTTCCATAACTTGTGCTGCTAACACATTAACAAGCAAGTAAATAATAATATTATCACAACTTGTGGCTATGACTGCTTACCATAAAATACTTACACCTATGTTTGGTTTTGACAGTGACATTGACATACATTTTCTGGCGTCCCAATATAAACACATCGCAAAAATTAAGAAGCTCCAAATTATAGCAGTAACTAAACACACTGTGATGTGCATTCCACTGTGAATGCAAACATGCATTAAGTATCGTTTACTAAAGCTTTTGAGAGGTCGGAAATAAGATTCTAAAGAAAGCAAGAAAATTTTCCTTCATTAAAAGTGTATTGGGAAACATGTTTTTTTTTTTTTTCCTTTTGCTTCTACCATGCATTGAACTTTTTTAGACTTGACAACTGGATGAGAATTAAGCATGTTTTGTTTTATTGGGTAGGTAATCGTACAATTAACAACTGCAATAACTTGGTAGTTAAGATTAGCTTCTTCATGACTTTGTTTCACCAATAACAACTGGTTTGAGTTAAAAAGAAGAAAAGAAAAAACTTCCATTTGCATAATCCAATAAGTATCAATCTGTCAATGTTTTCATATGTGAGAGCCTCTTCTTCACAAACAAGGCTCGTGGGAGTGGGGTCTAGTGTTGTGTTGTACATTTCACTCCTCAACCACCTTGTTCTGGAGTGACTCTTTATTGATCCAGCATTGGAATGGACCACAGTGGTATTGGTATATTCTCTGGATCCTGCATTATCTCATCGACTTTATGCAATTATTTTCTTCTTCAGCTTGCCATAGAAAATATTTGATATTATATCATAGAACTCAAATCTTAGAAAATATTGTTATTCAGATCTATTCTTTTTATTTTTATTCAAGACTAAAGTGAGAATGAGTTAAAATTAGCATTATTTTGGTAGAAAAATTAATTAATGAAATAAACAAAGCACTCACTGATTAAGAAAGAAAATCATACTAAAATTACTCTCGCTACTTTTTAATGACAGCCGTTTAAATGTTTTCAGCATATAGTAAGATATATTTCTATATTTTTTTTTTTTTACCAAAATATATATTTCCATATTTGGCTAATGGAATACATAGTACTCCATAAGCATAGACTCCAACACAAACATTTGACACGACACAAACATGTCGACACTACTAATGTATAAAATACAGGACACCGACACGACACCAATACACATATTTATTTATTATAATTAAATAAAATATTAACATTAATTATAACAATATCTAAATTTAATATTTTTAACTCCCTATCATAGCTTAGACACATCTTTAACCCGCATATGTGCGTCTGAGATGTACCCAAGGAGTGTCTAAGGTTTATCCAAACAAAGAAAAAACATGTTCTTTATCGGTCATTTGTCTGAATTAACGGATAGATTTCATACAAGTGTCGGACATCAACGCGTCGACCACGGCGACACGCCTAATCACAAAGGTATGTGGGGTTCAGAGTTAGTAATACATTTTGTATTTAGTAAACATTTATATCTATTAATTAATTGGTCGTTAATTTTTGCCTAATTTTATTGTTGCTGTTGAGGATAACTAGACTAACTTTCTGCCAAAGTCACGTGAATTGGGATGCCTTATCCATAAGTGTGTTTGGTTCAGCATTAACTCAAAATACAGGTGCATCCTCTCCAAGTGAATTACAGAATTCCTTTCCACATTTGTAACATGATCCAAACCCGTGCTAAATCTTCTATACTATGCAAGTGATAATAATGCATATGACAACATAAATAACACAAAGATTAAACATAAAAACATAGTGGGAAAAAGAGAGTTGTTAAGCACCCACACAGATATAAACACCAAATATGACACTGACACGTAGACATCGATTATAATTTGAGAAAATGAAAGTGATTGAATATAACCATGTGCGTCAATGTCATACAAGTGTTGAACAATCTCAGATTTAGATACCCCTCCAACCTAAAGTGATGCTGCATAAAAAGAGATAAGCAAACAAAACTTGCATTTTTTGCCCAGCTTGTCATATTTTCTACCCTGATTACTCGTCACCCATGGCCAACTCCAAGGCATAGTCATCTCTTTCCTGTATAAAAAGGCCATATTATCAAAGACAACATGAGCAACAACGTTCCCACAAAAAACAGTAATAAATAACAAAACGTACCACTGGTCCTTTTGCAAAATAACGTCCAAATTGAAGCCAATATACCTGTGTGCATCAAGGATAGCTTATATTCATAACCAAAATTCAGTAACAAATTACAAATAAAAACAACGAAAATTTCATTTTAGCCTAAAAAATGAAGATAGTTTGAGAAAATTTGTGTAAATAAGGAAAATTAGATTCCTAAAGACCATCCTTTACAATTATTCCTAAATTTGAATGAATCACAATATCTCATATCATTTGACCAAAATAAGTAATGATCTTTGCAAGCAATTACACACAACATGGAGAGTTCAAGAATAGCATTTGGAAGTTTCAAACAAGAGGAGAATTAAGGAAAACTGATAAACTTGAAAATCAAATCGGGAAACAATGTGGGTCACGGATAACATCATGTCACCATTGGCATGATTCATTAGAAGGAAATGAGCTATTACTAAAATTATTGTTGATATGAAGAGCGTGTGTGACAAACACTGGCATTCAAGTATAAGTTATCCCCTCAATGCCATGGCAACACTGGAAAACCAACCACAATAACATTCAATGGAATAATAACTTCAGCAAATATGATGATTTCGTAAGTGCATATTGAGAAACGAGGGAAAAAGCTTGCTAGAAAGCAAAGCATAGCATAACAACAGCACATAGAAGAAACCAAAGAAAACAAGAGTCTTGATTGTTGCAATTGGTGCACGGCCAACAAATATAAAAGAATCATATAGATAAAGACATAGTACCACTTACATATCATTTCATAATTAGTGTTTACAATAATGTGAGGTTACAGAATGAGATTTTAGATTGATATGATGTATTATGATATTATAAAATATACCAATTCATTCAAAAGCTCTTTTTCTACAAATAATCAAGTCAAGTGCTAGGAAGTCACAAGCAGCCCATTAATACTCTAAGATTACCATCAATGCCTATTTGTCTAAACAGCTGAGAACCTAGTTTCCCTTAAAAAAGATATTTTGATAAAGTTTTGTGAATGGAAAGCAAGATAGGCATTGTGAAAGATTTGTTCTTTTATGTGAGTCCACCCGGTTGGCTTGGGCTAGCTGGAGTCAAGCTGGATGGACTCACTTAAAAGAACAAAGCTGTCGTTTAACAAGGTTTTTAAAAGCACAAAAAGAATACTAAAACTAATTAAACACGAAAACAAAGCTGAAATAACGAAATAACTCCCAAGGTCGCTTCATCAATTAGATGACTAATTGATTCCAGTACATGTCCTAAAGATCATGTAAAATATTCTGGAATATTCAAAGGTACAACAAAAATATTATGAGATATTTTGCAGATTGATATACTAACAAGGTCAAAATTAAACAGTAATCATGAAGCACAAGTTATGATTGCAATCTTGCTTATTACCTCGTCTTCATCTTGGGTTTCTACTTCAAGATCGGAGGATGGGAAACCCACACAAAGAAGTGCATAACCCTGAAATGAAACAAACATCTCAAAGACATGTCTAACTGAGAAATAAGAGACAGTAGAATTGGCAATTATAATGATAATGCAACACATAAAATGTTTTCCCCCGCAGATGTTAACTACTATTAGCAGAAAAGGAATGTTTATAGCAAATGGCACCAAACCATCCATTAGCTGGAAAATATCTTTGTTCTGTTGTAGGTATATATCTAATCTACTCATTTGTGTAAGAGCCCTTGAATTGAAACATCGACAAATAATCAAAATGTGAACTATACACAAGAGGAATATGCCAGAAGAAATGAGCCAAGTAGCCAAAACTTCTAATTTGAATAAGTAAATCCTTTTCGATTCCCATTCTTCTTTTAATAACTAGAACAAACCAAAAATAACCATGCTTTTATACTTTTGGTTTTTCAAAAAATTTAAGGGCAAGTGATTCATTGAAGTTAACATTTCAAAAAGGATAAACTGCAGAATACAAATATACAGGAAATAACACCCTATTAATTGAATAGTCAGTATAAACACAGTAGTTCATTATTGTTATAATAATACTAGAAACTTTTATTTTTGACTTTGAATAATAACTACAAGTTATAAAAACAATAAAGGAAAACAATAACTAAAAGCACTGCGACGGAAAGACACAATTTTCAATGTTCTCTTAATCACCAAATGAACAAAGTAAACTTATAGACAGATCATACCAATGCATTTAGTATTGACATGTCAAAACTGAAACAAAGTAAATAGTTTCATACCACTACAACCACCACTTTCTCCTCCTCTCCTCTATAGTAACCATGCATAAAGAATATTGTTTATCATCCTCCTCTATGTCTTCTTTTACTCTTCAAAATTAGAAAACAAATGGAAGGAAAAAGAAATCTGATTCTCTTTTTTGGCATCATTGAAGATGGTCGATAAGAAAAGCATCAAATACGAAGTACTCCACCAGATCATCATGCATTGCAACTTAACAAGACAAAAATGACCAATTCAACAAAAAATTATTCATATACATAGTTGTACGTGCCTGCTCTCTCAACTCGGCAGATATCCCAAGTGCTTCTGGCTGTCTAATCTGCCCATTCTTTATACGAACAGCACAGCTAGTACAACAACCTTCCATAAAAAGTATCAAATAAGCAAATAGGATTAGGAAACTAGCAATAGCATAACAAACCAACCAGATATCAATCTAGACGGAAACAGCGGTAGAGAAAACAAGTATTAAAGTTGCACTGCATGATCTACAATAGCAAATTGTGATTGTCTAAGTTACCAATAGGAAGGAAAATGACATTTTACACTAGTTTACAATAATCACATTTTCATCTGTACTTCAATTTATACATGGGAAAAAATATGGAATATATCATTGGTATGTAAAGGGCATTGCCAATAACAGATGGAAAAACGGAACCAAATATGATATGTTCAATGGTTCATAAAATTCTTCCAAAAACCTAATAAAGGATAATAATACTCCCTCCGTAACAAAATATAAGCAAACATTGGTCAAATAAAATAGATGTATTTAGTTCAAATTTTGGACTTGGACCAAATACATCAACTTTCTTTGACTCATTTTTGCTTAAATTTTGTTAATGAGTAGTATATGCGAAGAGATCTTGAAAGCAATTAACGAAACCAATCAAAGATAAGAATATTATCTCTCGATGGTATCACTAAAATGTCAAATTGGATACCATAACACTATGTAGCACTGACAATTCAGATTAAAGGTGTGTCCAATGTCCGACATTGATACATTGCCAACACATGTGGTTACATCCAAACATTTTCTACATGTTGGTATTGTGATTGATGTGAGTGTCAGTGCTTCATAGTTATGGCCTCCCAGTCGGATAGTTGTATGATGACTGGTACAAAAGTTGAAAAATGAAAACATAATATTCATCTTTAGGTCAGTTGAGAAATTGAGGGCATCCTATAGGAAACTGCAATGCACCTTCAAAACAAGATACCTACCAGAGAAAATCTAATTTTATGATTGTGTATCCGTGAATTTGACTCTACAATTAAATAAGAAATAGGATAGTAGTAAGTACCATGCCTGCAGGCAAATGGAAGGGTAATATTCTGGGATTCAGCAGTATGTAATATATACTGATCCTGCATTTCAGAAATAAATAGTAGTCACATTAATATTTTTTTAAAACAGCATTAACCTTTTGAATCAAATAATAGACAAAAAATCAATACAAATCAAAATGAAGAACGGATAAGAAAATTAAAGTAGAAAATTTAACAGTATGTTGTTGCAATAGGGAAGGGATCATAACCTCGGGCACGATGAACTCGTGAACAATTCCTCGTTGTCTATCGTGGACTTTGACCTTATGTGTTGCAACACCAACAGCACTAGGAAACCGGTAATCGGTTCCGCCAGACACTCCCACCGGTGTTTGGAGTTCAGCCGCGGCAACCGTCGTCTTGCGGAGGGTTTTGGAAGGAAAATATTGTGGCTTCGTAAATGGAATGGAACAATTACCAGGAATTCGAAGAAGGGGGAGCGCCATTTTCTTTTTCTTCTTCTTCAAGTGCTGACACGCATACAGTTTACGGGATAACAAGAGCGAGTTAACACGCGCGCTCTCAACCAACCGTTAGATTCTACTCCAACTGCTCCTCGACATGTGTACGATCATCAAAACTCGTCCAAGGCTCTAGCTGATATAAGTATCTTTATAAAACTACATATTTGCCCCTTTATTTTATTTTATTTTTACATTTTGTTACTTTAATTATTTCTCATTCTGTTTTAGTTTGTTGATTTTACTATCTTTAGTTATTTTTAGCAGTTTCATCAAATTATGTATAACTTTATTAACTTTGGCGTATGTTGACGTTTGGTGATTAGATTTTTAACTCACTCATATAAAAAAAAAATCAAAAAAAATATAATAAAATTTTATAATTAACTCATGCAATTATATCTCTAATTTAAATTTAAATAAAATATTAAATTTAACAATATTAATATTTATTAGTTAAATTATAATTTAATAATAAGTTATATAAAAAATTTACTTGAGAACCATTCTAAATTAACATTTACACTTTATACAAAAATTCAGTTTTCCTTTTTATTGTTTTCTTCTCTTAAATATAGTTCTTCTTCTTTTCATTCATTTGAAAATATTGTCTCTCTTCCCAAATTTAAATATGTGTAAGAAATAGTATTAATTGAGAAAATAATCTAAAGCTCATTAAACAATATTTGATTCCATTTAATAGAGCATTTTCTCACTCAAACATTAAATTAAGTGCTAATGCATCTATATTTCTTTTAGCACGTTGAATTCTCTCATACTATATAAACCATCACATTAATTCCTTTCATTATGTTTCTTTTTTCTGTTAATAATTTTTTATTGAAACTATCATCCTTTCTAAGTCAACGAGGATTGCAACAGTGGAGAAGAAGAAATAGAAAATCCATTTTTGTGTAAACTCTAATTTCAATCGCTCTCTAAGGTTATATTTTATATTAATATTATTGAATCAAAAATCTTAATCATAAAAAACTAATGACATATATATTTAAAAATTTATTATTATTTTTCAATATAAATATTTAGTATAATATTATATATTATTAATATAAAACATTTTTACACTAATAATCAATTAAAGTTATATATTTTATCATATCATATTATTTAAATAAAATAAAATCACATGATTTTGCGGTATTTATGATTACAGCTAGGTAGAGTGTAAAACTCTTTTAAATGTTTTTTCTCAAAAGTTTATAGAGACTAATTTTTTATGTCTCTATTATTTGTATTAATAGAGACTTTATCTTATTAAAACTAGGATTTAGAATATTTTTTTCTTAAATATA
>JBBPBS010000007.1:3745065-3764523 GCA_037974835.1 Cicer judaicum | reverse complement strand
AATAATAATAATAATAATAAAATTTAATATATTTAAGTTTATTAATTTTTTTAGTTTTTTAATATATTTAAATATATTATTATAAACATAATTTATATTATTTTATATTTCAATTTTGTTTTATAATAATATTTTAAATATGTTAGATGTTAAATTTTAATATAATAATTATAATAATAATAATAAAATTTAATATATTTAAGTTTATTAATTTATAATAATTTAAACTTATTAATTTTTTTAATTTTTTAATATATTTAAATATATTATTATTTTAATATATTTAAATATATTATTATAAAATAAAATTGAAGTTGGATATCATATAATAAATTTGTAAAATTATAAATATTTGACTTAAATATTATAAATATTGAAGTTGTACTATACTTTATTAGATATGTCTCTGCATCATACAAAATAATATAACTTTTATTATAATACGCTATATATATACCTAAATATAAGTAATTTTAATAAAAGAGATGAAGAAAAAAATTGTAAAAAGTGAAAATAGAAAGAGCAATATAGGTAATAAAAAGAAAAGAAGAGAGAAATAAGATAGAGATAGAAAGTGAAAAGAGAAAAGATAGACATGAGAGTTCAGAGACATGAGAGATATATGTGTGTGAGAAGATACAAGAGAGAGTATATATAGAGTGAGAGTGAGAGTGAGAAGAGATGGATGATAAAAGGAAGAGTGAGAATAAAAGTAGAGAGAGAAGGGAGAGACATGAGATACAAAAAAGAGATAAGATAAAGATATATGTGTGTGAGAAGGGAGAAATAAGATAAAGATATATGTGTGTGAGAAGATACAAGAGAGAGTATATATATATATAGAGAGAGTGAGAGTGAGAAGAATGGATGATAAAAGGAAGAGTGAGAATAAAAGTAGAGAGAGAAGGGAGAGACATGAGATACAAAAAAGAGATAAATACAATGGAGAAAGATAGAAAATGACAAAAACAAAGTCATAAAGAAAAAAAAAAAAGTGGAGATGAATAATAATTTTTTTAATACATAAAAATGATACTTTGTATTTTTGATAGTTTGTAGTTGAAATAGAAAATTAGTTTAGTGAAAGATAAGAATTTCAGGTGTTGTTATTAAAATTTTTTAAAAAATATAACTTAATTTCATTGACATATTACTTATTTAAATATATTAAAATAAAATAAATTTTTAAGTAGACTATCAAACCATACTAGACTTTTATCAAATACAAACTCATTTCATCAAATACAAACTTAAACATAAAAAATAATTCACGACACATCATAAGTCAAACGTAAACTTTTAATATTTTTTTACTTAATCAAAATCTAACTCGACTTAATTTATAAATCCTAATCACCTTCTGGCCACTATGAGAAATATAACAACTATTAATTAACATGTTAGAAACACACGGCAAAGTTTTTGCTATAAATAGGTAAAAGTAATCTGTTGTGATGGCTAGTTTCTGTTTAAAATTAAAAAATAAAAAGTAGATTTTTATCAGTTTTGGGAACTGAAACAAAATATTTAACAAAATTGTTTAGAAAAACACCACGAGGACATGTGAAAAAAATTAATTCGAAATGAAAATGAAAATTGAAAATAGTGTAGTCTTATATTAATAATTATGTTATTAATTTAAGTTTTTATGTTAATTTATTTTTTTCTGAAAATGTGAAGCCATCATCGTAATTAAAATTTATCGATATCTCTATCCAATAAATTCAAAGGTATTCAAAATTTATCTTAAAAAAATAGAAAATAATTTTGGATGCCCTTGAATTTATCGGATATCAATAACTTAGAGGCAGAATTAATTCAAAATTAGATATTAAAAAATGACATATACACTTTCGCACAGTCACATATACTCATGATTGCTTCCAAATACAAAAGAAAATAATATGTTTGATTATAATGAATAATATGTTTGATTAAATGTTGTGTGGATGGATGAGTTGTATGAAAACTTATGTAAATTCACTACAAATTGAAATTGATCAGGTTGATTTGATTAACGAGTTTGAATTGGTTCACCAATTTGTAATGGAGGACAGGACTTTTATATCATTTAACTTTTTTTTATGTTAAAAAATAAAATAAGTAAATTGATATATTCATTACTATCACTATATTATTGTTTTCGTGTAACCGTAGGATTTTTATCAAGTTCGATAGCTTCACATTTCTTGAGAAAAATAAATTAACACAATATCTTATATTATTATAATACTGCACTCTTTTTCAGTTCATTTTGATTTAGTTTTCTTCACATGTCCTAATAGTTTTTTTCTAAACAAATTTGTTAATAATTTCGTTTCAAATTTCATAATTGATAAAAAAAATAAAAAACTCTATTTTTTTTTAAACGTGAACTAGCCATCACGACATATAATTTTTGTTACTAGAGTCTTGATGGGTTGCTTTAAACCTCTATTATTTTGAGCCGAGACATCACCAAAGAAAATCATATTAGGTAACTCTCGTGATCCACATCAACAAGTCAACAATATGTTGGATTATAGTTGTGAAATGATATAAGAAACTTCTTATCATCATCATGGGTGATGGACATTGTGAGAAAGACAAAAACCACTAAATAATTTCTATAAAAAATAAGAAGAGTTTTTTATAAGAATATCCTAGTTTTAAATTGTTTTTCCTTAAGTATATTCTAGCTATAACATTTTTTTTATTTGGTTTGACATGTTAGTATTAAAATTATTATTATTATTATTATTATTATTAATATTATTAAAATTATTATTATTAATGTATTTTATTTATTATTATTATTATTATTATTATTATTTATTAATATATTTTATTTTATTAATAGTATTTTGAATTTTTAAATATTTTAATTATTTATAATTTATAATAATTATTTATTCTAATAATAATAATAATTAAAATAGAAATTTTATTTATAATTTATTATTGTATTTTACTTTAATTTATTATTAGTATTTTATTTTTTAAATAATTAAATTAATAATTCTATTAATAAATTATTTTTAAAATATAACAACAAAAAAAAGACAATTGGATATCGCTTTCTTGAGAAACGACTTTCTATTAAGATAAAAAAAATTCCTCTTCAAGTGGTTGCTTCTCTATTAAACGAATTCTAATTGAAAAAAAAAATAAAACATTCAAAAACAAAATAACTTTTAGAGTGGAGCAATTAAGAAAAAAGTTTAAAAACTAAGTTATACTTATAAAAAAAAACTCGAAGAACAATGTAGAGTTATTAAAGATTATGTGTTCAACTTTCTCATCCTACAAAATTTTATTTAGAAATGTTCTAAATGTTATTTCTTAATCAGTCAAATTTATGCTAATTTCTAATATTTTATTATTATTACAATATTTTATTCATCCCTAAGACATCATTGTTTTGGATTAAGGTAGTTGATCAATCAAAAGATAAAATTGATGATTTTGAATTTGTCCTGATACCTACAAAATTTATAATTGAACAATCCTAACCGACCAACTTCAACGTGAGCTATTATTGCTTAATAACTTTCGTATAGTTCTTATGTCTAGAAATAATGGTGTTTATAGGGCTATCATCATACAAAAGAATGTTATTTTTGTTCTCATCAAGAGTTATGTACTCGTAGTGGAACCATCCCTAACATATATAATGTATCTACCTTAATAATTTATAGGCTACGATTTAATACCTTATTTAACCGTCTTTAATTAGCCATTGTCATCATTTGCTACTGTTGTGTTGACATGTCTATAGTTTCTACCTTAGATTTGTATTCTACGTTGATTAAATATTCAATCAAACATATTTTCCCCAATGCGTTAAGATTGCTTACCATTTAATTTGCTAATAGTTTCACCATTCTTTGTATAAAACAATTAATATGTATTTATCGATCCATCAACTCTAGAGCTATTTACTTCACTCTTGCCCTCATTTACAATTTCAAAACATTCCACATTTTTACACCGTTTTACAATTAAAATCTTTTGAAATTCATGTCGTTCTAAAGCGGACACAAGAATATTACACAAGAATATTCTTAGTTTTTCAATCATATTTTTTTTTAATCTAAATCTATCTATTTCATTTTTGGTTTATCAATTACAATACTATGTTGAACCATTTGTGGAATATATAGGTCATTTACAATAAAATATGAAGATAACTAGAATCACTTAATGATGCAACATTGATATGGAATCAAAGATAACAGAAAATTCTATTATAAATACAATTCACAGTTGTTAAGATTAATTCAAAACATATTTTTAGCTCAACGGTTCAAAACGTAAAACTGACTCAAAATAAAATTTCCAATATCATTGATATGTCTATCAGTTAAAAACAAGAAAACAAAATTCTGCTAACTAAACACCAAAATATCAAATTGATAATGAATGTAAAAACATAAATTAAATGAGCTAAGAGAAAAAGAAAAATACACTATATATATTGGTTCCTTAGTTTTATCATTAGATGTAGAGTACATCAAGTCCCATTTATAGATAAATGTTTCTTCCTTTATTATCAATTAGAATAGTTACAAGATATGTCGGTAATTGTTATGAACTCATACATCAACAATTTCTTCCTAAACGCTCTTAATCAGATTTCTTGAAACATCTTCCAATATAAGTGAACCAATATCTTCTAGAAAAAGATATCCCTCCAAATTCTTGCAAGATATTGCCTCGAGAAAATCCCTTTCTAAATATTCAGTACCTCAACACAAGCCAATCGATATCCTCTCGATTTTGAAATAATCACCCAACAAGAGATATCTTATCTCTTGATGTTTTTTCCTTTAAGTTTCACTCGTAAACACAACTTGAATTAGACAAAATATTTAATTTAGAGCATGATCTTGTATGCTTGAAACTCCACGAATATGTGGAAATATTATTGATTACAACGGAGGTTCATATCAGTACATAAAGAGATATAAGTTGGTTAACCAAAGTAAAATGAATCATAACTAAAATAATTATTTTGTAGTTGTCAAAAACTAAATAGGCAAGTAATGTGAATCGACCTACAAATGATGTGAATTGTATTGCACAAGTCTTGAAAGTCCATAATTTCATCATGCAACGGTGTGAATTGATTCACATGGTCATGAGTCGATTAAAAAACCCTCATAAAGTCATGTGAGTCGAATCACATTACGTGCAAATCAATTACAAGGTTTGAAACATCGAGGAATGAGTTCAGGACCTCTATAAACAATTTACAAATCTATGAGTTGATTTTTAAAGATAAAAATCACTTAAATATTATTTGTAATGCATTTCAAAATGTGTTAACATGATGCTACCATGCAACTAAGTTTATGCATGAAAAAAATATGAATTTCATGTAACTTTTTATAATTCAAATGTATTTTTGAATGATTGAGAAATGAGAATCAACAAAGGCGTCACCATCTAACTAAATAAATTTAGTTTTGGCATCTATCAAAATACTATGTCTATCATAGATAACCTTACATTTACTTACTTGCTAAAAACACCGATTTCAATAGCTTTCTCGACTTAAACTGCAACCCCAACAATTAAGAACAAAACTATGTCAAAGGATCACCCCGTCTCATACCTTTCTCAACTACAAATTTTATATTGAAGTAAAACACACAAGCCTTCAAAGATTCCCTTAAAACCCTACATAATCGAGTTTTATACATCATATAATCTAGATACTCATAGCTAAAAGTGTGAAAGGCACATTCAAAATCAATCTTCATGATAAATTATTCTCAACACACTAACTATATAATATCAAAAAGATAATAAATTATGATTTGATATTAAAATTTAATTTGAGTGTAGTATAAAAGTTAAGAGATAAATATTGAATTAGAAATAAATGAAATAAACTTGATCACGTACCACAAATAGTAAATAGTTAAATAGAGTTGTTTTTGAAAAATAGAAATAGTTATTTAAATGTCCAATTTGTTAACAATGAATATTTATTCCATTTTTGAATAAGTCGTTATCTATACAAAATCTAAGAACAGCGTTTATAAAATGAATCCACAATATCTAAAGAAAGTGTGTTTATTTAAGTTAAAAACCAACCCTAAGAAATAAATAAAGCCGAGTTGGTATAGTTGTAAGTTGTACTTGTAGTTATTTGTCTTTACGAAGTAAAAGTTAGGCACTCTTTCTCAGTTTCTCTTCTCCCTCTTTTCTGATTTCCTCTTTCTCTTTTCTTCTTACACATTCACTCCGAAAGAAACTTAAAAAGCAAACTCTCATCTAATCGCATCAATCAATCATCGATAACCAATCCGCATTTTCCGCAATGGATTCCCGCTCAGTTCCACCACCATCAACCATGATGGTGGGACCCACATCATATACTCCAACTAACTCCTCCATGATCAGCCCTAATTCCTCCACCAACATCATGGCTCCAGCCACCGCACGATTCCCCTTTAACTCGCCGCAAACCTCGGAGCCTTTCTCCGTCACACACGACGGTCCCTCTTCTCCATCCACCCTTGCTAAGAAGAAGCGTGGCCGGCCGAGGAAATACTCTCCCGACGGTAACATTGCCCTTGGTTTAGCTCCCACACATGTTTCTTCTCCCGTCGCTGCTACCTCCGCTTCCGCTGGTGATTCCGGTGCCGGTGATGCTCCTCCGAAGAAGCATAGGGGAAGACCCCCTGGCTCCGGGAAGAAGCAGTTGGATGCGCTTGGTACTTGTTTGTTATTTCTGCTTTTGTGCTCTCGTTTCTAATTTAAGCGCTTATTTGAGTAAAACTGATTGTGAGTGTTTTTTGCTTTTTGTTATGTGAAGGAGCTGGTGGAACTGGATTTACTCCACACGTAATCTTGGTGGAGTCTGGGGAGGTAATTAGTACATGTTTCTATCTATATATTCGATTTGTTACTTTTATTGATGCTACATTTTTTCTAATTTGAGTCTTTGAATTGAAATTACACATTTAATAGCATATCTTAGAGTGTGTTAAGTTAATAATTCCTGGTGGAGCCCAAATTTGGATGAAGTAGTTTATATTCCTAAAATTAATGAATAAATAAGAATAAGAATAAAAATTGCATTGCATGACAAATCTAGAGAGTCACTTGTTGGTAGGCCTTCTCTAGTTCCATTATAAATCCTCACATAAGTTTATGGCTTATGTTAAAATTGTGGGGTTATATTTCCTTTGATTTTTTAGTTAGGGGTATAAAGTTTCAGTTTTCAAGTTTCTTTTTTGTTGTGTTTTTGGACTTCATAAATTGCACTGTTAGTTTTATGTAGATGCACTGTTAATTGTCGGGAACGTTAGGATTTGAACTGGGGGATGGAGTTATTGCTCTTGCCTCTCCTCTTTGTTATAAATTTTAAAGACAATCTTGTGATGATTATTTTCTTGTCATGTATCTAAATGTATTTTTGGTTTTTTGTTGGGCTAATTTCAATGATATTTCTCTGAGGTAATTTTAAGGGTGATGATCCTAGAGTGTCAAATCTATATTGCCCAACTAGTTATACTGCATACATATTGTCCTCAAATTCAGATATTCATTTTACAAGGAATACAATCTTTATTCTTCATGTTGTTCCTTTTAATGTTTTATAACTTTATAAGCTTGCCTTTATTGCATGTATAATTGATATCAATTTCTTGTTCAATGCTTTTGTACTCTAGCCCATGCTCTTAATAAGCTATCCATCGTCAAGTTCATCAAATCAATTATGTATGTTGCTGTGAAGTATGACTTAATTTTGGGGTATCTTATTCAATCTATTTGAGAATTTAAGAAGTGTATTTATTTCTTACAGTTTATGTTTTGAGTACTGTATTTTTTAGCTTAAAATCGACATTATTGCATAAAGTTGCACTCAGTAAAGAAATAAATAATTTATAGCATTCACCTGCATTTTTTGTTTTGGTCGAGCAACTTTGTAGTTGGTTAGGTTTGGTTCTTTTTTGGTTTATGGAATAAAACAGGCAGAAATAATGGGTATGGATATATTGGCTGAATTACTGTTTTGATGTGGATACTATTTAAACCAAAAAATTTAGGGTTCGTTTGTTATAGATTATTTTATTTATTTTGACTTTAAACTAGTCTTTTAAGTACTTAATAGCAGGGTTAGTCTGGTTTTCAGTTGTTATGGTCATTCTCATCAGTATGGTTTTGTCGTTGGCAGGACATTACAGAAAAAGTTATGGCCTTTTTTCAGATAGGGCCTCGGACAGTTTGTATTCTTTCTGCCACCGGTGCAGTCTGCAATGTAACCCTTCGGCAGCCAGGATTATCTGGAAGTATTACAAGATTCGAGGTACTTTTTACATTCTTTGAGAGTTTAGTCGATATCTGTTGATTACTTTATCCATTATATAAAAATCTTTGTATATGCTATATGGGAAATGATCTGGTGATACATGATTGCTTGACATGCATATTCCTACAGGTTCAGCTTGTCGATGAAAATATGGAACTCAATTCAGTATTTTTGTTGAGCAAGTAATAGAAATTTTCATGTTTTCTATTATAAATATAATTATGCTTTTGAAAGTGAAAATATATCATTTTAATATAATTTGCGATTGAAAGTGAAACTCTTTACTTTCTGAGATGCCAACTGGAAATAGTTTGTATATATAATTTCTAATGATTTGAGAAATCTTATTTAGTCTAAGATGAAGTTTATGATTAAGTGCTACAGAGAAAAACAGAAAATAAGGGGAGAGAAAAGAGAGGGGGGGAGTGTGCGAATGGTAAAAATGGACATTGTAATTAACAACAACTCATACAGTAGCTACGAATCACTATTTGCTCCCACCATTTTGTATTTGATTTAATCTTATTTCGTGCATGCTATATTGTTTGTTGTTGTTACTATTATTATTATGCTTTAAATTTTGCAAGAAAAGACCAACTAGTAGAGATATTGGAGCAAACAAATTCAAATTGAGAAAATGTAGCATTTTAAGTGAATCCACTTTGAGAATGATTAGTAAATCCACTTTCAAATGCTGGATGAATGGCGCTATAAACCTTAAACTCATTTAAAAAATTCTGGAGGGATATTTTCTTTATTAGATGAGTGCAATATTACAGTATAAAACAGTTACCTCAGTCTTTTTCCCTAAACCCTAATAAAAAGTTACCTTAGGTTGTTGACATGTAAGTTTAGAGGCTAAAGTAAAAAAGAAACTCAAATTGTCTTGGCTGTTTATATTACCAAAAAATTATGAAAAAACTGGTTTTTTTGACCCATAAATCAATTATGGAATGATAGATACTAAGGACCAAATATTGAATGATTAAACTGTTAGGTGAAGGCTCAAAATTGGTTCTATATTTCACATGCTCCCTAACACGAGGGCCCTTCAATCTAGTAGTGTAAGCAATGCAGATATCTACTCTATCTTTGCTGAAATTTAAGCTTCTTCCAAAAGAATGGTGTCAAGGATTAGATTTTGGGAGAGTTGGTTTACCTTCTTGACCTAATGATCAAAGATCTCAACTTTTGTGGTCAACATTGTTCTATATTACAGTCGAATTTCAGTTCATGATAAAATTGGTCAAGGCATTGTCTATACTTCGTGTCTTGTGTGAGAGGCATGTTATAGAATTATGCTTGTGTAATCATTTAATAACTTGAGGCTTTGGGCGAGTGGCTTCTCAACAGTGAAGACAGGTTGATTGTAGATAGGTGTATGGCCTCTCAATTTTCTTAGCTTTATCCAAGTTGTTTTTTCGTATGTCGCAAGAACTTCCGCTGTATGTACGATATTCCTTACCTTGTAGGTGTTGCCCCTAATTGAATACAAACCAACTTTGGAACACAAGAGAATTGGCTTTATAGTAAGTGTTCAGATTATGTGTTTTACTTATGTCTCAGGTACATGGTGTGTGTCACCCACACTTTCTTTACGTACCCTTCCAAATCCAACAAATTACCGCTGTTTAATAACGATATATAAAAGTTGCTAAAAATATTGGTGGGGTTTCTTTTAGAAAGGAATTAAATTCAACAGCATCTTTTATTTTTCTGTATGTTTAAACACCTGTGGTTAAGCGTATAATTAAATATCAATGTCTCTAGATTTAATTCTCTTCACAAGACGTCATTTTGCACCACAGGGGAAATTCGAGATCGTATCGTTATCAGGTTCGTTGAGGCTATCTGAAAATAACGGTGAACATAACAGAACAAGCAGTTTATACGCTTCCCTTGCGGGGTCTGATGGACGAGTTTTTGGTGGTGCAGTTGCTGGAACGCTAACTGCAGCGTCAACTGTTCAGGTATTGCTCTCAATTGGTCTATAAAATTGTGTCAATTGGTAACAATTGACTTGCCATAAAATTTACCTTTTCTCATAGAATATAGTGTACATAAGTTTTGTATCTATTGGGGGAGTCTTTTATGCATGTAGGACAGAATGACCAAAATTTAAATACTCTACTTTTGTGACATTTTCCAATCATTAATAGGTCATTGTGGGTAGCTTTATTTTGGATCGCAAAAAGTCAAGCTCAAGTATGCTGAAATCTGGGCCTTCTTCAGAACCAACATCCCAAATGTTGAACTTTGGGGCACCTACGACACCAACTAGTCCTACTTCTCAAGGGCCTTCTACCGAGTCCTCGGAGGAAAATGATCATAATAGTAATTTTAGTAGGGGGCCTGGACTCTACAATAATGCCAATCAGCCTGTTCATCACAATATGCAGCAGATGTATCACCATCCACTATGGGCTGGCCAAACTCATCAGTGAAGAAGATTTGACTTCCGGATTAACAGTGCAGAATCAGGGTATTTGTTGTATGGTTATTCAAAGTGTAGTGTCTAGAGGATAAGTCTAAAATGGTAACATGCATTATTAAGGACTGAGTTTAGAACAGTCTATATTAAGGGTTAAGTTAATCTCTTCATCATTCAGCCAATTAGAATTTTTTGTTCATGTATCTTATAATTATGTGTAATTGTAATGATTCTAATGATGCTAGCCATGGATATGCTCTCAGCATTACCCAAATTCTATCATTTTGGAGTTTGTTGTCCGTGCTCGGCGAAATAGCGAAATCAGTTATGTGCTTTTACCCATTCATTCATCATGCTTTATTTTTTTATTTTATTCTTGAGTTTACTACGAATTTGGTGCCTCATGCATTCTTCAACGTTGTGTTCCTCATAATAACTTGCACATTTTTACTCTTGAATCATTAAAAGAGTTACTTAATAGTTTGCGCCATCTTGACAAATTTTTCAAACAGCTTTCAAAAATTTATACAGCAAGTTGAGTTGTGTTGGGTTGTGCAAGACATGAGATGTTGAAGCTCTGCGTGTAGAAATAGAGCTTATGCACCATAAATCCCAAAGCATAGTTACACATTCACCCAGCGCCACTGCCATGAAAATCACAATTGCTCTTGCAAGAGTTTAGAAAATGAGTTTGTGATTACCACAATCAAACTAATGTAATACATCCCATCAATAATTAATTTTATACCTTTTTATATAGATTACTTTAAATATATTATTAAATTAAGTAATGGTGTAAAAATATGGTTTAGTCTCAGTTATTTTCAGCTAAGTTGTTGAAACAGATTTGTTTTTTGGGTGATGGACTCATTAACTGTAAGACATGTAGGAATGGTAAGCAAAGTTGTGGTTGGTATGTAAAGAGAAACAGATCTCTAGGAATTTCACACAAAAGATGTAGTCAACTGATAGGCTTTTGATGTTGGCCAGAAAGCGAATGGGCTGCTGGGGCTCAGTTATTTATGGTCGTTGGATAAGTGAATGGGCTTTTGATGTCAACTTATAGGCTTTCAAACACGTTTTCGACAAAAAAAAAAGGAGAACACATCTTTGAGAATAAAGAGGACACATTTTATGTTTATGTTCAACTTTCAGATATGATAATTTGTTTTTGTTCTCTGAAAATGAACATTTGTTTAGTTCTTGAAAAAATATTTTTTCTTTCATTCCTAAAAATTTGATAAGTAGAAAACATTTTCACGGTCACCGATATTCATTCGAAGGAAAAGTTTTTGCATTGTTACATGCTAACGTGATATTAGATGTTAATAAATATTGCACGAGAATAAACCACAAATACCACTTTTAGATTTTGGATGGATCAAAATTAATGGCTCATTTTACATAAGTCTAAACGATATTTCAGAATGGGAGTTCAATGACGTTAGAGAACAATAAATCAAATACTCTAAGATTATAATAGACATTAATACTATATCTCTATTCAAAATCGTAAGCCGGTAGATAAGAGTTATCTATTTTATATATTAAACATTTAATTTATTTATAATTAATATAAGAGTTAACTATTCATATATGAATTCCAACAATTTCATCTTAAAAAATATATGATTTATTTAAGAGTATATGTTAAGAATATAAATGGAACAAAATTTATTAAATAAATTTTAATATAATTTATAAATACCCCTTGAATTTGATTGAGTACTAATAACTTAAAGCAAAATCAACTCAAAATTTAAATTATTTTCAAATTAATTACATATAAAATAATGACAGATTTTTCATGATTGATTGTTGGAAAGATACATAATTAAACTCTTAAGATATGAGTGTGTTAACCAAAACTAATATTTCCCCAACAGCTATGTCAAAATTAATCCATATATCAGCCCTTCTTGAGATTCTTTCTCCCTAACTCTCTCATCATATGTATTTTTTATATGATAAATATATGTATGGAAGTATATGTTAATGTTAGTGTTATGTAGTAGATGAGAATATAACTCTCAATTGTTTTTTTATATTTGAGAGAATATTGGAAGCAATAACGAGAAAGATAATTTAAAATTAACAAGAGATTGAACATTACATCTAAATTCAAAAACTTAAGATATTTAAAATATGATTCACATATAACATATTTTATCTAATATTTATCGTATTTATAGTTGTCTTTTTCCTTTTGTCTTTTTCTACCATGGTGACAGGGGAATACTAGAGTATCTAAATACGATTCTTTAGTATGTGGTTTGTCTTCGATCTCTTTGCCGGATTATTAGGTTGGTGATAAAAGGATTAGGAAAATAAAAGAAATTAATGGTTTATAAACTTTCTCACGATCCTCTACCAAATCTTATACTTCGAGGTGTGGAATTCATTGGTATTTATTTCTTTCGATCGTCCTTCTCTATGTATATTATTAAAACATGCACAAGCAAATTTTCTTCCAATAACCAATGCATAGAGCTAAAGGTTAAAAATGTTGAAGATGCCAAAGGCTGATTAGTGATACATTAACCAAGCAGACATCATCACATGCTCATTTCACAATTCCAAGAACTAAAGATATTGGCATCAAATTCATCATCAAATGTCCACACACACACACAAAAGGAATTATTATCAAGTGGCTTTAAAATCAAGGTGCAGATTCCGTAGACTTATATTAGAGGTACACAAAACAAAAGGATTATTTTTTTCTCTGTCTCCTCCCCTATCTACACTCACAAAATGTGTTTCAATCCTCTATATAAATCTGGGATGGTGAAACCACCGAAAAAATCGTTAAAATGAAAGATAATTTTTTTTATCTTTTTAATAATTGTTACAACTATAACACAATACTACGGCATTAGAGGATTTAGATTCTTAAAAATTATAATATTAAAGGCGTATTTGAATTGATTTATTTATTTTATTTAAAAATACAAATACTTCGAAATTTGTTTTAGAAAATATATATTATAAGTTGTTTTTAATTAATTTTTATAAGTTATTCTGAATAATTTATATATTATATAAAAATAATTTGACATTATTTTACTTTATATTATAAAAATAATTTATACATAAAAATTTATGTTATAAAAGTTTATACTATAAATTGTTAAATAAGTTACTTATTGAAAGAGATTCATTGGTGGGATATAATAAAGGGCCATTACTACATGTTTAGTGCACCTTCACTACTATGTGCAAGGCTAGCATTTCATTAAAAACGGAAGGTACTTTAATTAATCTGTATAATATCATATTAAGTGGAGAATATTTAAAAGAATAAAAGTCAGTGACATTACATCTTTACAATATTTAAATCCTGGCCGCGCCGGAAACCTAAGCTACCTATAATCGAAGGTACACTTATTTATCATTTTGATAGCTTCACATGTCACGCGTCTCATTAACCCCACAAGCAACTGGAAAACGAGGTCATCACTAGGAAGACCAATGCGATTCCGAACTAATAAAAAAAGATTTAGATTAATTAAATCCACATATTAACTTGTGAAACTACTAGTAATCTAAGATAACCGAATTTTATCATCGAGGCTTATATATGTTAGACAAGTGATTTAATGGACTAGTACAATTTAAGATGCATGATGCACACGTGTTTAAAAATTATTTAAAATAATCAATAATATTTAAAAAAAATTAAATTGTATAATTTTTAAATTTTTTATTATTTTAATAGTGATTTGATTGATGTTAACTTAATTACATTTTGAGATTTATATATATTTTTTTTATAGAACTGACATCAATCAAGTCATTCTCTCTAAAAAAATTATAAATTTTTAATTCCACAAAACAATATATATATTTTCAAGGACAATTCCACGATGGTGTCAATTAAAGTGGTGCACCAACGATAAAAATTAAACAAAATAAATTTTCTATCTCTAAATTTAATTATGAGAGAATTAATATCTCTAAATCTAATTATCTTTACCGTTGTTATATTATATAATAACGTGTAAAGGATCCAAACATTCGTGTTTACACAAATGAAAACAACTTGAATCCTTGTGAGGGTGATAACAGAGAGACAAATGAAAGAGTTTGAATCCTCTCATCACTCTCTCTCCATTATTTTATATATTAATTTGAGCCGCTCAACAAATTACTTATGTACTAAGTCCAACATTGGTGTATGAGAAAGTGTATCATAAAAAATCAATTCTTGAAAAGAGATAAAACTTAAAAAAATATTTATACAAAATGACTATTCTATTTTACAAATTGATTTTTGTAAGGCATTTTTTTAAAGAGGGATGAATTAAGCCCAATATAAAAATTTAATATTGAAAATAAATTATAAAAAACATTTATAAAGAGTTTTACCTTAAATGGAAAAATACTTATATGATCACACTATTTTGGACACAATATTTGAACACATAAAAATACATATCATTTAATTATTTAAAAAATACTTATTATTTAATATTTATTGATTCGGATCTATTTGTTATAAATAATTTTTGTTTCAAACAATAAGATGAAAATAAGTAAAAAAATATTGTTAATAGAAGCTTAAAAAAAACTTGTGTAACAAAAATTGTAAAAGAAAAAGTAAGAATAAGAAAAACAAATTGATCCTATTAATAAAAAAATTTATTTCATATACATTAACAGTAAAAAAAACTAACAATTATAAATTAAAAAAATTTAACAATGATCACGTTAGCTGACAAAGATATTTGACAACAATTAAAATACTCTAATTATCAATAAGCTAAACATAATATAAAAACAACTTTTATATTTAAACTCCCTTAATTTTCATACAACTCATTCAACATATCAAATTATCTCTATCACTCAATTCATCATATCATATTATCAACCTAGCACAAGAGATGACTTTCTCTATTTCTCTCTCTTAATGTGTCTAAAATGTGTTTTGGTCTACATCAAATATTTTTCATTAGTGATATAGATTAGGGTAAAATCCCCACCATAGGGCATTGATACATGACTCCTCTTTATCTAAATCAGATCATATACGTTTTACCAAAAGAGTACTAGCTAGGTACTCCTTAATAGCCACTGGTACTCAAAACTGGACTTAGATCCAATTCATCATCAGAGAATCTATGGCTTTTCATTGTTACAATAAGGCCATAAATTAAACAGAAAATGATATATATGTATTGATGTTGACCAGCGCTGGAGAAGGCAATTTTGACTTTTTACATGGCCAGAAAATCACAAGTATATACGAAAAATATAAATTAAACAATAAGAAAGTACGGTTTACAAAACAAACTAATTAAAACAATAATGTTTAGGTTTTCATTATTTTTTTTTGCTCATGGTTTTCATTAAATGTATAATGTATGCAGTAGAAAGCTTTTGTTCACATATGATAACAAATCTCGTCAAAAAAAAAAAAAGTATGATAATCAATAACTAGTATATTCAACAAGAAAATAAGCCCATCTTCTCTACGTAGCAAGATTTTCTCATATCTATTGTCTATATTCTATTTTCTTAATTAGTTAACGCCGTAAAGGAACACCTTTAATATATCTATTCTGAATACCTGAGCTTATGTTATATATGCATACTATAATAATATACTCTATTATATACATATATTTTATACATAACAGAAAGTTGTGTTAACAAGGTGGCACAAATTTAACAAGATTTTTTTGGGTGATCACTTTTAGTTTATTTGATGGAAATTAATGATATTCTTTTTAATGGAAAGGCGGCCAATGTTTTTTATTTTATAAACAAAATTATTAATAAGAGTACAAGGTACTATAAATCCATTACATAATCAAGAAATCACAAGAAATATGGCATGCTACTAAATGAAGGATTGATACACCAATACAAAATTAAAATGTAACCAATGTATTAGGAATAATTGAGAGAGTTAAAACTTTATCTTGGTCTTAATTCATTAGTAGCGAAAAACAGGGTTAAAATTTTGTTTTTTGGGACTAGTGGAATACCCGTATTGTGTTATTCCTTACAATCCATATGAGTTTGAAAATATTGTAATATATTTTAAATACGTTTGTATTTACAATAATTTACTTTTGTTTATAAAAATATATATATCATTTATCGCCTCTCTCAATAATTCAATCTTTCTTGTTTTTCGCATTCATATTCCGTCACACGACTTTTTTTCTTTTCATCACTCTACACACAGGTGTAAATATGATGAATCCTACACACACTCACTCATCGCTGTATTAAACTAAAACAAAGCAAAAACATATGAAAAAAAAAAAACACGGAAACAAAGGTGGTAAAGTTATTATTATCATGTGTTACGACTCGCAAGTTATAATTGTTTCATGTCTAAAGACAAACCAGCTTCTTGAAACATGTATAAGAGAAATAATGAAACAAATAACGAAGAGAAACTAATTATATATATATATATATATATATATATATTCATATATCTTCCATAAAATAATAAATAACAATATTAAAAGACTAGTAAAAGCAGAATCCGAAAGTTGAAATTAAAAAAAAACCAATGAGACACTAAATTTAAGTACCAATTGTACGAACTAGAAGAAGAAAGTACACATTAATATAACATGACTTGATTCAAACGCACTAAGAATAATCACCATTCACCACCATATCCATGAATTAACACTGACCTTATAAATAATTTGGAATTCAATTCAGTCATCATCTGAAAAGCATTCGATCCATCAAAAAGGTGGACGTGAAGCTGAATTGTTGTTTCCCGCCCAACCACCATCAACTGGCATCTGAACATTCTGCATATTCAATGGCAAATTGAAAAACGGCAAACCAGAAGAAGGATCAGGAAAAGCATTATTCACAACTCCACCACCACCACCACCACCACCGCCGCCAGAGCCTTGAGAACCTCCTCCAGCCGCCGCCTGCATCTGAATCTGTTCCTCTTCCTCCAACGGCAACCTCTCATAAGCAACATTAGTAAACGAAGCAGCAATAACAATCACCGGTCCCGCCGCCGTAAGTTCACCAACCACACTCCCTCCGACCACCTGTCCTTGGCCTCCGGCAAGGTAAATTGTCAAACTAGTAGCACCCGGAGGAGCCGGCGGAGGCAGAAAAGATCCAGAAAGGGAGAGTATCTCGAATCTCCCATGAAGCGTAACAACAGCACCAGCCGCCGCCGGCTGTCGGAGAGTGACATTAGTAACAGTTCCACTTCCGCTTAAAACACAGATCCCACGCTGACGACGGCGAGCGTAGTTAGTTACGCATTCAAAAACATCGGAACCGCTTGCAACTTCTAGAATATGAGCCCTCAGTGTGTTGGCACTCTCTCTTGTGATGATCACCGGAGGTTTCGCCTTGTTTTTCGAACCTGGTGGTCTGCCACGTGGACGACGTCCTACCACGTCACCAGGTCCAGCCGCCGAACCTAACTCCAAGCCTTGGCTTCGTTCGTCTTCGTCGTTTGACGAAAACGGACCACCACCACGATTCGATTCTTGTTCAGAATCGTGATGGTTGTGGTGATGTTGTTGCTGTTGAAGGTGCAAGTCTTGTTGTTGTCTTTGAAGGTTTTGCATAAAGCGAGATGCACTTCCTAAATCCAAACCAGCCATAGACACATCAAACAAATAGAGAGAGAAATTGATTTATATAAAAATAAAAAACAAAGTTTTATATATATATATATATATATATTAAAAGATGAAAACAGAAAACAAGGAAAATAGTTTTTATTACTATAGAGAAAGAAATAGTATTGTTAATTGTAAAAAGAAAATGGATATGATATAGATCGAACACTGTTTGTTTGTTCACCCTTGTTTTGTTTATTGGTTTGAGTGAGTGTGTAGTAGATATATAGAAAATAAAAAAGAATTGGTAAAAGATGTGAAATATTTAGATATTGTTGAAGGTGGTGGAATAGAAAAACATTTTGGGTTGGATTGAAAAAAAGACAGAGGAGCGGTGAAATAGAAATGGAGTGAAGAGAAAGAAAAGGGAAGAAGAAGAATGGGAGGGAGGGAGAGAGATAAAGAGAGAGAGAGAGATAGAGAAAAATGAGGTTAAAGGAGACAAAGAACTCAAAAACAAGTCATTTGTTTGGACAACCTATTGTTTATATAAAATAAGAAGAAATGGTTGGACAAATCTTGTAATTCGCTTTCTTACTCCAATGTCTTAGTCACTTCCATTCACGCACCGTGACAACACGCGTTCTTATATTCATTTTTTTAATTCACTTTTCTATGGGCATTATTACATCCCTTTCATATATTAAATATCACAAATTCTACTTTACTATTAAAATAATAGTGTATATTGATATTATCAATATTTTATTAAATTATATTTTTAATTTATTCACGTAAATATTATTATAATATCAAGTTACTTAAATTGAGAGTTTTATTAAATTTATTTATTAAATTTTAATACTAATAATTAAATAAACTGTCTTAATAATTAAAATTAAGGATTTAATTTAATTAAAATTATAATAAACATATTATTTTAAAATATATTTAAAAAATAAAAATTCAAATTTAATAATATTAAATTTAAAAAATAGTCAAACTCATTCATAGATAATATATAATTAACTATTAATAATTTAATTTAATAATATCAAAACATTTTATTTTTCAAATGTACTATAGAAATCTTCAATATATATTCTTTTAATTTAAAAAAATAAAGTATAAAATATTTTTTAGGATTATTTTAC
>JBBPBS010000007.1:3729795-3743619 GCA_037974835.1 Cicer judaicum | reverse complement strand
AATTTATTTCAAATAAAATTTATGTTAAATTTTATAATAAAGAATGAGCTTTTTATTTAATTAATGCAATATTAAAATAGTTTATAACTTTTATTTATTTATTTAATAAGGTTATTTATTGAGATTTTGACAAAGCTCTATTACATATTATATTTTAATTCCTTTTATATTTAATAATTTTTACAATAATTTTTTTATTATTTAATGCTAAATGACATTCATTAAGTGCATTTGACAATGCTTAATTGTGAAAAAAATATATTTTGCAATAGGATTATAAATTAAAAAAAATGAAGTTACTCCAACTCCAATAATAATAAGTCAAAAGATTTATAATTACTTTCAATTTTCATTTTACTCTTAAAAGCTTCAATTTTTTTGGCTTAATTATAATTTTGGTCCCGTTATTTTACATGAATCATGAACCCATTTTATTATTTTTTAATTTTGATTTTCCAAAAAGAATTTTAGTAAAAAAAAAATCGACATTTTATTATTTTCTAATTTTGATTTTTCAAAAAGAATTTTAGTAAAAAAAAAATCGATGAATTGTTATATTTTTAAGTCACACCATATTATTTATGATAATAGATTTCAAGTACAATTGTTGCATCACGAGATCTTGAGGTATGATGTAGCTTAAATTAGCGCAAAAAAAATGATATTTCGTTACATTTTAGACCAAAATTCTGTTTGTGGGACTAAAATTAGAGATAAATAAAATGAGAAGACTATTTTTGTGATTCGGCTAAAATAAAAGACCGAAACTACAATTAATTCTTTTTTTATATTTTCCTTATTTGATTTATTAATTATTATTTGTAACTCTTTTTTTCTTTAAGTTAAAAGTATATTAAAAAAAAATTGGGGGACATAGATCTTACTGAGAAAAAAAGGAAGAAAACAAAATTAAAGTGCAAAATTGATTTTTGATTATTCGTTATTTAGAATGAACTTGTTATTATTTAATGAAAAATGTAATTTAATAACTGTATTTTTTGTTATTAAATTTACAGACTGTGCTTGACAAATGACAATGCTTAATTGTGAAGAAAATAGATTTTGTAATAGCATTCTAATTAAAGTACTATAAAGATATATATGAAATTTTCCCACCCATAATAAAACAAAACATTTATTATTTATTTAAGTTTAATGTTCATTTTTGTCTTAAAACCTCCAAGACGAATATATATATATTTTTTCAATATTTAGCGAATTACAACATATAATTCTTAATTTGTATGCATGCATATCTAATTGATAGCAACTATTGTGGTAAATAAACCTATGTGATACTTTTTAATATTAACCAGCTAAGTGGTGAGAATTTTTTTTATAAATAAAAGTATTATTAAAGAGAGTATAAGTGGCAATCCAATTCATATAATGGTTTTGTTAAAAAATATTTAAAAAAATGATTGTTATATTATTTTATATTTTTGTTATAATATTTTTTTAAATAAATTTATAAAATAAAACTTTAAATGAAAAATTGATTTGAATAATTTATCTTAAAATATCATTTTAAGTATTTAATGTGTTTACTATGAATTTGTTTGGATGATAAAATTTCAAAAAATAATTAAAATAAAAAGCTATTTAAAAATCATCTTTAAAATATACCTTTTTAAAAAATATTTTTTTATCATGTTAAAATATCTAATAATAAATATTTAAGTTATTGAATGTTAAAATGTTATTTTTTAATTGATAATAAATGAATCAAAAATAACTTTTACTATTTTTAAGTAAATTCTAATAAAAAATTTAAAAAAATATGTAATAAAAATAATTATCTTTTAAATAGTAAACAAACAAATTCAGGAAAACAAAGTCCAGATTTAAGATCATAATAGAAAATCTCTAACCATCTTGTAGGAAGAGTTGTAGAGCGTCCATCAAATTATGTTCTCAATAGTGGTACAGAGTTATACACCAAACTTTGTCAATTATACATTGTTACAACATGGCAAACATACTAAATATTCAATCCCACACGACTTTGATTAATTTCAAAGAACATAGTTTAAATTTAACAAATTATAGCTGTAAACTATCTTTTAATACGTCATTATTGATACTAATTTTTCATTTTCCAATTTTTAAAATATATTTCTTATATTTAATGAATTCTTTATTATTTAATGACAAATAACACTTATCACTACTAGGAAAATTTAAATTATTGGTCATACTATTTTATCACATTTATCAAAATTGTTTTTTTTTTTAAATTGAACTTTTTAGTGTCTCAAATATTAAATTTGATCCCAACACATGTTTTATGCTTTAAAAAAGGTGACCTCATATATTTTAAATAATATGACATTAAATATATAAATGTGACAAAATATAATTAAATTTATAATCATCCATCTAATCAAATGTTTAAATTATACATGGAAGTAAATTAAGTTTGAAATTACCGTTCAGTTAACATCTTTTTTCTTTGTAATGGATTCAAGTATCATTTGTACTATCTAACAATGTATCTTACTTAGAAATTTTTTGAGACAATACATTTAAAAATAACATTTTTTTATAAATTAAAAAAAAAGAAGTTATGATGCAAAAGTAAATAAACTATTGTGCAAAGGAATATTTTAAATGCATTACTTATGGTTTGATCAGATTAATATGAATAAATCTAAATCGATATGTATTACCTCATCAACATGTTTAATACCATGTAATTTAAAAATATTTTATATCATAATTTTTTAGACAAAAATATAGATTATAAACGAAAGTACAACAAGTGTGAAACTTGAAAGTCAAATGTTCGATTTTTAAAAATAAAAAACTATTTTTAAAAGTGTGATAAAATAATTAAAACTATAATTTAACCTAATAAAATTTAGATAAACAATGGAAAAATAAAATCCTCCGTATATAATTGAATTTAGACAAATTTAGAGAATTGAATTTGTGTTTTCCCTCTCTGAATTTCTCCCACTAATTTGATTTTCTTATATTGTATTAACTTATTTTGAAATGATTAAATGTGAAAAGGATTTTTTTAAAAAAAAAAAATAATTATAGATTTAAAAAAGAAAATGAAGTTTCAACAAAAACAAAATAGCTAAAAATATTTATTCTCTACTTTTAACTGGTGAAATGTCCTGGCCAGTTACACGAATTTTTACATAAAGAATGAATATATATTACTACATATAATTAAGTTCCAACTTTTTGCCAAGTGTACTACACTGTTTAAGTAATAAGAATGTTAAGAAAAGACATTTTATATGAATTGTTATTAATTTAATTACACTAAAATTATAAATACTTAGTTGAGTACAAAATTTAATAAAAAAATGTTTGAATACAAATAGAATAAAATTGACTAGATGAAGATTATGAGGAAAATAATTAGAGATTGGAATCATCTCTTTTTTCATTATGTAATTATTAATTAATCATTTTATCCACTATATTATGAAAAGTAGTACGTTATGAGATATTTACATTCTACTTTATGTTTAATTTGCAATTCTGCATTATTTAAGGAGATTGAATTACTCATTTTCAATTGTTATTTAAAATTTAATGTATATCGTAAATTGTTATATGATCTTATTTTTCGTAGGTTCTATTTTGCAACTTTTCATTTGTTTTAGATTAATTAGTAAAAATAAATTCCTTAATTTTTTTGAGCTCTTTTCTTAATTTCAAATGAACCCAAATTAGCATAATAATTATCTTGATTAATAATTTGAAGTGTTGTTTGATGATTAATTTTTCAATTAGTTTTTAAATCAAATAATGCCACATCAACTGATGTTTTCGTTTTTAAAAAGAGTGGGGGATTATGCAATCGTAAAGAAAAAATGTGGAGACTAAATCTCTCTTTAAAATTTAAGAAAGATAAAATTGCACAATTGAAATTTGGAGAGGCAATATTACACAATTAAAAAACGTGAGGGGGAAAATTGCATTTAAGCGTAAATGATAACATAGAGTTTGATTGATGTTTTGACATAGTTAAATATAGTTAGATAAAATCTTAATTAAATTAAACAGATATGTGTATATATGCTGGATATTATGATTGTGGATCAACACAACACACGGGTTGCAAGGAGAGTAATTTGAATATTTTACTCTATAGGCATATATTAATTTAGTAAAAAATGTTTTTAATAAAAAAAATTGTATATGTTAGTAATGATCAGGTGACAAGGTTAGTTAATCCACTAAAGTGTTGGGATAAACTAATAGTTAAAGAGGAAAAGTTATTTGAAGCTTATTTTAAGAATAGTGTTTCCAGATCTGTGAGGTTTATAATAATAATAACGTTATACTAGTAGTATAACAAATTTTTTTTATTTATGAGAACGTTATGTAACAACTTAATTATATAACATCATCCTATTGAAAATAATTAAATAAGAAAAGCAAACAATCTTAACATCATTGCTGGGAGATCTTTTGATAGATTGTAATTTATTGGATTTTGTAAATACTAATATATAATTTTGATTAAAGAACACAAGTATATCCAACTACCTGGTAGAGTAAATAGGGTGTTTGGATTTCGTAAACAATAATTTTTTTTAATTTATTTTATGAATTAGAGTTTAAAAAATCTTTTAATTAAAAGATGTACTCTACTATTCCTTTAAAAAATGTACAAGGATTAGTAAAAGAATGAAAAAAAAATGCAAAAAGTTTAAATGTTTGTTTTGTTGTCGGAGGGATGGAATACAATAAATAAAATGATTATCTTATGAAAGAAAAAAAAAGCCATATTGCAGTATAGCTTCATTTTTATTTTATATAGATCGCTGAAGAGTAAAACTGGATATGTCAACAATGAATCTATCATTGAAATACAATGTTTCACCCACTTCCTAAAACCTTTTCAAATTGAGGGATTCATACAATATTTTTAATGGAAAGATAACCTATCAAAAGCAGATAATCATCTCACTTTTATTTAAAATGATTTAATTTATATTAAAAAAAACATTGTCGATCTGTTACAATGATATAAAATAGTATTTAACATTGAACAAATGATAATATTAACATATTATTTTGTTATCTCACTAGATTCATCGGGGTGAATTAAGAAATGAATTGACATTAATATTTTAATCAATATGCAATTGAAACCTTTAATTTATATTTGCATGTCCGGTTTTAATAAGTCAGAGAGAGAAAGAGATTGTGGAGGAAAGAGATGCAAGTGCGCGTGTAATTAACACTTTACGGATCCAAAGATTGTGAATGTGTGGGTGGGGTTAGACGATATATACAATGTACAATGTAATGTTGGTGGTGGGGCCTTAGCATGGTTTCAAACTTTGGACATGTCCTTTTGTTCTTGTTAACGTTAACCATGGTTTATGTAAGTACATATATATATATAGCTGGAAACTTGAAACGTGAGGAGCTGCTACCTATAGACCAATGTGATTATTTTATTGGTTTGTCTTTAAAAAATTATAGATAGTTTATCTATTAATTAATAAAAATTAATCACATAAATGAATATGTAAGAGATTTATTTTGAAAAAGTCACTTAAAACAACCTTATTTTAATTGTAAAATAATCGCATTCAATAAACGAGGAAGGGATAAATTAATGGGCCAGTGGGAAATGGTGCTACGGCGGGTGGATCCCACTTTTGTCTTCTTACTCTCTCACCCTCCATATGGACGGATGGGTCCCTTTCTTTATTTCTATTTCAACAATCAATTATTTATTTTTTAAAATTAATATATCCTAAAATTTCAACCAAAGATCAATCATTGTGCCAGTGTATAACTTTGGTTTGCTGAATTTAAAAAAAAAAATATGTTTTAGAATCAAATTTAGAAACACTAAGTCCACCCACGAGTTGATAACCTCTAAACAGAAAGATATAGTTAAACCTCTAAATTAATTGCTCACTATATCTAATTTATATGTTAAGTAATAAATTATCATTAGCATATACCGTCATGCATACACAAACTTTAATTACAAATTTTAAGTAGGTAATTTATTAATTGAGATAAAATTTATAAATAAGCTCATAATAAAAGAAGAATATATATACAATGTCGTGGTTATGTATGTAACTAATTTACACAATGATAGACTCCTGATGACTAAGTCAACTAAGTAGGATGCCTTGGTTAGGACATTAACAAACATGATGACAATCTAGTTCAATATGTGTTGGCAGCAATATTCCTACCTGACTGGTTCAAGGTCTTGAATAATGTAGGTCAAGAAAAACTTGTTATTGTTGCTTTACTTTGCAATGCTTGAAACCAATGAAGATGGATCAACATTGTTCTTGGAAGAAGAAGATCCATCACCCTTTCAAGAATGCAAAAGAATGAAAAAGATTTTTGCCATCCTTGTTGGACTCATCCGTGATTAGGAGGATTGGGAACAATTTTACTAAGGAATATGTTTTACTTAAATGATCTATAAGAAGAATTTAGGTTTTCACATTACTGTAATTGTCATTGACACCCTTAAGAAAACAAATGATGTATTCCTGTTACTTGAAATTTTGAGCAGTAGAACTTAATGTGCAAGTGCAGCAAGTTCCACCTGAAATTAGTAAAGTAAGTTGATAGAGACTGATCACCTTGTTTAACGGTTCCTCTTTGTTAAATGATAGTGAAGATCTGTCCAAAGTTCCGACGTAGAATCAATGTAAATTGTGTTCGAATTAATCTAATCGCAAGACATGCTCTATGATATTCTAGTGCAGAAATTGATAAACTCATGTGCATATATGTATTAGGATCTACAATATATTTAATCTATTAAAATCTATTAAAGATGTAGTTGTAAGAATACATGGTTCCATGACGAAAAGTATTCCAACCACATTTTTGAGACACAGTGGAAAGACGAGTAAAATAAAAATTCATTGACATGTGGTTCTTTCTCAACTAATACATTTGAAACTTGAATGTTCTTTAAGACAAAGGGAAAAAACTATTTTGATTGGAATTTTAACTTATATATATGGGTGATGTGATGACAAAGTGAATTCCTAATATTATCAAATTTCTATTTCACATCCATCCATTTTTTTTTTCAGCCCATATCAATCGAATAATAATTTAATTAATTATTTAATACAAAATTTATATAACTTTTTTTATAAATATAATCACAATTTAATTAAGGCATTTATTGACAAATAAAAAATATATATCCACATAATACTATTAGAATATAAAATATCATAATATAAATATTTCAATCTATTCTATTTTGTAAAATATGGAGAGAAATTGTTCTTGTAATCCAAGATAGAATCATATCCATCTTTCTCATAATTCAAAATTGGGTTTGAAAGAAGGTGATTGTGGTAAAGACTCAATGATGAAAGCAGTCTTGTTCTTTGAAGAAAGAGCTCTCTTCATAAAGCATAGGTAATTTTGAGAGGGATATTTGGTTTGGATAGGGATAGAGATAGCGTGTATATAGACAAGAAAAAGATGAATGATGAATATTTACACTGTTAACATATTACTTGTGATGAAATTTATGAACATTTAACCTCATATTCTTTCATAAAAAAAGAAGAATATTCAATGCGTTTCTTATATAGGTGACTAATGTACTTTGAGACTGAATTAAATGCAGTAACCACCTAATTGCTTAAATGAATTAGTTTATATATTCCTAAGGTTTAAGTCAACTAAAAAGGAGAGTCTTATATTATTACATTTTCACATGTGCATATAGATTTATTAATCTATGTTACAACAATACTAGTAAAAGTTATAGCTCTTTTAAATTTTTTGATAGACATCCCTTTGTATATCTTAAATCTTTGAGGGAAAAATAATACACGTATATTTTATATTTTTTTAACAATTTTATATTTTTTTTCTTAACAGATTATTAATATATTATAATTATAATATATTCTTTTGTTGAATTAGTGTTAAGAAATATACAGTACATGTATATCTTTACTTAATAAAAAATGGTTCGGAGTCTTGTAGCAAGGGCATGTGTAGTTCACCGAGATTTAAAAACAGAAAAAGTTATATATATTTTTTTAAAACCAGAAAAGTATGATTCAAAGTCATATAGAAATCATTTTTTTATATGAGCTATATTTCAGGTGGCTCGGCTTCTTCAACTCTTAATTATGGAAGATTAAAGATTTTAAGGATATTAATAAAATAAATATGTCCAATAGAATTTATATTTTATATGTAACACCTTTTATCTTTTCTCTGTGTTTCTTCTTTCTTCAATAAAATATATATAGATAATTGCACCTTAATTGTCTTTAATTATTCCTAACTTGTTTAGAGGGCTTAAGTTTTAAGGTGATTCTTCTCTCTGCTTAATTGGTGGTGGGGATGTGGACAAGTGGGAGGTACCAATTATAATTATTTATGTCTTCCACATAAACAAGGCATCGTTTTCCAATATTTCCGAGGTTACTCACCTAAACCATAAGACAAAGCCAATACTAAAATTATTAATTAATAAACATTGGTGTAGGAAGTTACATGCTTATAATTGAATTTGGTTTCTAAAATAAAAAATTGATAAAATAAATTGATAATTAATAATATTCTTTGAGAAAAATAATTAATATAATAAGTATTATGAATGATTGTAAGTGTCTATATAATATTAATATTTATTTTATTATAAATAATTGATATTATTTATTTTATTTTTTAAAATAAATTGTTTATTTTAAAAGAGATAAATATTTTATTTTTATAATTTAAAAAAAAACTTTAATATAATTCGATCACATGTTCTTTTTTTTACATGTTAATATTGTTTGAGTAGTGTTATACATTAAATGATGTAAATTTTTACATATGAGATTTTATTGTGATATTATGAATGTCTAATCTCTTTCATGTTATGTTTATATAGATGAATTTCAATCAATTATGCATCCATGGGATGGTTTTTTCTCTCCTTATTTTTATGTAATATTATAATTAGCATCAGTTGGAGGACATAAATTAAACTCTATACATACAAAAATAAAAACACTTTATCAAAGATCCTTCTATATTGAAATAGTCAATGAGAAGAAACTTTTGACTTTCTAAAGAAACTGCTAGCTTTAAATATTAGTGGAGCACTGACCAGGTGATATGGTAATTTACTTATAGAAATGTAATTAATATGCTTTAATTAAGTAATGCTTATAGAACCTATAGAACCTTTATAATGTTGGATATGACATATACTTAGTTCTATTTTTTTATTTACAATTCTTAGTTCTATTAATTAAGTGGATGATTGGAAGGAAAAAATAGTATGAGATGCATTTGTTCAAACAATAAGCTAGCCTTTCATGCTCACCGCGATTAAGTTGATTTTTAAATCCAACAACATAACAATTAAACAGTTCATGAGCTCAAATAGTTAATAATTTTTAATAAATGATAAATTATTCAGAAGAATTTAAATTATTTTTGGAAAAGTTCAGAATTAATGAGATTCATTGTCTCTAATAATCGAGGAAAAAAAAAAAGAGACAACTCCAGCAACATAATTGGAGCAAATATGAAAATATTGGTTTATAAGACTATTAATTTTGTTTTAAATACAAGTTAAATATTTTTCAAAATAATAAATATATAATTTCTCATCCATATAGTTAGTAGTAAAGTAAATAAGTAAGTTCATCATTTAATTTAATTTAATTTAATTTTTGAATTTCACAAATTGACGAATATATTATTAAAATTGTAAAAATATTAGTTAAAATAATTTATATTTAAATTTTTATTGATAAATACTATAATTTCACATTTTAATTAAATATTTTATCATTCACGTTAATTTTATTTCAATGTGATCCTAATTCAAATAAATTTTTTATAAATTTATATTTTTTATAGATTAATTTATCTATAATTAGTCTATGAATAATTACGATTATCTAAAAAAATTCTTTGATACGACAAATATTAATTTTGTGTGATATTGATTTTTGCTTTTAAAAAAAAATAGTTGAAAAAAAAAGAAGGAATGAAATAAAATGGCAGGCGTGATTTTAGGCTTTACAGAGAGTGTTAGTAATAAACAGTAAAGAGAGGGTGTGTTTGTGAAAGATATATGGTAACAAAAAGAGGTTAGTGGAAATGTGAGGGTGGGGTTTTTTGTTCTGTCACTGTGCTCAGGGCTCTCACTCTTAAGACTGTCCTGCCTATTTTTTTCAGAGTTAGATTCTCAGGTCAGTGCATGCAGGTGCGACCGTCATAATTGTTACACATACACATCCATTTCATATCACCAATTCTTACTAAACGACAAACCCACGAGTGCAGATCTCACTACTACTTCTATTATTACTATTAATATAATAAATTCAAATATTATAATCAATTTTTCCATTTTTTTCAAATAAAATTAATATTTTCAAACTATGCAAACTGTTCAATTACATTTTTTATAACATACACGATTATTTTAAGTCGTTAGAAAAGTAAATAAATAATTGGTTTTAAGTATGAATAAATAATCATTGAAGAAGTTTAGTATGGTTATAAATAAGTATATTTGAATATTATTCTATGATTATTATTGTTAAAAGTAAATTAAAGACAATAATAAAGTATGAAATAGTTTTTAATTTTTTTTTCTTTTAGATTCTTTTGATAGACAGTAATTTAATTTGAGACACAACTGATATTAAATATAAATATTTTCTTTAGCAAAAATTTAAGTTCAAAATTATTACATTGTGAACTCATTTTACTATTTTTAAAAACATACGTTGATATTTCAAAAGCAATTAATTAAAATTATTTGTATGATAATTTTATATTCAATAAAATATGTGAGTTTTTTATATTACTAAAAATAAATTTTTTAAATTTTATAAAAATTAAAGCCTTATTTAATTCTTATTATGTGATATTATTTTTTTCTTAATGAGAAAATACACATTTACCAAACTTATACACAACAGTAGACAACATCTAGCATGTATTCGGAAATGGATAATCTTCCGTGAAATATCAAAGTATTTCAGATATTTTCATTTATATATTTTTTTTATTCAAAATATTTTATTATACTATAAATTAAAAAATTTATATTAAAATATTTTATTTTTATTTTTTTAACATTCAAGAGAACGCAACTTTCATACATTACAAGGTTCTATATTGAAAATGCGACCACTTGTTGCCATTTATTTTATTTTTATATTTTTTGTAATAAATAATTAATTATTAATTTAATAAATAAAAATTAATTAAAAAACTAAATTATAATAATAAAATCAAATAAAATATATTTAATAAAAAAAATACATAAAATTGAATAAACATATCAAAACAAATAATATATTATATTATTTTAACAACTTTTTTATATTTTACAATTAAATTATTAATTTTATTTTATCAACATTTTTCTCTTATCTCTTATTTTATCACAACCATTACTTCTAACATTCAAAGTTATGTACAAAATAGTTAGGATAAAATAGAAGAAAAAAATAGAAAAAAAGTTGTAAACTAAAATAATATTGTATGTTGTTAGTTTTTATACTTCTATTCAATTATATTAATTTTAATATTTTTTTATTAATTATATTTTATTTGATTTTATTAATATAATATAATTTTATTAATTATTTTTTATTTACTGAATTAATAATTAATTATCTATTATAAATAATAAATAACAATACATAATCATATTTTATAGATGCTAAATTATTATACAGATATTTTATGTGGTTGAGATTTTACTATGTGGGATCTATTCCCCATGAATTCACATTAAAATGAATCTGATAGAGAGAGTGAGTAAGGAAGGATACACCACAACCATGGAAACAACAGAATCTACAAACTTACCTATTACCTTAACTTCTTCTATATCCCTCCCAAAAAATTGTAAAAAGACCATCTCTAATAAGATAGAAAATCTCATTGAGTATTCTTATGTTCCAGAGGATGCTCAAATCACTGAAACCATACCTCCCCTTTTAAGCCCTTATAATATCTTTAAGAGACAAAAATCCATTACTAGATCCATTAGAAACCTTATTTCCACAAATCGTCCACATATGAAAGAATATGTACAGTCATCTCGACTGGATCAGTGTAGTCTTAAAGCAACGAATCAGGAACAATACGTCGATTTAGAGATTCCTCAGAATCTCATAAATCACTGGAAGGCTGAAGGCTACACAGCTCTCCACTTTGGAGCCGTAAGACTAATCCTTTCTCTCCATGGAAGGAAAAATCAGCCTGTCTTCTGCAAGATAGCTCTCCTAGATTCGAGCTACTTACACTACGAAAATGCTGTCATAGGGACTGTCCTGACATCTCTCCATGCTGGAAGTGTGGTCCTCACCATCTTCCCGAATTACAATGTGAGTCTCAATGACATAACTCTTTCTACGAGGCTGAAGGTCCAAGTTCAAATTACTGGATCTGATCAAGTCCCAGAAGCCTTGTCTGCAACTCTTCATCATCAGATAATCTACCGTCTCCAAAATCATTCCATAGATCTGCCACTCTCTGGATGTTCTTCTGATTCACTATTGATCGTCACCAATAGAGAAGAGGACATACCCTCCATCGTCCAGATCCCAAGGAGAATCACAAGAGAGGAATTAACCCAACTAATTCCCCTGGAATGGATAACAAACTATGAAAGACTCCACCAAGACAGAAGACCAATACAATCCCAAGAAGCCACTTTTAGGAGATCTGTTGACAGAACTGTTAAAACAATCTTCAAAAAACCAGAAGAAGGATCAAGCTCGGCCTCTCCTATTTTCCAGACCATGATGATACAACCAATACTCGAAGAAGATTGGTGTCCTATTCATGCTGTCACTGCTAAAGGAGAACCTATCTATACAGACAAGATAGACGGCCATTTCATCTGGGATGTAGATCCCAGCAAGTGCGACCCAGGATGTGACTGTTGGTTGGATGACGATGATATCAACAGAAATATCATCCTTCCCAAAAGAAAAGAGATATGTAGGCCACCTCATCCACCAAGGAGAAATCTGGATCCTGACAACGGTCCATGGGTAGGGATTCATGATAGGAAAAAGCCTCTTCCTATCTACAAAGAAGCACTTAAAATTCTCAGAAAAGAAAAGTTGTTGCCGCCAAATGACCCTACTCTTGTTTCATGGTCACCTTCAGATTATTGTAAACCTCTAGACCCTCCAAAAAATACCCAGCCAATTCCTTGTTTCATGTACTCTGCTACAACCAAATATGACCAACAATTTCCTGCTCTAGAAAGGAAAGTGGATCCGATTACAAACAGATCATCTAAACCTTTCATTCAGCCCAATGAAGTTCAGCCTGACGGAAAGCTCAAACCTTTAACTCAAGCAGAAGAGGTTCTAAATTAGCAATCGGAAAACATGGTTGCTCAAAATGACTCTCTTCATAATCTAAACAGAAAAATGGATAAGATCGCGGAAAAAATAGAAGAAACAGATGACGATCTCAAATTTCTGTCTCAAAAAATGCAGAAGCATTACAAGACCTTAAAAGCCCAAGTCTCTCACTTAGAGCATGACTTGAGAAAGATGTTGGATGAAAGAACTTTTGGCCAAGATTTTGACCGAAAGGAAAGAGCATTCAGAAGTCTACAAACCCAAGTAAAAGAGATTGATGACTTCTTGAAAGCCTCCAAAGAGGAAGAACTAAAACCCGTTGAGGATCCTTTCCTCAACCCTCCTAGTTTTCCATCATACTTCTCACGTCCAAGAAAGGTATCCCCTTTTTACCCTACCTATGCATCATCACCTCCAGATTATGTCAAATACATACCCTCAGCCTATAGACCAAAACCTGATAGAACCACCAAGACCTCGACATCTA
>JBBPBS010000007.1:3697925-3729583 GCA_037974835.1 Cicer judaicum | reverse complement strand
AACCTTGGTCCATTAAAACAAGATGAGTTACACAGATTAGTAAACACTGCTGCTGTCCTTGGAATTCTTCACGGTGAATTTATTGGAGATATGGAAATATTTGACAGAAAGAACAGGCAAGAGTTCTATGAGATGAGGTGCTGCTCACTTAAAGTTAAGGATCTTGAAAGACATTATCAAAGAATGACTCAGAGATATTATGTCCTTAATGGATTTAATGATCATAGTCTAAAAAATACATATATCTCTTCATTGCCTCAAGAGCTACAACCAGAAATTCATAAGATGATAGCAGCTTCCCATAGGGATATCAAAGTTTTGAGTCTCGGCCAGATTCATCAAATAACATTAGAAGCACTTGAAAAGCTGTGCAGATTACACCAGCATTTCTCAGAGATTGTACAACAAAAATCTAAATTCGTTAAGGCTTGCAAAAAGCCCTACTTAGAGATCAAGTGCAAAGACAACAAATGCAATTGTTCAACAAGAAAAAAGCAACATCATAAAAGTTTCACCAAACCTTCCAAGATCTTCAAGAAAGCAAAGAAAAGGAAGGCTTTAAAGTTTTTTAGAAAGAAGTCGTTCAGAGGAAAGAGAGAAAATCAAAGATGCTTTGTTTGTGGAGAAAAAGGACATTTTTCTAAAAGATGCCCCAACAAATCCAACAAGGCTGCCAAAATGATCAATTCTCTCCAACCACTAGAAGGTGATCTGGAATCCTTATTTTCCGAACAAAGCTCTGCTGATGAAGACACAATTTTCGCTCTTCAAGACTCTTCCACAGATAACTCTTCTTCAGATGAAGCAACATATGCTGAATTAGAAGATGACAGACGTTTTCCTATTTACTCATTCAAAGAAATAGGAAGTACCTTACCTACTCCTCCTCTCCCTTGTGTTGAAATCCATGTCCTTGCCTCAAAATTTTCTCATCCCAAAAAGGTCATAGCTTACATGGACACTGGTGCACAGATAACAATGATGAACCCAAGCATTCTCCCTACAGAAGCATGGGCGAAGCATGCTGCATACTTTGTAGCAGCAGATGGCAAAACTTTCAGAACAGATCTGATGACAAAAGAAAAGATTGGTATCAGATTCTTCCCAGAATGCATAGTTTGGACAAAGGTCATTGGTAGTAGCCTCCCAAATAAAGATATTGTTGTTGGAATGGATGTTTATTCAGCAGCAAATAGGCTCCAAATTCTCCCTACAGGAATCAAATACAAACGAGAATTTAAACCCTATTCAGGAATATTAAAGTTATATTCCCTTTCCGAAGTTCCTGCTGGGTATGAAGAAATCAAATCTAAACTGCTGAAACTTTGTGCGGATAATCATGGGGAATTCTTTCATCCAAAACCGTTATGGACAAACAAAGACTTTTTGTCCAACTTCCCTTCAAGCTCAATGAAGATATTAATCCAACCAAAGCTACTCATCCAGGAATGAGCCCGTCGGACTTAGCTTTGGCCCGAGCAGAATGCAATCAGCTGCTCAAACTAGGACTGATAGAGCCCACGAAATCTGAATGGGCTTGCCAAGCATTTTATGTAGAAAAAAGGTCTGAGAAAATAAGAGGGAAAAAGAGGTTGGTAATTGACTATAAACCTCTTAATCATTTTTTGAAAGACGATAAATTTCCTATTCCAAAGACCTCTTCTTTAAACATCTTCCTCAAAGATGCTCAGATCTTCTCAAAGTTTGATATGAAATCAGGATTTTGGCAACTGGGTGTTGAACCCAAGGATCGTTACAAAACAGCGTTCTGCATTCCTAATGCCCAATACCAATGGACAGTATTACCATTTGGACTTAAGGTAGCTCCCTCGCTATTTCAGAAAGCCATGACAAAAATTTTTGAGCCTATCCTCGATAGCATCCTCATCTACATCGATGATGTCCTGTTGTTCTCAAAAGATGAAAAGGCTCAAAAACAATTATTGAGTCAATTCCTCAAAATAGCCCAAGACCATGGAATAATGCTCTCTGAAAAGAAAAGCCAGCTAGCCCAAACAGAGATTGATTTCCTAGGAATGCATTTTTCTCAAGGGAAATATCAACCTCAACCTCACATTGCTCAAGAACTGTTAAAATTCCCTGATAAAAATCTCACCACCAAACAAATTCAGCAATTTCTTGGTATAATTAATTATATCAGAAATTTCATCCCAAAGCTTGCCAGATACACAAGCCCACTGTCACGATTGCTTAGGAAAAATCCTCCGCCATGGGAATCACAGCATACTGAAGCCGTCAAAACATTAAAGAAAATTGCACAAACTCCACCTGCCCTAAAGATTCCAGGAAATGGGAAAAGAATTCTGCAAACTGATGCGAGTGATCATTATTGGGGCGCGGTCTTAATAGAAGAAATTAATGGGGTAAAGCATTATTGTGGTCACGCGAGTGGACAATTTAAAGAAGCCGAAAAACATTACCACACCACTTACAAGGAAGCACTTGCAGTCAAATTAGGAATCCAAAAATTCGATTTCCACTTGAGGGGTTACCAGTTTGAAGTTCAGATGGATAATTCTTCTTTTCCCAGGATTCTCGAATTTAAAAACAAGATGCCTCCAGATCCACAAGCTCTTAGGCTCAAAGATTGGTTCTCAAGATATGATTTTACGGTAAAACATATCAAAGGAAATCAAAATCTGATTCCTGATTTACTTTCCAGACCCATAAAACCCATCCAGGTCATCACTAAAAAACACATTTTCCCACTCATATTTATGGTCAAACCACTACCAGCCCATGGCTCTACCTTCAAAGATTTTCCTCCTGGAATAGACTCGTCTTTCTCCCCATCTCGGCTCAAAGAGTACGCTAGGAACAACCTCTTTTACTTCATGACCAAGATTATGAAGAACATGAGAAAGCTCCCGGATCGGTCTCCCTTTCAGATAGACACACCCTTTTATTTACCATTTAAGATAGACCCACAGCTTAAGTTTACTGAAAACCATTTGTGGTATATCTGGTGTGCAACTAGTCTGTATGTCATGCCTGCCTATGTTCCGACTGAAGCAATGTACAACCATCTTGTGGAAGCAAAGAATCACAAATCATTAATATGGACTGTACTTGAATGGTACTCTCCACTAGAATGGTGGAGAAAACAATTGGAATTAGTCTTAGAAGAAGTTAAAGGAAGAAGATTAGCACAGGATGCCATAAGCAAACTCAAAACGGTCTTCATTATACACAGGCCATATCAGATTGATTCCAGAACTAAACTCCTCATTAGTTCGAATTATGCTGATGTATGGGAAACCATTGATGATTATCCTCCAAGTTTAAAAGTCATAAAGGAATTAATAGATTATCTCAATTTCATTAATATCTATCAAGAAAAAACTCAGGTCGATACAACTTGTATCAGTCATGGAAATCTTCATTCCCAGTGGCAACCAGTTAACCCTAAAGAAGTCCAAGAAGAAGGACATAAAATTCTCAAGAGATCCCAATGGCAAGAAGTGGAAATTCAAATTGGAGAAAGCTCTACTCAACAAGAACAAAACACTGAAATAAAAATTGAAGAACAATTTGCAGCAATGAATTTTGAAGAAAATTCAATAGATCTCGACGCTTCAGAAAGTCTTCATGAAGAATCTTTGAGGGAAATATTGGAGGACATCTGGTTGTACGAGCCAGATTATTTTCGCAATTATCTCACTGAAGGGTATTTGTCTGATCAGAATATGTCTCCAAGTCACGAGCCTATCCGTAAGGGATAATGAGTCACAAGAACATGTATCAAAGAGCCATGTATGTGTACTGTATAAGTATTGTATTTCGTATGCCCATGTAAAATAGTGAAAATAAGGTGGTAATGTAGTCCAAATGTGTCATAATTATGCCTATATGGCATAATAGTCAAAAGCTATCATAGTTATGTCTTCCATTATAGTCAAAAGGTGTCATAATTATGGCAAAATAGTCAAAAGTTGTCATGATTGTGTCTCCCATCACATGATAAAGCATTCCAATAATGCTTATCTTGGCATTATCATGAATAGTTTGTACTTTGTCCCTTATGTAACTCCTTGGCTATATAAGGAGGTATGTTGTAACATTTGAATTCAGAGTGAACTTGAAATAAAATCCTAGGTGTTCTTATATTCTAACATGTTCTTCTAAGTTCTCTTATCTTTCTGAAAGCTCTAGCTATTATGTTTATATCATAAACACCCTATAAGAGATGCAAGTATGCTCTACACTCGCCTCAGTTATGGGGATCTTGTGTATCAGAAAACATCAGACCATTGATCCTTGCTACGGTCCTTTCTATCATGAGATGTTAGCCTTAAATCATAATCTGTGCCTTGAGATTTGTATGCCTAGGTATGGCTGTTTGTTATCTCGGCTTGATGATGATTTAATTAAGACTACATCTTATGGTATGGAAGGCTCCCGGCCAGCGTGGTATCAGAGCCAGGTTACTAGAAGAGGGGGTGCATATGGTATGAATCTGATAGAGAGAGTGAGTAAGGAAGGATACACCACAACCATGGAAACAACAGAATAATCATTCATTCATTTTTTATTAATAAAATAGTGATTCCTTTTTTAGTGTAATAAAATCAATAATACGATTAAATAAAAAAGTGATTAATATATATTTTCTTTAATTTTATATTTAATATTGATTTTTAACTTTTTTTAATATTATAAATTGATTTTTTATATAATATATATATATATATATATATTATTCTTTATTTCAATAAAAGAAAATAATTAGCAATCCCATTAATTATATATAATACGATTAACACATGTATGAAGATGCGACTTAGACAGTAAGTTACTCTACTTAATACCTCTTTTTAAATATTGAATTTTTAATTTAACAATTAATTATTTTCATATTATCTTAATATAATAATAATAATAATACATGCCATGATATTATATATTCATACCTATATAATTATATAGACAATATTTTACCTTTATTTTTTAAAAATATTTAAATTTAATTGCACTTTTGGTCCCCTATTATAGGTGAAAATTGAAAGTAGTCCCTCTATTTTGTTTGTCCCCAGTTTTAGTCTCCCAAACAGAATTTGAGTCCAAATCATGATGAGTTGTCATTTTTTTAATGACGTGTCAATGAAAAGGTAATGAAAAGGTGATGTGGCAGACGCTTACGTGGAATAAATTCATTATTATATTATTTTTAATTAAAAAATATAATTTATATTTTTAAAAATCATTATTATAATTGTGACAATATTTTTAAAAATACAATTTAATTGTTAAAATTAAGTTAAAATAAAAAACACCTAAAATCAAGAACCCTAAACAAATCAAAATCAAAAGCATTCACTCGTGAACCCTAAAATCATTATGAACCCTAAAATCATGAACCCCAAAAATCGTGAAATTGTTCAGAAATCGTGAAATCGTATATTATTCCCTATCGTGAAATGAAATTGACTTGAATGCGCGAAAGTTGAATCTCTGTACAGCGATAAGAACGCGAGGATCAAAACAATTTAGGGTTCCGATTAGGTCATCACATGAAGATGAGGAAGGACCAGGGGATGTGGAATTAGTGATGATTTGCTCCTCAGTTTTTTCGATTAGAGCTTCGGTGACGGCGGGGGTTGTTGCGGCGGCGACGGCGGAGGGAGGAAGTGGGAGAGGTGAATCCTGTGGGGAGATAGAGATGTCCTCGCCGGTTTTAATAACAGAAGAGTCGATTTGAAAGGTGGCATTTTGGGATTGAGTGAAGAGGTTAGTGAGAGCTGGTGAAAATTGAAGCCATGGATCAGGAGGTTGGTATGTTATAGCAATAACGCTGAAGATGAGAACTGAGAAAACAAATAGTGAAAAGCATAGGTTGCTAATTAGTTTGATGAGGTTTTGTCCTATAGGTTCTGTTTTATTGGTACCGGTGTTAGAGTTTGAGTTAGAATTCTTCATTTTATTTTTTGAGATATGAAATGTTGACGAGGGTAATAATTTTTATTTTAACTTAATTTTAGTATTCTAGAGTTTTTTATTTTAACTTAATTTTAACAATTAAAATATATTTTTAAAAATATTGTCATAATTATAATAATAATTTTTAAAAATATAAATTATATTTTGTAATCAAAAATAATATAATAATGAATTTATTCCACGTAAGCGTCTGCCACATCACCTTTTCATTGACACGTCATTAAAAAATGACAACTCATCATGATTTGGACTCAAATTCTATTTGAGGGACTAAAATTGGGGACAAACAAAATGGGGAGACTACTTTCAATTTTCACCTATAATAGGGGGACCAAAAATACAATTAAGCCAAATATTTATTATACGTAGAATTAAAGATATATTTTTTTTTATTGTTAAATTGTCTAATAGATAGATTCACTTATTTTAAATATAGAGAAATTATAGATTTTGAGTTTGAATATCAACTCCTTTTGATGAAGTATAATATTTTTAACAGTTTTACGAATAAAAACTATTAATTAATTAATTGTCTGATCAATAAAATTATATAAAAATTTATTATGCAGAGTAATTTTGACAAAAGTTTATATAACTGAGTTTCCATATTTGCATGCTTAAGTAGGACCCATGTTTACACGTTATCTATTTTATAATGTTTTGAATCTCATTATTTTATAAACACTCGATCTCTCCAACCAATAAAATAATTTTAGTACATCTCAACGATAATCATTTTAGGTGTCTGCCTATCCCTCGTGACCCGAGTTCTATTAGGTGCAATCCAAACCCCGATGAATTTTATATATCTATTTCGGCTCAATAAGGATTCGGATTAGACGGATAATAGATAATAGATAATCGAGTGACGGGTTAGGTAGATGGGTCATGTGGGTTTACCTTTTTTTACATATTTGGTTTTTTGGCTCAATAATATTTTTTTGGCCAATTTATTTATTTTGGACACTTATTTTCTAGTCACTTTTCATTTGTTTCTATTTATTTTTTTCCAAAATTTTATTTATTTAATTATTCTAATTTTTTGTTTTAAATTGAACAATTTTTTCTTAATTTCTTTTTATAATGAATATTTTAGAGCTCTAATTTCTAAATGTTATAGATAAAAATAATCATTAAAGCTATAATCCATTTTTCAAACATATTTATAGATCTCAACATTGATATATACTCTATCAATTTATTATTGAAATGCAAATATATTTATAATTCTAACCATTAAAATGTAAACTTAATATACATCATAAATTCATGTTCATAAAATTTAAACATCTTAAACTAAATGTCCAATGTCCTTATAAAAATCAGTACAAATAATACGAATGTACACCCTTGTCATCTTTGATGGCTAATATAAAAAATTGAACAAAAATTAATTAGTAATAGTAATTAGAGTACACAATAACTATGCAACAAACATAATATAACAATTTTACTATTCTCTTTCAAATTCAATGGATGACTATAAAACAACATCAGTCCAATGCCAACAAAACATCTAAGTAGTACTTATAAATCATATTCATAACTATTAATTATCTTTACAAATGCAAAAATTTAATTCATTGAATAAAAATGTAATACAAGGCTAAAAATGAAAGAAAAAAAATGGAGTACCTTTGTTTTCTTTTAACAAATACTTATAAGGCAGTAAATCTGCAAAACAATCACAAACATTAACATGTAAAAAGAACACAAAAATATATAATATAAAACCAATATGGAAAGAAAATGAAATAAAAAAAGAAAGAAGTTATTCATTCCAATTAAAATTGGTAAATCTAAAAAATAACGACATTGAATATATTAAGATTTAATTTTACCTCTCAAATATGTGAAAAACACACAAATCTATGGAAAACTCATAGACAAATCCATGGAAAACATTAAACAAACATAATGAAATAAAAAAAAGTTAGTCATATAAATTAAAATCAGTTAATAAAAAATAGAATAAATGTATTATGCTTGTGTATCACCCCTAAAATCTAAAAAATGCATAAGTCTGAGTATTTTGACAACAATCTAAATCAAATAAGCATATAAAGTAAAATAAAAAATATTGTTAGTCAAACCCTACCCAAAAAATGGCATACAAAAAAAAAGTTAAAATTTATCAACACAACAACTTAAACAAGACTCATATAGTTCAAAACGCGAAATCATGTAGTTTAAAAAAAAGATAAGTGATAAAAAACCTAAACGAGTATCCTTCATTTCACGCTAATGGCAGTTGCTCTTTTAGGATTGAGCGACAAAGAGAGCCAAAACGAATCGTTGAAGATGATAGTGAGACTCTGAGTGTCGGAAAAAAAGGGAAGTGTGAACTGATGAGAGAATGGTTGAAGTGGAAGTGGAAGAGAAACTGATGAGAGGAGGCTGTGAAAGTGGGCGGCGGTTGAAAGTGAAATGTTGGCTAGGGTTTAGAAGAATAACAATGAAATTGGGAGTTTGGAGTGGTAAGTGACCAGTCCAATAAATAAATGACTACTTATTAATATTAATAATAATATATATTTTTATACGGGCGGGTTGGTCACCGACGGTTTGAAATATTGGACCCGAATCCGTTCGCGTCAACCCATATAAATCCTAATTTGTTATCTGCTAATCCAATTGGACCGATCCAACCCGCCCATTTATTTTTCACCTGAAGCGGGTCGGACAGTGGCGAGCGGGTCGCGCCCCCTTATCCAGCCCTAGGTGCAACATGTAGTAGAACAAACCTCCTATTGGTGTCAAACTCAACACTAATGGATCCTCGATCCAGAGTAACTCGGTTTATGGTCTTTTTAGATATCACCATGGTCATTTTAGAAAATATTTTATGTGCAATTTTAGTGTCGGAAGCCCTTTTCTAACAAAATTAAAATGTGTTTTTTTGAATACAAATGGTTCGAGACACGCGGTTAACCCATTTTAAACATCTCTTTAATGAGGTGTTCTTTCTCATCGACTCTTATGTTTGACCATCCAAGTGATTCTTATTCATCGTAAAACGAATTTTAATTTAGATGCTCCCTCTTAGATATGTCATGGTATAGATATTTTCTTATACGTTTTAGATGCCATTCTAATTAGTTTTAGTTTTCTATTTGATATCAACTTAAAGGGAGTGTGTACCTCTTCTATCGTGCCTTAGAGTAAGTAACACGATGCCCCACATTTAATAGAAGAAAATAATATGGTAGACTACCTTTATAGATGTTTTACCATAAATTAATATTTAAAAGTAAAAAAATTCTAACGAATACCAATAACATTTTGGGCTTTACACCAAAGATAATGACTTGATCGAAGTCAGTTCAATAAAATAATAAAAAAAAATATTTTTCTCTAAACTCAATTCTTCAAATCGACATCAATCAAATCACTGCCTTAGACAAAAAGACAATGATCGATGATTTATTAAAGTAGTCCATCTTAAAATTTGAATATATATAGAAAATGTTTACTAAAAACCCAAAACCCTTTTAGAGTGTGTAAGAAAGAAAGATGTGAAATAAAATGTGAGAAGAGAAAAGTGAATAAGAAATATGTGAGAAATAAAATAGTTACGGTATATTGCTTGATTAAGTAAAAATATTAAATAAATAGAAAAGAGAGATTGTTTAGAAACTTTAAAGGAGGAAATTAAAAGTTTCTCTTAAAAATTGATTTAATTTGAATTTGAATATAATTTAGTTATTATATATTTTAATTACCATTTTATCTATTAATTAACTAAATTAATTTTGTTATTACTTTAGCAAGTCATTACTTAATTTAAACAAGTTAGTTGCATTTAAATGTTGACGTACTTATTATTTTATTTGAATTAATACTAAAAAGAAATCATCCCGCATATATACAGGCTACAGCTATAAGAAAAAGGACAACCGAAAAAACACAATGCAACTATGATGTTCTCTCCTCTTTCTTTGATGTCTGGGAATAAAAAATGACGTAGGTTCAATTAACGTCAACTTTTTCTGTCGTCTAAAATTCCAGTTATTTAAGATGAAATATAATAAGTTGTAATATTTTGAATATAATAGTTGAATATGTATAGAAACGTAAGCACATATAAAAGAAAAGAAAAAGAAAGTGGTTAAGATATAAGAAAGGACGACAGACAACAACCACTACCTTTGACCTTATGATTAGACGGGCGTAGATCCGTCCTTGGATTGGAAGATCCACAACAATTAAATTACAATCTCGTGTTAGAAGTGTAAACATGTAAATTCTCACTCCATCATCTCATAGATTATTAATCAAACCAAACCCACCTCTTTCTTTCACATCTAAATCAATAAATATTGTCAATGAGATTTCAAAACGTCCCTCAACAACTTGGGAACTGGGTTAAGTGTATTGGTTCTTAACTTCTACATAGGTATTTCCATGCAGACCTAGCTAGCTAGTATTTCAGATATCACAGCTTGAGCTTCCTGATTTCACGGTTGGCAAGCGTTGCCGTGCGCCACTCTGCATGCCATCTTGCTTAACCATGCCACTCTTCCACATACTCTGGAAATATAATAATTAAATGCAATATATCAAAGATATAATAAAATAAAAAAGTCAGATCACAAATCACCCTTCCAACATTATTTTCAATTTAGAGATTGCTAGGTGTTGGTGATTAAGTGTTTGATTAATAGAAGTGAAATGAGTGTTTTTGGAGGGATGATTATCGTGGATTAAATATTTTATTTATTTGAGTATTTTTTTTAATTTTACATTAATAAATTTCATTTGAAGATGAAAAAATTAAGATTTTTGAATTTTTTCTTGCAACATAGAAATTATTTTACAAAAATATCATGAAAAAGAAAACAATTTAAAAATGATGTAATTGCTAATTTATCATGAAACACCAACAAAAAATGAAAATTCTGTGCATGTTTTAAGAGATAAAGAATGAAAATGGAAAATAAAAGATAAATAACTCAAAGATTATGCGTTGATAAAGTAAAGGATTTGCATTTTTATTTTTCTTAAAAAATTATAAAAAAAAAAAATCCTTTTAGTGTATAAGATTTTCTTTTATAGCATTTATAGTAAAACACCAAATTATTTCTTCATCTTGTTAGACAATCTCAAATAGATCATTCACTGTTATAAATATTTTAAATATTACTCGTATGTCCTTGTGACAAACTCTATTGATTAACTTTGTTTGATTTAGAATTTAATAAATTGATAGACATTGATTATATATATATATATATATATATATATATATATATATATATATGTGGTATTTGACATAATAATTAGAAAGGATGTGTCTAACATATTGTAAGACCTAGATTGATTGAATGACATTGTTCTCTTTTGATGATACCAATGTTCATAACAAAACAAATTAATAGTCTCTGATGTATTTGTTAAGTGTCTTCTACTTTTTTTCTTCCTCCCATTTTTAATATTTTTTAGTGATGTTTTTCATAAAATACCTATTCATTTAACAGCAGTTTGAAAAAAAAAGTATTTTTAGCAGCAGTTTAACCGCTGCAAGGATTTTCTTGTAATCCAGAGGCAGCTCTGGCATCAGCAATTTAAAGGGGGCTTTAGCCATAGAAAAAAAGTTGTGATAAGGAAAAAAATGGAAGCTAATGAATGCCATTAATTACAATTTTGTGAGAGTTTTAAGTTTTTTATAGGATTTCTGGCATCTTTTAAAATTAGTTTTTCTTAAAAATATGGAAGCTTATGATCGCCACTAATTACAATATTGTGAGAATTTTTGTTTTTTATAAGATTTCTGGCATCTTGTAAAATTAATTTTTAGCAACCATTGTAATCCAGAGACAGCTCTGGCATGAGCATTTTAGTGGGGGCTTTGGCATAGCAAAAAGTTGTGTGATAAGGAAATAAATAGAAGCTTATGAATGCAGCTAATTACAATTTTGTGGAAGCCAACACCAAGAGAAAGCTTTAATGTTATCGTTCAATTTTCCCACATCACCAACAACACCTCTAAACATTCCTTCCATATGCACCTGACACCAATTAGTCTGGTCGAGATAGAACTTACTAAACAATCATAATTTCAAAAAAGTTATTAACCACCTCCATTTCCTCTTTAATTTATATTTATAAAAAATATCTTTAATTGAATTTAAATCACTGGTCTATATGGTGGTCCCCCTATATAGCATTAAGCAATAATTCAAATTTCTTCTTTCAATCCTTGATTGACTCTCATGTAAATTTTGTCTTTATCATATATGTCAATGTCTACCCATACTAGTGTGGTTAAGAAATATATATAATGAAGTGTAGTAGCTCATCTCACACGCATATAATGAAGTGCAGAAAGCAAATAATTAATCTTAGCTGAAACATGTCGTGATTGGCCTCTTGATAGTACACAAGGAAGTAGAATGCATAAAAGGGTATTTCTTGATTCTAAACTATGAAGGGGTGACCTTTTTAAAATGTGAAGTCAATTAGAGTAATTACTGATGCGTTCAAAGGTCGTCAATAGATACCAACGTTGACTCACGAAAAAATACCTTGCTTTTTCTTAAGCAAATTCATCACTAAATCACCGCTTTTTAAATTGGAATATTGGAATTTCTCATTTACATTATAGTCAAATCAGCGTTTAGTTTTTATTATTAATTTCAGAATTTTTAAATATACCAACTCAGGATATAATTGCGTTGTTTGAATAATTTTATTTTTAATTGCTACTCAATATTGCTTAATTGCAATAAAAAAATTAATAGAAATAAATGATAGAAGTATTTTTTTTAAGTAAAGAAATTATATAAATTAATAACGAAGAAGTTAAGAATTTAAAAGAAAAAATATATATTGTTTTTTTAAAAGTTAGTAATTGAGAAGTTAAAAATTTGAAGAAATAATAATAATAAAAGACTTGTAATAAAAAAACCACACTTCACCAAAAAATAGTATATTATAGATGTTTCTTTATTTTGAACCTCAGTATTATTAATTTGTTTCATTCGTTCAAATAATTCTAATAAATATATTGAAATTGCATGCTAAGTGACATTGCGACTTATTCAAGTCACATTAAGGTTTGTCCATATCACATAAAACATAGGATAGTAAATTTTAGGAACATTTTGTCTATAGTTTCCAACTTCCTTCTATATTTTCATTCCCGAAAACTAAATCGGTTGCTTTAGTGACCTCATCCTTTAGCTGATTTTGGTTCGAAGTAGTTGTGAATTTCTTATTTTTAGTTTCGAAAGTAAATTTTATATTAAAAATTTGTTCAAGTAAAATGACGATGAGCTGGTTTTTTATTTATATTTAAAATAGTTTTTTTTTTAAAATTCAAAATAAATAAAAATAAGTTTCATAGTTCTAATTTTTGTTTTAAAATTTACATATTTTTATTAGGAAACATAAGTAAAACTATAACAATCATCGATCACCATCTCTAACCACCATCTCTGACCACAATCATTACCACCGACCACGTCCACAAATCTGACGTTGTCATCAACCACAATCCATGTCCTCCACTACCACCCTCTCTGATCACCAACCACCCACCACAAGCACCACCACTCACCTCCCAACCACTTGCACCATCTCTCATCATCGATCCACCCACCACTAACCACCTACATTGTCACCATCTACCTTTGACCACCACCTCCAAGCACCACTAGGATGGTCAACACCGACCACCCATCTTTGACAATCGTCACTGTCGCCGACCACCAACAACTATCTCACACTATAGTCATCGTTAGTCATACTCTGACCACTACCTCAAACTATTAACTATCTCTTTTGACTGATGCAACTGTCTTCGACGATAGATCTCTTTTGACGATAGATCAAATTATACTGACTCCATAATTTTAATAAAAATACAATTTTTACTTTAAAAAAAAAAATTCTCAAACTTTGTAGGCTTTTGGAAGACAAATGCATTGGAACAAAAAGTTTGAATTTCTTCATACATTTTTTATTGAAAAAATTAAAAAAAGTTTGTCCGAAATATAAATTTTAAATTTTTAGAAATATAACTATGTTGCGAAAAAATTTTGAATTTTTGAAAAATAACGTTTTTTGAGACATAAAGTTTGAATTTTGTAAATTATAAATATATTCTGAAAAACATTTTCAGTTTCGTTTAGTGAAGTAAAAAAACAAAATTAAAAAACAAAACAAAAAAAAAAAAGATAGAATAAATAAATTATGTAAAATATGAGATAGGAGTGTAAATACAGACTATACATTAAAATATTCCGATTAACGCGGGCAATATCTATGCGTGCTGTTACTTGCATGATTTGTTGGAAAATTTTACTTTGCACCCTACATTTTATTGTATCCTTTTCGTTTTTTTCAACCCCACTAAATTAAACTTGAGTTTTTAAAATTTTACAAAAAGCTTTCTATAATATAAATATATGTAGAATATATTTTAAAATTTTAAAATTTGTGTACCTAGATTATTGTATAAAGTTTTCTAGAATATATTTATATTTAGAAAACTTTTTTAATATATTCTAGAACATAAATTTAATTTGAAAATTTTGAAAAATATTCTCTAGAATACAATTGTGTTTTTGAAAATTTGTAATTTGCATTTTGAAATTTTTCAGAAAATAATTTTTTTTAAAATTCAAATTTTGTGTTTTAAAAACTTTTTTTTTAAGTTTTTCATAAAACAAATCTGTAAAAAAAAATAATAAAATTAATTTGAAGTTGAAGATAGATTACCAAAATTTCAAAAGCCAATAAACAACAAGTACATGGGTCAATTTTTTGCAGGGAGTCAGTGGAGGCAAGAAAAGAATTTATAAAAAGAAAATTATTTTAAGTATTTAAAATATAAAATTAATGACATATTAAAATACGATATATTTTGCATTCTTAAAAAATATATTATTGAGGTGGTAAGAACTATTTTTTATTAGACATTTTCATGTGAATTTATTGGGACAAGAGCTTCAATACTAATATGCATAAATCAGCCCTTGATGGGGAAGCAAAACCCGAGTATGGCTTTGTTGTCATACCTTAGTGTGAGGATTTAAAGGTGTCAAACCAAGATACCTAACTTGCATTGGCCTAGTCTAATTAAGTAGTGGATTTTTCTCATATCAAATAAAAATTGGTCAACAAATCTGACTATATGATTTTCGGATTAGTCCACGTATCTTTTTAATAAACAAAAATTAAAAATAAATTGCACTTAAATATAAGTTTTAATTCCGTTATTAAGTTTTAAATATTTTTCCCCCCCGTATTTATCAGACAGTCTTTTCTCTTTATGCTTCAAGTAACTAAAAGGTAGAGAACCTCAAGTAAGACCAATAGCCTGAGTTATATGGTACAGAAAAACTTTTGTCCTTGCAGTCCATTCCACTATGTTTTCACATGTTGGCCTGTTACACGTTCAATTCCAAGCCCATAAAACCCTTGTTTTAGGGCACAAACAAAAATAATTATAATTTATTCTAAACAAAAAAAGTTTTTTGGAAAACAATTTAAAAGATTTTTGATACAGGTTTTTTGAAATTTTTTTATAAATTTTTCGGTACAAAAGTTTAAAAATATATACTACCAGAAAATTTGAAAAAAAAAAACTATTAAAATAGGGGTTTATTTTTAAACTTCTTCACAAGTTATCTGATACACGCCAAATTTTTTTTCTTTCAAATTTTATTTTATTTTATTTATAAATTTTAACATATATGGATAAACTGCTATTATTATGTGAAAACACATACGTCAATACTACCAACATTTTTGACACATCAAGTTTGAATAATTATAATTAATATTAATATTGTAAAAAACTATTATTGTAATTCATTATTATAATTTCTTTTATATTTTATTTCAGATATTTGATACACGAGAAGTTGTTCTGAATTGGACTAGATAAATTGGTATAAAAATAAAGTGACCATTATCATCACAAGATCAAATAAAGAGACAAGAGAGAAAAAGATGAGTAATAAATATTATATTGTGACAAAGGAGGAAATTACAAGTGTGTTGATAGTTTAACTCGAAGTTTAACAAAAAAGTGTGGTTGTCCTTTTAAGCTTAGATCAAAACCATTAAAAGATGGTTCATGATAAATAATTAAAGTAATTTGTGGAGTTCATAACCATGAATTATTTAATACTTTGAAGGGACGTGCATTTGTTGGAAGTTTAAATGAAGAAGAGAAAAAACATGTTTATGACTTAACAAAATATAATGTTGCACCGGTGCACATATTACTCTTATTGCAAATATAAACAAAGGAATAAGATTCAATTGCACGTGAAAGGTCATAAGACATATATGTAATATTTATTTAATTTAATTGAAGATAAAAAATATGTGTGTTGAAATAGAAAGCGAGAAGACTCATATGTTATATGAGAAATTTTTCAAGCCCATTCAGATTCAACAAAGTTATTGAATGTGTTTCCTATTACGTTGATTATGAACAACACCTACAAAACCAATAAATACAGAATGCAATTACTTGAAATTATTGGTATGACATCAACGAAGGTAACATTTGTAATTGGATTTGTTTATTTGGAATGTGAGCTGAAAGAAATTTTTTGTTGGACATTAGAGTGACTAAGAGAACTGTTTGTTACACAAAATAAATTTTCTCATGTAATTGTGACAGACATAGATCTTGCTTTAATGAAAGAGGTTGATATTGTAATTTCACATGCTATTAATTTGCTTTGTCAATTTCATATCAACAAAAATGTTGGAGCAAAATGCAAGCAATGTGCCTCAAAGGATAGACAAGAGTTAGTATTGAATATGTGGAAAGATATTATGTGTTGCAGTGATGGAAAAAAAGTATATCATGCGCTTGCACATGTTTTAGAAATCATGTGTCGATAATAAAGTGCTTGTTGATTATGTGAAAGAAACTTGGTTAACTTCTCATAAGTAAAGGTTTGTTGTAGCATGAACAAATCGTGTGATGTATTTGAAGAACACAACGACTAACAGGTATGTCATGCCACTCTAAAAATTCAATTTTATAATTATAATGTATCTTACTAGATTACTCTATGGTGACAATTTAGTTGTAATGATAGGGTTGAGTCAACTCATTGGAAACTGAAGTTAATGTTGCAACACAACATGAGTGACACTGAAAACTGAAGTCGGATGAATAAAATGTATATCGAGACTCTTCTTACTTTGAGCATGTTAATGCAATATATTATGAAAATCCTAGTTCCCAACCATCTCAATCCTCAAAGAAACAACCATCTCAATGTTTATTATTTGTTCTTTAGAAAATTTCGCGATGTTATTTAACCATACATTTGTGACATATTTAATGAGATAACAAATGGATATTGTGACTATCGCGCTATTGCATCATTTCTTGGACATGGTGAAGAGTCTTAGTATTTGGTCTGCCATAGTTTTGACTAGGATATTGCTTGTCATAAAAGTCCACATGATAGACTGTTCCCAGGATGCATTAGAGAAGTAAGAGATTCATTGAAGATAACAAGCTTAGAAACCCATAGATAAATAGATATTCATACCTGATATGAGTTACGTGATAATGACAACATACAATATTATATAATTAAGATATGAAGGTAGATAGATAGAGAAATTCTACATGGTACATTTGTTGAGACAAAATCTCTCTTAATTGGTTTTAATGATAACAAAATTAATTAAAAGATTATGATTATGTTTAATGACTAATATGTGCGTTTGAGTGCATTCATATAAGAAAACAGGTTATCATTCATCAAGGAAAAAGAAGAAAATTTTGAGTTAAAAATGCCAAGTATGAAAAGGCCGAGGATGGCCTCACAAGCTGAGGAAATTGCAGCCTTGTATTCTCACGGTTTTAAGTCCATTAAACAAGGGCCCAATAGTATTATAAAATGAATTATTTGAATTCATTCAACAAGGGCTGAATGGCATTAAAGAATGAATTGTTTGATTCATTAAATAAAGGCAAAATACTATTAAAATATTCAAAGAAAGTCTTGTGAAGAAAAGTGATAAGAGAGCAAAAGAAAGGTACAAGGAATGATGATAGTAGCATGTGCCTAAAGTCAACATTTTGAAATGCATCCCAACACCTTGTGAAAGCAACACATCATATCTTAGGCTTCTTAGGCAAAAAGGCTAAATGCACCTTTATGTGATACAAAAGGATTTAAATTCAAATATACAAAAAGGTAACAAGAAACATGCCTTAAATAAATGGATCACATGTCTTAAGGCAAGACAAGAAGCATTCACGTGAAGCCTTCCCATAGTCTTGAAGGAAGGAAGAGAATAGGACATCACATGTTGGTTGAAGGCATTAAATGGAGGAAAGAGAAAAAGCTCACATGTGAAGTTTTAAAGGCATTGAAGAAAGAGAATGAAAGTGACTACACACAATATTCAAACCTTAAAGAAAGGGAAGAGAATAGGACATCACGTGTCCCCAAGTGCCAAGAAAATTGCTACCTCGTACTAGAACATGAAGGCATATTTCAAATGAGCTGAATGACATTTTCGTAAATATGAAGAAAAACCTTGGCATTTCTCAAATGGATTTTCCAACGGTCATAAAAGGCTTGACTTATGAAATGAACATCACAACAACTCTATAAATTACAGCAAGCTGTTCTTCATCAACACACAACACACTTGCATAAAAAGATCAAGCATCTTAAAGCTAATCAAGAGCAAAACACCCTCACTTCTTACTTTCCTTGATCCTACACTATATCTTTGTAAATCTTGTGAGAAAGTATTAAGTATCAATCACTCTCAAATCACTTTGTAATTTCCTAGTGAGTCACACTTGGAAATATTCGGAAATTGATTGTAAGCTTGGTGAAGCTAAAGAATACACGATTTGTAATCATCCTCGGGTTGAGGATTGATCTGTTTGAAAGTTAGTGAAATCTCACAAGGGTGTGAGGACTGGACGTAGCCATCTTTGGGTGAACCAGTATAAAATTGTGTGTGTGTCTCTCTTACTCTACTCATACTCTTTTGCTCAACTTAGATCTAAAGATTTGAAAAGTTGCATCCTCGAGCTACCATCCTCAGCGAGAGGATCGTTTTTAAAATACTTAGAAATAATTTTTAAAACAGCAAAATCCCTATTCAACCCCCCTTCTAGTGATATTTAGCTACATCAATTGGCATCAGAGCAAGGTTCTCAAAAAAAATACACCTAACAGTGTAAGAGAAAAAGATCCAAAAAGAAAAATGTCAAAAGCTAAGTACATTCCTGAAGGAGGATCATCCAGCCGACCTCCCTACTTTGATGGTACAGATTACTATCATTGGAAAAGTAAGATGAGGCTATTTCTCATATCACAAGACAACAACATGTGGTCTGTGGTGGAAAATGGAGATCATGTCATTAGAACCAATAACACAGATGCAACATCCGAGGTGAAACCTTAAGCACAATGGACGGCGGATGAAAATGCAAAGGTACTCCTAAACTCTAAAGCTCATTTATTTCTAACGTGTGCTTTGAGCAGGGAAGAATATGATAGAGTTGAAGAGTGCAAAAATGTTAAGGAGCTTTGGGATACTCTAAGGATCCATCATGAAGGATCAAGCCATGTAAAAGAAGCAAGGATAGATATGGGAGTAAGAGATTGCGAATTATTCGAAATGAAGGAGGAGGAAACTATTGATGAAATGTTCTCAAGGTTAACAATCATATTAAACAACTTGAGATCTCTTGGGAAAGTATACTCCGTTCATGAAAGGATAAGAAAAATCCTAAGAAGCTTACCAAAAGAATGGAGGCCAATGGTAACTGCCATTTCAGAAGCAAGAGACTTAACCAACATGAAATTAGAAGATTTGGTTGGAACTCTAAGAGCTCATGAACCATTGTTGTTGGCGGACAAACCAAACAAAAAGGGAAGAATGGTTGCTTTAAAAACCAGCCAAACAGAAAGTTCATCTTCCAAGAAGAATAAAGATGGCATAACAAAGGAAAACGCAGAGTACCCTCTGTCTGAGGATGAGGATGAGGATGAGGATGAACTCGCTCTGCTTTCTAGAAGACTACAGAGGATCATAAACAGAAGAGGACAGAATAGAGCATCTCCTCAAAAAGAAAAAATTGACAAAAGTCAAATAACTTATTATGGATGCAACAAGATGGGACACTACAAAACTGAGTGTCCTCTCAACAAAAGGAACTCTAGAAAATTTCCATACAAAAAAAAATCCATGATGATTACTTGGGATGATAGTGACGAGTCATCCTCGGAGCAAGAAAAGGAAGAAGAAGCCAACCTTTGTCTCATGACAAAATCAGAAGCTGAGAAGGTAAGTATTACTAATCTATGTCCTAATTGTGAAGAATTAGAAATTGAATTTGATAGCCTCTTAAATGACTCACACACTTTATCTCAAACTTGTATATTTCAAAAAAACCAACTTGTTGAGATAAAGAGACAAAATGAGGAGCTTCGGAAAAAAAATGATGAATATGTTAAAATCATTCAAGATTTGCAGCAATCTCAATTTCAAAATTCTGAGAAACAAAAATTTTTAAACAAGAAAATAGTTGAAACTCATCCTCCTGACGAGGATGCAGAAAAGGAAATTTTGAAAATTGAGGTTAGGGAACTTAAAAATGATATTTCCAACTTTGTCAAATCTACTGAAACATTTCAAAAGATTATGGGGTCTCAATCTGGAATATTTGACAAGGCTGGTATTGGTTTCAAAAGCTCTCAAAAATAAAAGTTATATGAAAACTTTTTCTTGCCTAAAAAACTAGAGGATAGGCCGAAATGCACATTTTGCAAAAAACTTGGGCATACCTCCAAAATTTGTCATGCTAAGAGGAAAGCTAACAATATAAAGTCAGCTTGTTCATTCTGTGGTAAACATGGGCATCATGATTCTATTTGCTATCATAAAAGAAATGTCATCACAAGAGGAAAAACTAACCAACAAGGACCCAAAGCTATATGGGTACCTAAGTCTCTTCTAAACTCTAAAACAGGTTCATCCTCTAATCAACAAAAGAAAGCCTTGGTACTTGGACAGTGGTTGCTCATGGCATATGACGGGAGATAAGCACTGCTTCATGTCATTGAAAATAAAGGATGGAGGATCAGTCACATTCGGTAATAATGATAAAGCTTAAATAAAAGGAACATGTATTATTGGTAAAAATAATTCTGCAAAAATTGAAAATGTTCAATATGTGGATGGCTTAAAACATAACTTGCTAAGCATTAGTCAATTATGTGATAGTGGTTTTGAAGTTATTTTTAAGCCTACTCTATGTGAGGTTAAACACTCATCATCGGGTAGAGTTTTCTTTTCCGAATTTAGAAAAAAGAATTTATATGAACTTTATCTTGATGATTTACCCTCTGAATCTTGTTTTGTCTCTATTGAAAAAGATAAATGGATTTGGCACAAACGAGCGGGTCACACAAGCTTAAACACTATTTCTAAATTAGCTAATCTAGAATTAGTAAAAGGTCTTCCAAAAATTAATTTTGAAAAAGATAAAGTTTGTGAAGCTTGTGTAAAAGGAAAACAAGTCAAAAGTAGTTTTCACTCTAAAAACTTTGTTTCGACAAATCATCCTCTTGAACTTATTCACATTGATCTTTTTGGTCCTATCAAAATTCCAAGTCTTAGTGGAAAAAGATATGGTTTTGTGATTGTTGATGATTTTTCTCGTTTTACTTGGGTTTCATTTTTAAAACATAAAGATGAAGCCTTTGAGGCATTCCACCATTTTGTGCAAAAAGATTCAAAATGAAAAAGGATCAAAAATAATCTCGGTGAGAAGTGGCCATGGAGGTGAATTTGAAAATGAATCTTTTAAAAATCTTTGTGAAGAAAATGGTATTTCTCATAATTTTTCTTGTCCAAGAACTTCCCAACAAAATGGGGTAGTTGAAAGGAAAAATAGTAGTTTACAAGAAATGGCTAGAACTATTTTAAATGAAGCCAACATTGAAAAATATTTTTGGGCCGAAGCCATCAACACTGCTTGTTATGAATTATGGAAAGGGAGAAAACCAAATATTTCCTATTTTCATATATTTGGGTGTTATTGCTACATTCTAAATAATAAAGAAAATTTGGGAAAGTTTGATCCAAAATCGGATAAAGGAAATTTTCTAGGATACTCTACATCGTCAAAAGGTTATAGAATATATAATCTTAGGACTCAAATTGTGGAGGAATCCATGCATGTTATTTTTGATGAGTTTGATGACTTGTGTTTAGAAAAATTGGATAAAAATGAAGAAGATGAACCGTCAACTTCTCAAGTACCTGGTCCTCACGAAGAGGATGCTTCTGACCAAATCTCTCAACAACTTCCAAGAGGATGGAAAACAGTCACACATCATCCTCCAGATCTAATCATTGGGAATACGGAGGATGGCGTTAGAACCAAAAATTCTCTAAGGGAAAGCACTACCAACATGGCCATGATCTCACAAGTTGAACCCAAAACGATTGATCAAGCTATTGGTGACAAATCATGGGTTGAAGCTATGATGGAAGAACTCTCTCAATTTGAAGGAAACAAGGTATGGAATCTTGTACCCCATCCTCTTGAAAAATCCATTATTGGAACTAAATGGATATTTAGAAACAAATTAAATGAGGATGGATAAGTCATTAGAAATAAAGCAAGACTAGTGGCTCAAGGTTATAATCAACAAGAAGAAATTGATTATGATGAAATGTTTGCACCCGTAGCAAGACTTGAAGCAATAAGAATCCTCTTGGCTTATGCTACTCATAAAGGTATAAAACTATTTCAAATGGATGTCAAAAGTGCCTTTTTGAATGGGTTCTTAAATGAGGAAGTGTATGTTCGTCAACCTCCTGGGTTTGAAGATGAGAAGCGGCCAAACCATGTGTTCAAACTATCAAAAGCTCTTTACGGTTTAAAGCAAGCTCCTAGAGCTTGGTATGAAAGGTTAAGCTCTTTTCTAAAAGAAAATGGATTCATTAGGGGTCAAATTGATACAACTCTTTTCAAGAAGACTCATGAAAAAGATTTATTGATTGTTCAAATACATGTAGATGACATAATATTTGGATCCACAAATGAAAAGATGTGCAAAGATTTCTCAAATCTTATGCAAAGTGAGTTTTAGATGAGTATGATGGGAGAATTAAAATTCTTCTTTGGTTTACAAATTAAACAACGAGATGATGGTATCTTTATATCTCAAGAAAAATACACTAAGGATCTACTCAACAAATACAATATGAGTTCTGCTAAAAGTATAGGAACTCCTATGCATCCATCCTTCATACTCCACAAAGATGATGAAGGAACTCCAATTTCTGAAAAGGAGTACAGAGGGATGATAGGATCCTTGTTGTATTTAACAGCAAGCAGACCGGACATAGTCTTTGCAGTCGGTCTTTGTGCAAGATTCCAATCCTCTCCTAAAGAATCTCATCTCACAGCCGTAAAAAGAATCTTTAGATACCTTGTTGGCACTATAAATCTGGGAATATGGTACAAGAAATGCTCAAATCTTGATCTTAAAGCCTATTGTGATGCAGACTACGCGGGAGACAAAGTTGAAAGAAAAAGCACAAGCGGAGCTTGCCAATTTCTTGGAAAATCGCTAATAAGTTGGTCATGCAAAAAGCAAAATACCATTGCTCTTTCAACAACTGAAGCAGAGTATGTATCAGTCGCTCAATGTTGCTCACAACTACTTTGGATCAAAAATCAACTTGAGGATTACTCATTAAGGTACACAAAAATTCCCATCCTATGTGATAATACAAGTGCAATAAATCTTTCTAAAAATCTCATTCAACACTCTAGATCTAAGCACATTGAAATTAAACATCATTTTCTAAGAGATCATGTGCAAAAAGGGGATTTAGAACTGATTTTTATTGACACTGAGAATCAACTAGCTGATATTTTTACTAAACCTCTCTAAGAGGATCGGTTTAAATTTATCTTAAAAGAACTTTCAATCACATATTTTCCCAAAGATATTTAAATAATTTAATTATGTTGTTTTGAAATTATTATTTTAATATTTTTCTGGTATTTTATTATTTTAATTTTGTGAGATAAATATATGGCAAATCTAATCCCTCAAATTAAGTCAAAAATTAAAAAGTATGACTTTAGGCTCTTTTAGGTGAAATGTTTTCTTGTTAAATCTGCCCAGGCCATGCGCATGCTTCCTCTTACCTAGTGGTTGAATGGCTGACTCGTGATAAATATACCACATCAATGCGCAGACTGTATTAAATACAGTCCATGATTCCCGCTCCATCATCCAACGACTCTCCTTCAATCTCTCTCACGTTTTCTGCCTTCCTTTCCCGTTCTTTCTCCATCAATCAATCACGTTTTTCTTTTTCCTTTCACGTTTCCAATCACTTCTCTCATTCAAATTAATTCTCTCTCTCCTAATTATTATTTTTTTATTCAAGTTTTCTTCTCTCTCCGTCTCATTAAATTTTTCATTTATTTTTCTCTCTCCGAGTTTAATTCTCTTCTCTCTCTTCCATACGTTTCTCTTTCCAAAATTACTCAGGTTTCTTTCTCTCTTCATCGCAAATTCCTTTCTCAACCGGTATCTTCTTCTCAACAACAATGGCACGTATCAAAACTCTTGCCAAACGGAAAATGCGCCCTTTTGATCCAGAAACTGATTCTGAAAACTATTCCAGTTCTAAATCCGTTGTGGAAGGAGTTAAACAAAAATCTGTATCCCCTCCTAGGGCATCTTCTAAACCGCCTCAACCTTCTTCCAAAACACCAAAGAAATCCTCAAAACCCACTACTTCCACCAGAAGGTCCTCCAGAATTCAATCTGGGGCTGTTCATTCAAACAAAGAAATTCCTCAGGACCCTAATGTGCATGTCATTGACTTGGAAAGTTCAAAAGGAAGCCCCTCTACTAAATCGAACCCTAAATATTTCTCCAAGCCTTCATCTTCCAAAGGGCCGAAAACTAAATCTCCTAAAAAGACTCCAAAGAAATCTCGGCCATCCAAACCACCTCCTGTTTCTCTTTTTGAATCCACAGATTCGGAGTTAAACTACACTTCAAAATGGATTCATAAATTTGTGGTTCATGGCAAGCATATTGACCTTATCAACTTGAAAAATGGTGGCTTTGATGTTATAAATTTTTTTGATAAATTTGGCTGGACCTCTTTCTTTAGAGTTAATGAACCGCAATACCCAAGGCTAGTAAAGGCATTTTATGCAGCATGCAATGGCTGTAAAGGAAGCACAGGTTTCAGTTTTGTACTTAAGGGAGTACATTTGGACGTAAACCCTACTTCACTATGCAAAATCCTTGACATACAAGATGCTGGAACACATTGTTTTGCAGAGACTTGGTATATGCAGTATCTGGTCACTAGAAACTCAGTTCTTCAAAACATCCTAATAGATCATAAGAAACCGCTCATAGCTTCCAACCTCCCTTCCATGTGTCGGATCTATCACAACATTTGTGTTCACTCGATAGCACCTCGAGCTGGGAGTTATGAAAAGGTAACTGAGCTTGACATTTTAATCCTTCATCACTTGTTGACTGAAACTCCTCTTCATCTGGGCAATATCATATTTAGCTACATGCTAAATGCTGCAATAGTGGGTTGATCCGCCCCCTATGGTATGATATTAACCAAAAAATTTAAGTTCTTTAAGGTACCACTTGATGATGAAGAGAGTATTCAGTGCAATAATTTTCTTTTCTCTGAAAAACATTAAACAAATGCGTATTCCTTTGCTTGAACCGAACCCCATCTCAAAGAAAGAACAACCTGCCTCGCCACTGTCTCATTCACGCACACCCTCTTTTAACTCGGCTGGCTCAACACTTCCAAATTCTCCACAAGTCAGTAAGGATTCATCCACCCATACGGCTACTCCTCCAGCTAAGAATGGTGATGGTGAGGATTTATTTTTTGATCTAAATGTCTCATACGATCATCACTCTTCCAAAAGTCCTCATAGGAACATGCATAAGAAAGAATCCACAGTTCCATCTCAAGTAAGTTTAAACTCTTCCCCTATCTCTCCAAATATTGGTTTATCTAATTCTGGTCCAGATTTACCCAAAAAATCAAAATCTTCTGTGGCACCAATTTTTGCAAATTTCTCCAAGGATAAGGTTAAAAAATCAAAATCCAAAAAGACCCGTGATCCTACCACCAGCATGAAATCGGCAGAAAACAAAAAGGTTTTAAAGCTGCTCAAAACATTAGGAAAGATCAAAAGCACTTATTAGCCAAATTTTCTCACGTTCAACAAACCATCACTCAGTTTGGGCTCATTTTGGAATGGGTTACCAAACATTTGAGTTCATCAGCTGCTGCAAATGATCAACCCCCTATACTACCGGCCCAGTTCTCTTTTGCCCGCAACTCTACATCTTCATCATCTGAAGATTCTTCTTCCGCTGAATAACTCTGATTTTAATTTGTTTTAGACTTTTTGATGTTGACTTAATTCAGGGGGAGTAAGATTATGGATTATATTTTGTCTTATGTTGATTAAACTCTTTGATAACTTGTTTAAACTCATATTATGTTTTGCTTAACTGATGTTATCACTGAATTAATCTGATGTTATGATTGTTTAAATTCAAATTATGTTTGTTGATATTATGGCTGAATTCATAAACCTGTTATATTCTACTTAAGTTGCTGGAATTTGTATTAGGTATTTATGAATGTTCTATTTACCTCAATGTTAAATAATTTCAAAAAAAAAATTGCTGTTACTTAAATGTTAAAAGGGAAATTTTTCAAAATTATCACTTGTATGATTGAGGGGGAGTTAAATTATTTCATTCTTACATAATACAAAAATCATAATCTAAAGAATTTTGTCATCATCAAAAAGGGGGAGATTGTTGAGACAAAATCTCTCTTAATTGGTTTTAATGATAACAAAATTAATTAAAAGATTATGATTATGTTTAATGACTAATCTGTGCGTTTGAGTGCATTCATATAAGAAAACAGGTTATCATTCATCAAGGAAAAAGAAGAAAATTTTGAGTTAAAAATGCCAAGTATGAAAAGGCCGAGGATGGTCTCACAAGCTGAGGAAATTGCAGCCTTGTATTCTCACGGTTTTGAGTCCATTAAACAAGGGCCCAATAGTATTATAAAATGAATTATTTGAATTCATTCAACAAGGGCTGAATGACATTAAAGAATGAATTGTTTGATTCATTAAATAAAGGCAAAATACTATTAAAATATTCAAAGAAAGTCTTGTGAAGAAAAGTGACAAGAGAGCAAAAGAAAGGTACAAGGAATGATGATAGTAGCATGTGCCTAAAGTCAACATTTTGAAATGCATCCCAACACCTTGTGAAAGCAACACATCATATCTTAGGCTTCTTAGGCAAAAAGGCTAAATGCACCTTTATGTGATACAAAAGGATTTAAATTCAAATATACAAAAAGGTAACAAGAAACATGCCTTAAATAAATGGATCACATGTCTTAAGGCAAGACAAGAAGCATTCACGTGAAGCTTTCCCATAGTCTTGAAGGAAGGAAGAGAATAGGACATCACATGTTGGTTGAAGGCATTAGATGGAGGAAAGAGAAAAAGCTCACATGTGAAGCTTTAAAGGCATTGAAGAAAGAGAATGAAAGTGACTACACACAATATTCAAACCTTAAAGAAAGGGAAGAGAATAGGACATCACGTGTCCCCAAGTGCCAAGAAAATTGCTACCTCGTACTAGAACATGAAGGCATATTTCAAATGAGCTGAATGGCATTTTCGTAAATATGAAGAAAAACCTTGGCATTTCTCAAATGGATTTTCCAACGGTCATAAAAGGCTTGACTTATGAAATGAACATCACAACAACTCTATAAATTACAGCAAGCTGTTCTTCATCAACACACAACACACTTGCATAAAAAGATCAAGCATCTTAAAGCTAATCAAGAGCAAAACACCCTCACTTCTTACTTTCCTTGATCCTACACTATATCTTTGTAAATCTTGTGAGAAAGTATTAAGTATCAATCACTCTCAAATCACTTTGTAATTTCCTAGTGAGTCACACTTGGAAATATTCGGAAATTGATTGTAAGCTTGGTGAAGCTAAAGAATACACGATTTGTAATCATCCTCGGGTTGAGGATTGATCTGTTTGAAAGTTAGTGAAATCTCACAAGGGTGTGAGGACTGGACGTAGCCATCTTTGGGTGAACTAGTATAAAATTGTGTGTGTGTCTCTCTTACTCTACTCATACTCTTTTGCTCAACTTAGATCTAAAGATTTGAAAAGTTGCATCCTCGAGCTACCATCCTCAGCGAGAGGATCGTTTTTAAAACACTTAGAAATAATTTTTAAAACAGCAAAATCCCTATTCAACCCCCCTTCTAGTGATATTTAGCTACATCAACATTAACCTTGCAGAACGAGTTCAATTATTCGTAAATCTTTCACATTGATGACTTGATCTTTAATGTTGGTCCAATTATTTCAAAAATTATATAATTAAGAAATTCCTCTAATCGTTAGTTCACAAAGAGAAAAATCATAGATTTCGGGGTGAAGAATGTGAAAATTTGGAGTCATCAGGGAAAGGAAATTGGGTGGATTCTTGAGTAAGATCACAGGCATGAAAGAGTTGGACCCCGTTCTTCATTTTTACAAACAATTGACTTTGTATTTGTATCTTCTCTATAGTCGATTCTACAGTTTATCGATTAATTGTTGGCATTTTCTTGATTTTTCAAATCCCCTTCTTCGTTTTCTCTTTATTTTAATTTGTTTTATTTTATAAAATATTAAAATAATCATTGTCGATTTATTGAAAATATTTTAATTATTTAAAAAATAATTATCAATATGTCGTAGCTTCCATGTCAACTTATTTAACGGCCACATGTACAAATTAGATTACGAATTGAGATTTGGAAAAATTGTCTAAAACTGCCTTAAAAAAAATAGGGAATCAAAATTATGCATTGAATAAAATAGATATATTGAAGTTTAATTTTATTTAGCATTTGACTTTCTCTAAAGTGAACAATATATGTTAAAATTAAAAAAATGAATAATATCAGTCATTAAATTTATAATTAATTTTATGTGCAAAATGACCGATGATTATAATATATTTCATTGGTTTTAATGAGTTAAGTTTTTTTATTTATGAGATACATGATACATAAACCTCTTCTTCAGTCCCTGATATAGAGAACTCATAGGAAACTATTGTAGGGTTGTTATCTTGTTGATGCGCAATAAATTTTTATAATGAAAATATGTGTTTCATGAGTTATGACTCCTTTACGCTTCCACAAAATGGAGGACGTGTCAACGACGTCTATCTTGGAGGTAAGAATTGATGTCCAGTCAGTGAAAATGGTTTAGTAAGCAATTAATCCGCAAGTTAGTAACTAGGTAGGACGTCAGAGACTTGAAGTACCTTTTTGGCAACAAGGTATCGGACACAATCATAGTCAATTGCTAAATGTGAAGTTTATAATATGCGAACAAATTAATTTAGAGGATTACTTAACATATACAATAAAGTAGGCTACAATGTTGTCTTTCTTGTAAATCAACAAGGACCAAAAAAAATTTTAATTCTATCAAACCATAGTTGGGATGTATTTATAATGAATAAGACTTACATAGTTGTCATCCATTTGCATGAGAGAGGGTTAATAGAAAGAGAGTGAAATAGATGTAGAGTAGAGGAAAACATGAGACACTAACAAATATGTGTTATATTTTACGTTAGTCTATGCAAGACAGACGTTACATAAGTAACATATAAAAAATATAAACATATTAGTGTTTAAGACAACGGACGCTACGCACAAAAGATTTTTATTTTATTACTAAGTATCTAGATAGTGTCCTTTATTGTTGACACAAAGATTATATATTCAACTTTAAACAAAACTATAAGTGTACCAGCAATAATGTGAGTCGAACAAAGACTAGCATTCATGTCAAGGCTCCAACTAAAATCATCCAATTTTGTTTTAGTTTATTGATTACTACAATATTTATGGTCTCCGATAATATTCTTTTAGACATATATAAAATGTTGTCTAAAAATAGATGAGACAATATTTTATATATGTTGTCGGTATTGGTTTTGCAAAACCATACAAATGTGGTCTAAATTATTTTTAGACACAATTTTAAAATTTATCTATTATAACTCTATAACAATATTTGATAATTATTCTCTTAGATATTTCTATGAATATTTTTTAATTATTATTTTATTTCGAATGAAATACTACAATTATAAAATATTATTTAAAAATTTAACATTTATGAATTTTTTCATGGAAAGAAATCCCTCCAAATAATATATTATATATATAATATTTAAACTAAAAGGCAATAGAAACATATATCAATTATTCCAAAACCAATTGCAAAATCTCTAAATTTTCAATACCTCCAATTCATTATCCATTCTTCATCAATTTTCAGTCCCAACAGTACCAATCAATTTTCTTTTTAACTAAATCCGTAAATCATCAACACATTGCACTATCATTCAAGTTCTTCATCAACTAACATGTCTTCATTCACCCCCTCTGTCAACACTCCACAATGCGTCAACACAATCTCTCCTCCATCAACAAGAGCATAGTTTGTGTCGTTGTCCATTCGTTTTTCTCACGTTCTTCGGTGTTCGTCTCCTATTTGTCGATCTAGTCTGCTATGTTCAATGTTTGGTTGAGGGTTCATCTTCTCTATTTTCTTTATTCGGTTTCTTTTTGCTTTGATGCTTGCTCTGGTATGTTTCATTTCACTTTTTGTCTCTTGTTCACTTTCTTTTGTTGGTTGTTTCTGTTCAAAATTTGGTTTTCATTCATCATAATTTTGAAGCCATGATTAAGTATACTATTTTTTGCTTTATGTTGTAGGAATTAGAAATGATATAGTTGTGTTGATTATTCTTTTTTGGGATGGCTTATGCAGCCACAAAATCCAGCTGAAATTATAGTCCTTTGTGAGGGTTTTTTCAACTAAAAAATATTTGTAAAGTTGGCCACAAAATGATTGTTTTCTTGTAGTGGATGTAGGTGATAAATTTCAAGATGATAAATTTGAAATGTACGATGTAGATAATAAATCTGAAGAAAATGCACTTGAATAATTTGGATGACGAATTTATGGAAGATTTTAGATCATAATTTTTTGAAAGATGTTTTTTTGTTATGCATGTTCTTAATTGAAGCATCAAACTTCAACAAACTATATTTTGTCATTTTGCTAGGCTTGTACTTTAAACTGTTAAACTTTATAAATTATGTTATGATATTTTATTTACTCTTATGTATTTGAATACACTTAATTAGTTAACAACTTGTGTTAATTTTTATTATAGTTTCCTTAATTCATTTCTTTTGAGTTATGTATGATTGTTATAAGTAAAATAAAAGAGAAGGTTTAAAATTGAATGAGTTGTGTATGTAATTAAGTTATTATATTTATAAAATAATTTATTATAAAATAATAGCAAAATGTGAAATTATCATTTATATTGAAATAATAGAAAATAAAAAATTTATCTAGTTAATATGAATACAATTTAAAGTTGTTGTCTATAAACTCTAATAACATTTTATTAATGTTCTGATTGTATTGCTTTAAGACAACATTTATCAATTGTTGTCAACAAAGGAAAGTTATAAATAGTTCTTTATTTTTATAGTTTAGGAAACATTTATA
>JBBPBS010000007.1:3665064-3686062 GCA_037974835.1 Cicer judaicum | reverse complement strand
TTCATTTCAAAAACTCAATTTTTTATACGTAAAAAATATTATGAAAAAATATTGAATGGAAAATTCAAAAAAGAAATTTCTAATATCTAAATAAATTGAGAAAATTTTGAAAATTCAAAATTTTTAACATTTGAAAAGTAGAAATTCAAAAAGTAATATTGTACTTTTCAAATGTTGAAAATTCAAAATACAATATTACTTTTTGAAAAGTTTAAAAAGTCAATTTAACAAAAAAATAGAAAAAAGTTTTAGATGTTGAAAATTTTAAAAACGATGTAAAAAAAATAGATTAATTTTGTTTAAATTTCTTTTCTTTTTTAAATATTTTTAAAAGTTCATAAAAAATATTAGGATAAGAGAATTAAAATGTGGAGTATGTTCTCAAGATATTATTGCTGATTATGGGCCTCCATCGTTATTATAAAAAGTGGGCCTTCCTCATTGTATAGACCTCTAGTTTAACGTTGAGAAAATATTTTATCGGGAGGAATACCGGATGTTTGGTGGTCAAAATAACCATATCTTATATTAAGGTGTTCAAAAAAACTACCGCGTCGTAGAAAAAAATAATTGAATTTTAATCTGAACATAATTTATAAAATTTGAGAATTAAATTGTCTTTTCAAAACTTTTTATTAATCGAATTAATTTTTAAAAAATTATAATTTTATCAGATTAATTTTTAATTTAAAAAAATTAAATATAATTGATTTTTTATTAAAAAATTAGAATTAAATTTATTTTTTAAAAGTAATCAATGGTATTTATAAAATCAAAAAAACTAAATTAAAACTAATTTAATTTAAATTAATAAATTGATTCACTAATTTATAGAACAATTCAATTTAATTTTTTAAATTGAAAATCGATTCAAATTTTTTTTATTAATTAAAAACCAATTCAATTTAATTTAAAAGAGTTCTAATTTAGAACTTTGTCTACCTCTATAAATTATTATAATTATCACATTATTTCAAATTAAGAGAACATAATATATAATATAATAAATTATTCTTAAATATTATTCTATCACGTCTTTTTAATTAAAAAAATTATTTTAAATTTGATTTGAGTTAAAAACCAACTATATAATTTAAGAACAATTATTGATGCTAGTATTTTTTTTTTATAATACTTCATATTAAGAAAACTTTTACAACTCTGAAGGACTCAAATCTAAATGGTGGAAATGGGTGAGAAGGGTGGGGATTTATTCAATCCAAACACCATTGGATAATACATTATTTGGTAACACATGAGCTACATCATTCCCATTTCCAAAACTCAGTCTCACCAGTTTCTTGAATGCAGTGACTAGCTAGCGATCCCATGAAAAATCTTTACCTTCTTTGGACCGAGTAACACATCTATGCAATTCAATTTAAAAATAACTTTGACAACCAAAATCTTGTGCAAAACGCAAACCACACACTATGCCTATGACCTTCGCTTCAAAGGAATCCACCACAATATTCTTCCTCCACAACTACAATATAGTTTCAATGTGAGTCTCTAATAATACAACCAAACCCCCAAGTTTGGTTATTTCTTGCAGCATCAACTAGGGACGACAAAACATATGTACCCGCCATTATTTACAAATAAAATCCGTAACCGATTTGGGAAAAATAATTTAATGAATATCTGTAGATAAAACAAAAGATATTGTGATAACTCATTTTTTAGTAGATATAAAAGCAAATGTAATAGCATATGTGCTCCTGAATATTTGTACTTTATAATAAATCAATAAAATTGATATGTTGTAATGTTTTTTATTTATATTAATGTATTAATAGTATTTATGATGAAATTTTTGTTATACATTTTATTTATTTATTAATCATGTATTAATATTTTATATGTTAAATTCTTTTTTTTTTTTGATAAAGTAGAGGAAAAAAATTATAAATAATTATAACCAAAATAATACTTTGTATATATAAATATATTTTTTTATATAAACAATGATATATATAGATATTTATTAATATTCACAAATATTTAAAATTCATTAAATATCTGTTAAATAAATAATAGATTTTTTTATATATAAATAGAGTATAAAAATTATTTTTATTTAAGATGTAAGATAGTAAAATAATATTATCCCGTACTTCTAAATACCGATTGCCATCCTAAGCATCAACATTGATTGATCTTGTCGCGATTTGGGGGAGTAGGGCACCAGCGCATAAGCTTTTAATCTGTACAAACTTTAAAAAGTTTACTTTTAGTTCCGTAAAGAAATCGCATTTCTTTGTTCCCAAAATATCATTATCCATATTGACAGGTGAATGAAAATTGACTACCATATATAAATATATAAATTTAAATATATTTGTAGTTTCTATAAAAATTTAATTATTTAATTTTAAATTTTTATTAATATATTTATTTAAATTAAAAAGATTAAATTATTAAATTAAATAATTGAACTAATAATATTTTAAAATTTTAACAATAATATATTATTAAAAAAAGTCAATTAAACGTGCAACGTGAACTTTATAAAAAAACAGAAATTAAAATTGATGATAAAAAATTTTAAAAAATTAAAATTCAATTTTCTTTTAGTAATACCTTGTATAATTTTTAAAATAGAGTTATATAAATCTATATAAATTTTAGTGATTAAATACTATCTTTATTATATTATAATAATAATTCAAATATTAATCTAAAAATCAATAAAAAGAAAAAGTTGTAATAGAGTTGTGCAAAATTTTATTGTTCGACCTTCTCAACTAGTAGTAGCAAGATTATCGTATCTATATAGATTAATTTAACAACAGTTAGATTAACTAAATTTTTATATTATTTAAACTAATAAAAATTATTATTAATCGGTGATAATAAAAACGTAAAGATAACATAAAAATTATAACAAGAGTATATAACAACCACATTGAATTAATGAAAAGTAAAGTTTCACTAGTAATATCAATACCTTAAGTTATTGTTTTATATGAATTTTTATTTATTTTTTCAATCATCAATCACTCATTAAAACTATTGACAAAATTCAATTTAATTGAGATAAACAACAAAAATTTAAAATAAAAACATATTATAAAAATATCGTAATTACAAAATTCATCAAAAACATATAAGAGAATTTAATTACTCATTGACATATAAAATAATATAAATAATACAAATGTTCACTGATAAAATAAAATAAATAAAACCTTTAGAGAATATAATTTTTTACTCTAAATTTTTTTCTACTCTTTCAATTCTGTTTCAGGTGTGCAGCTCTCTTTCTATTTTCTATTTATTTCTTGATGATAATAAAAAGATCCTGAAAGAATCTTATCCCTTCTTTGATAATATTTTTTTATCATAAATTCAATCTATTTGAGTGCAACAAACTTTATTATTACACTCAGAAACTAGAATATTAAATTTATATTTTTACATTAAAAACTCAATTAATTTAAATTATTTTATAATCAATTTAATAACTAAAATCTAAAATAGTTATACGTGACCGATTCTCAAAAACCATATTAGTAACACGTGAACACGTGAAAGTAAGTTACCGCACTCATTTCCAAACCCATCCACAGTCACATGAAAATAAAATAAAATCTAGAAAAATAATGCCATTAATTCCAATTTCCAAATAAGGGTTCTGTTGTATAAAGGCAAAGCGACAGTAACTTGTTCTGTTCTAGATAGACTAGACTGGACTGTACGATTCAGCTAAAGCTAGGGGAGGTAATTAATTTCATTTCCAATTGAAATGTATGTATGAATGAGAATGACATTGTGTTTTCTTAATATCAAATTATCTTTCATTTCTTTCAGGATTATTACCTCTTGGCTTACTTGCATATAACAAGAACAAAAATTACAACAACATGACTTCAATGGATGAATCGTGGACTAATTGGTTGTGTGATACGGTAACAATCACATTACACTATAAATTGGTCTTCAAATTAACATATATATTTATTACATTCTCTTTACATGATTTTGTTCAACTTTCTCTATACTTTTTCAGGAACCAGATGATTACAGTTTAATCAACCAATTAGACACAAAAACAGACAATGTTAGTAATTTAGAGAGTAGTAACTCAGAGAGACCTTCCAAGTTACTCAAGAAAGCTTCTTCTTCCACTTGCTCATACATTCTTTCGTTTGAAAATGAGAATCCACAACCAATTAAAGTTGAACAAGCCTTGAATCCAAAAACCAAAGTAATGAACTCAAAGAATGAACACAAACGAGTCAATATTCAAGAGATTAACAAGAAAAACTATTCATTTACCAGATCTACAACTAATCACACACCTGATCATATAATTGCTGAGAGAATAAGAAGAGAAAAAATTAGTCAACAGTTCATAGCTCTTTCAGCCCTTATTCCAAATCTAAAAAAGGTTCATTTTTTATGATACCCTTTTCACTAAAACATTTAGATATTTACTTACATGGTACTATAATTTTTTGGGTATAGTAAATTAAATTATATTTTTGTAGATGGATAAGGCCTCTGTGTTAGGTGAAGCTATAAAGTATGTGAAGCAGTTGAAGGATCAAGTGAAAGTGTTGGAGGAACAAAGTAAAAGGAAACAAAGTGTGGAATCGATTGTGGTTGTGAAGAAATTGTCTCAAGTTTTTGCGGATGAAGATGTTTCAGACACTTCTTCAAATTGTTGTAATGGAAACTCTGATGAAACCTTAAAAAGAAATCTGTTGCTGCCAGAAGTTGAAGCTAGATTGTCGGGGAAGAGTATGATGATTCGAATCCTTTGTGAGAAAGATAAGGTTGTGATGGTGAATGTATATAGAGCGATACAGAAATTTCATCTATCCGTAATCAATGCGAGTTCTTTTTCATTTGGTTCCTCTCTTTTGGCCATAACCATCATTGCTCAGGTACATTTTCCTTTTAATTGTTTTGTTTTGTTTCTATAATAACACATTATCCTTTTAATTAACTACTACACTTTTTTTAACCAGAAGAAGGAAGTAAAGATATATCATTATAAGAACTTATGACACATGGTTGAAGCGAAAAATAATTAAAAACAATATTAAAATTGAAATTTGATAGTATGAAAAATTATACAACATTCCTCTGTTTAATGTTCATAAAGTTATCTAAAACATAATTAATTTTTAATATTTAATTAATCTTTACAAGTTAGAAGTGGATTAATAATTCTAATCTAAGAATAACAATACCATCCAAGTAAAATGAAAATGAAAATATATATATATATAACACAAAGTAGAAGAACATAGAGAATAAAAAATGATAAACTACAATAGGGAGAAGCAAACAAAAAATTGTTATACTACAATAGAGTACAAGCCTACATTAAAATCAATAATGACTAAAGAATAATAACTTGCAAATCTTCGAATAGGTCTTCCAAAATTGTACTAATAGTACCAAAAAGCAAAATAACCAAAGATAGTTTTGATTACCATCTATAAATGCCGTTTTCAAGTTCAATAAGTGGCGGAACTTATAAAAAAATTGAGGTGTTTAATTTTATAATTTTAATTAATACATTAAATATAATATACATTGTATATTCGAATTTTAAATTGTAAAATTATAATTTAGACGCACAACAATAAAAAAGAGAAATGAGATTGAGAAATTTATAATTTAAATGTACAACAATTAAAAAGAGAAATGAGATTGAGAAATTGTTAATTTTGAAAGTGATGAAGCTATAGTATTAGGTTGAATTATTTAATCATCGAGAGGGTATTTTTTAAATGTCAACGTTGAAACTTTATAATTTTTAACTTTGTCGGGAACTTTTTATTTGAAAAATGCATTAATTTTTTTATGTTTAAATATTTTATCACTCTTAAAAAAATACACAAATTAATTACACAACACTAACTTAATAATTTAAAAAAAAAAAAAATCACAAACATATTCAGACAAACAGTTCACAATTCTCAAAGTCACAACTCACATTCACAAAGTAAAAGACTTCACAAATTTACAATCTTATATACATACTATACTAATTAGAAAAACATGTCATAATTCACAATTCACAATCACAAAGCCACATTTCACACATTAAAGTTCATAATCTCAATTCTCACACTAAAATCATTCACAATTCACAAAATCACAAATACAATTGATACACTACTACTAGTACACAATCCTAAAAATTAACAAATAGTAGAAGAGAAAAATCGTAATTGTTTAAAAACCTAAAAAATATAAGAAACATACTGAGACGAGACTACGAAACGAGACAAGAGGTGGAGAGAGAAGGATAGGTAGCGACCCTTGTCGTAGATGAGGGAGAATCAGATAAAGGAGATATCAAATGCAAGAAGAGAGAGTTTAAGTGAGAAACCGACGTCGACGTGTAAAGGTTTCAGAGAAGGAGTTGAGAGGGAAAGATGAGCGTTGGACTTAGAGGGAGAGACGAAGGAGTCGCGTTGTATATAGACCCGTCGGCGACCGCCGCAAACTAGAGGCTAATAGGGAGAGATGAGAGAGAGACAGATAACACAGAAGAGAATAATCGAGTCGAAGAGAAGAGATGAAGAGCAAAGGAAAAGGAAAGGAAAAGGGATGCAACAATGAATAAATTTCTTTTTATCCAAAAGTCTAAGAGATATTTTAATACTTTATCACTATTATTTTAAATAAAATAAAAAATATTGTGACATACCTTATCACTATTATTTTAAATACAGTAAAAATAAAAAATATCGTGACATCGCTACTTAAAAATCTGTAATTAACTTTATTTTAAATACAGTAAAAAATAAAAAATATCGTGACATCTGAAGACTACTTAAAAATCTGTAACTAACTTCATTAGTGACAACACGAGAACATCAAATTATAATTAAAACCAAATATTGAGAAAAATATCTGTATGGGCCTTTCTATATTTATTTAATGGCCGTAAATAGAATAAAACATATTCATATCCAAAAACCACCAAGTTGAATATTTGGAGAAGAAAATCAAGGAAAAATATAAACCACTAAGAAATATAGAGTTAAGAGTTACGATGAAAATTATCTTTGCTTCCAAACCAATTAACTTGCATGAACTTTCTTTAGCAAAAATATAATCAATCTACTTGAATCTTAAATATTTGTAGCAATAAGAAAATGATGAATAAGGGTAAGAAAGAAAATATAATCAATGAAGGGGGAAGTGATGTAAATAAGGACAAATGTACTATATTACCTTTCAGCTCAATCCTTATATGTAAGACTTTTTGATAAAACACATTAATTAAGGAAGATTATTATTAAGAGGGATGAACAACTAATCTTTTGATGAAAAATTAATTAATTTTATTTGGTAGTTTAAAAATAAATTATATAAAGAGACGGAGATATTGTGACGGAGATATCAATAGAAAGATCTAAATTGTTTTGTAAATAATTTTATGAGCGTAATTAATCAAAAAAAAAAAAAAAAAAAGAAGACAAATTATATGGAAGTATGAAGTTCCAGTTATGTAAGTGATGTATTTGGTGGCAGATGGAGGATGAGTTGAATATAAGCGTCCAGAAGCTGGCAAAAAACCTGAGTATTGAACTGGAGAAATTGAAGTAGTGGTAATTTGTATTATGCTATGCAATGAGCGGTGGTAAGAGTAAAATCATGAATTCAGTAATTGAATTTAAGAAAGTTCAAAGTTGCAACGTGGGAAGTTGAAGTGATGGACACGCAGTACACTTGATGGACAGGTTGAAGACCTTGAGAGCGATGCCATCGATATTTTGCACTGAAATCCGTATTGAGATGTCATATTCTGAAACATAAAGATAAGATAAATTGTACTTACTCGCCCCCAAAATAATATATATATAAATTTAATTGTTGTTTTTGTCTATGGCTTTTGTATGAAAAAAATATCGTGACCTGTTTAAATCATGTGATATACAATTAGATCATATGAAATAACCAACACTTTATAATAAATTTCTCTCATAAATTAAGTTATTATATTTTAAAGTTCCAAAGTCATAACATTCATAAATTAATTTTAGAATAATTTTTTTAACAACACTCAATATATCATTTAAGCTAATTTGAAGTATTATCATCAAAAAATTTGATGTAAAATTTTCAATAGTTTGTATGTTAATTTTAATAATTTTATTAAAATAATAATTTTATATAAACGACATCTCTTTTGAAAATTTAAAATATCTAATTTATTATTAAAATTTTGATTTTTTAAGATAGACAACCAACAGATTAAATTTTAGTTTTTCAAAGTAAACAATCAACTATCTAATTTATCAATAAAACACTCATCCACAATCTCCTCTTAGTTTCTTCATTTTTGCTCACAATCTCCTCTTAGTTTCTTCATTTTTGCTCAAATTGATGGTAAAAATTCATTTTTGGTGCATGTATTAGGATGAAGTGGAGGGAATATCGTTGTAAGCTTTAGACACCTTTTTTACTTGTAGTTGCCTTGACACGTGGTCTACGGTTTCACTATGAGAGTTAGATTTAAGTCAAAACATAGAACATCAAACCCATTTGTTTAATAAGTTGGATTTCACATGAATAGCTTCCTTAAAGACACGCCGAAGAAGAAATTTTATCTTACACCAATTACTTTTGTTCATGTTGAAAGCATATCAACGATTTCAATGCATGCATCACCATGACATTAATAGGTACATGAACATTGTCAAAACTTTCTTTTATTTAGGAGCTTTAACATACCTTCTTTAAACCAAGTAGTATCTTAAGTAGTAAAACTAATCATACTATCCATAAATTGCTAGTAAATATTGTAGAACATACATAATAATCATACTATCTTAAGTAGTAAAACTTTCCATATGAATTCCCAGAGGAGAGTAGAACCAAACTTGAGCAGCCCAAATGTACTCCTTAAGCACATTTTAGAGCAATTTAAAAACAAGCGCTATAAAATATAATACTCCCACCTTATGTTACATAGCTTTTAAAGCGTTTTTTTGACAAGCGCCATAAAAAACTTTTAAAAATATAGCGCTCCGACCTTATTAGAGCGCTTTTTATACAAGCGTTGCAAAACACATTTAAAAAATAAAATAAGCAGTTCGTTTATAACACTTTTGGACAAGCACATTAAAATGCTTAAAAAAAACGCTATAATAGCCTTTTAAAATATAAAATAAGGAGGTCTTTTACAACACTTTTGGACAAATGCTTTAAAAGGCTTCTAAAAAACCGTTTTAATATATTTTTAAAAAATAAAATAAAGAGATATTTTACATCACTTTTAGATAAGTGCTTTAAAAGGCTTCTAAAAAAGCAATGTAATAGACTTTTAAAAAATAAAATAAGGATATCTTTTACAACGCTTTTGGACAAACGTTTTAAAATACTTCTAAAAAAGCGTTATAATAGGCTTTTAAAAATAAAATAAAGAGGTCTTGAAAGAGCGTTGTAATAGGGTTTTATAGATAACAGTAAACTACTTCAGTTTCCTTTTCATTACATAAACTTTACTACGCTTCAGTGTTCTCATACTCTTCATTGTCCTTCTCATTGTGAATCTTATTGTCCCTACGAACCATATTGTCAACCATCTTCATTGCAAACCATCTTCATCTTTGTTACAATTCTTACGATTTTTATTACGTACTCTTCTCATTGCGAACTCTACTATCTCCTACAAACCGTTTGTATTTCTGCACATTCTAGCAGTTTCTTCTTAAACAAAGTCGTAATTCTACGAATCCTACGTATTTCTTCGCACTCTTGAGATATTGTATTTATTAATTTTTTTTTGTTACTAAAATGAATGTTGAACTTATACTACTACGTACTTATGGCACATTGGATGTTGTTTGCAATCAATTCGACCTCTGAAATTATATACTATTTAGATTTCTTGCACGACCATTACAACAATCACTCAAATATAAAGACTATCTTCGACACATAAGTAATATTCATTTATTTCTTACATATATATAAATAATGTGTTTGTCAATGTTATAATAATCACATTTATTTGATAGTACTTTACAAGTTTTTCGAGTTCAAATGGGTGCTATAGTGTAGAAGCAAAAGTCAAATAACATCACATGTATTCCTATAAAGGTTTGAAATATATGCATTTAAAATTTAATTAACAATCAATGCACAAATATTTATTGACTTATATGTTTTATTTTATAATGCTCTCGTCAAACTAACAACATAGATTGCAAGTACTATATATTGTGATTTATGAAGGAAATTGATAATATGAATCAAACTATAAACCCAGAAACGGTTCAGTATTTTCATATATTTTGATTTTCATATATAAACTATGTCTATATTTATTGGGTAATTGATATACTGCAATGTTGTGAATATGTAGATGGAAAAAATATGTATTGTGTTGCAAAGTTCTGTTGTGAATATGTAAAGTTATATAGTTATGTGTTTTTGTGAAAATGTAAATGAAAAAAAATATAATTGTGTCAATATCATGTGTTATTTGTAAATTGGTTGTGTCGATATGTAAAGTTACAAATTTGTTATGAACTGATTAAAGTGTTTTAAAACGTGCATAAGAATGCACCTATTACAACACTTTTTTTTAAAAAAATGCTGTAAAATTAGTACAACAATACACCTAATATATTTTTTTTTTTGAAAAAACGTCGTAAAACGTGTATAAGAATGCACCTATTATAGTGCTTTTTTGAAAAAGCGTTGTAAAACTAGTACAACAAATAGCGCGTTTTTAGAAAGGATTTATAGCGTTTTATTTATTTATTTTAAATAAGTTGTTGTATCTTTTTAAAGCATTAAATACTACATCGCTTAATTTTTTAGAAAAAAACGTTATAAATGGATTAAAAAAACACTGTAAAATACTATTTTTCGCGTAGTAATTTAACGATATCCGTTTTTCATGTAAGATCCTTCTCATTGATATGATCCATAAGTTTCTACAAATTTGACTTATAACTCTTTTGAGACCAAACCTACGTACCATTATGAGAGGGCAACCAATTTTTTTCGAAGATGTTAATCTTATCACCATTTCCAATAGTCTAGCAACTTTTTTTTTTAAGAGTGCATGTGACATATTGAATACTTCTCCAAGTGAAACTTAGTTTTAATTCCAACTTTGCTTGAAGATAACCACAATTAGGAAAATATATGGCCATGAGACGTTGACTAATAAGAGTGACACGATGAGTAAGAAATCTCCATCATTTCTTGGCCACAATTGCTACATTTAAAGATCCAAATTTCCTAAAGGCCTAAGAAAACTTCAACACATAGAATAAAAAAAACACAGACAAAAGTTCATTCTACCTTAATCCTCTTTGTGGACTAAATATAATTAAGAGGATTGCAATAAAAAGAAATTAAAGTGACAAATGTCATAGTTAGATCAATCCAATTCTTAAAAAAGTCAATTGATCACAAAATATTTTCTAAAAAAGACCATTTTATACGATCGGAGATTTAAGACATATCTAATTTGAGCCGGAAATAGCTTTCCTTCTCAGCAAGGATGACTTTATCCGAAATAACACTATATAAGGCAATGAGAAGAAAATTACCATAGTCTTAGATTTTTAATCTTATGAATAAATGTTAGCCGTTAGGTACATATTAATCATGAAACAAATTAATATGTGCGACATTGATAAAGAAATGCTGATGTAACCATAAATTTTTTGTAATAGAATAAAATACACATCTAATATGTTTTGATCTAGATATGAATTCAAGATCTTAAACATTCTACCTTTTAAAAATATGGAAACCATCGTAATATTATTAAGATCTTATTAACGAATGTCTTTAGAGTATTTCATAAATTTAATAATAATTATTTTGTATTGTAAATATATATATATATATATATATTCTTCTTTTTTTTTACATAATTAATGATTTTATTAATACACAAAAAAATATAAAATGGATTGGAGGTAAAAAGTATCCTTCATGCCTCTAAGGCCACGGCTATCAATTTATAAATAGAGAGTGAATATCATAAATAGGATAAGAACATCACAAGTGCATTTAAAGTTAAAATTTATTTTCAATTCATGTATAATATATAAAATCACATTATAATTATTTTAGAAATATCATAAAATATTTCACACAAAAATATCATTAAAGATTATGCATTAGATTGTGCCACATCAAAATTAATCTAAACATATTTCTTAATTATGTGATTAATAAACTTCAATTAAAGATGTTATATCAAATTTTACTTAATTTGAGTAAGATATCATCCCTTTATTAAATAGTGTATTAAAATCAAAAAGAATAAATAAATCCAAAAAAATTAAAAAAAAATAAGAAAAAACACTAAACGTATTTAATACTCTTTTATCATACTATCATTAAGGTGAATTCTTCGTTTTAATCTATTAACAAAATAATAAAGAAACTTATACATAGTTACAAGATTTCAGATTTGAACATTTCCAAAAATATTATCTAGCCTAACAATATTTGACAATAAAATTATGTCTTAATCATCAAAGTTAATTCTAACATAAGAATATTCTTAAATGTTGACAAAAAGGTCAGCGACCATGATGTATAATCTAAGCTTGTCTTTTAATGGGTTGTAATTTGTAAATAGGTGAGCCGTGTTTTGGGTCCTTGCCAGCCAGCACAAAGTGGACTAGGCCTCCCACTTAGGACAAACCCCAAAACAATTTTATATATGTAAGTCTCTTTTTTTAACAAGAATTCAATAAACGTAGTTATAAGTTGTTTAATTCTCTATTGTTTTTTATAAAATAAAATGTCGAGTAAAGATCTATTTTGATTCCTAAGAAATTTTGAGAAATCTAATTTAATTTTAAAAAAAATAAAAATATTTTTTAATTCTTAAAAAAAAAAATTGAATTAAATTAATTTTTATATGAACACAATTAAAAAATTAGATTTTTATATTGACTTGTCATTAACTTGATTATCCCACGTATAATTTCTGTAAAAATAGACAATTAGACTATTGACAATAATTAAAAATAGACAATGAAGATATCATTCCTTTATAAAAAAAACTCAATTTCCTAACTATAGTTTACATAATGATTAATTTGGTCTGATTTATTTTTCTTATGACTATTTTTTTTTTAATAATTAAATTGAATCTCTCAAAATTTCTCTGGGATCAAAATGAACTTTTACTCAAAAATATTTCATTCATATATATTATCAGTGTAAAATTTTTTAGATTGTCAGTCAATCACAGCTATTGAATAATTAGATATATCTTTAAAGTCATGTATATGAATGATTGTAATGTACCAAAAATCTAAATTTTTGTACACTAACAATGCAAAACCATTAAACTATTATAAAAAAGCATACATCTATTTGAAAGTATATTTTTGAAGACAAAAACTCTATTTTTGTATTTTTTTACTAATCTCTATATTTGTATTAATTTTTTTTTACTCGTCTTTATATTTGTATTTAGAAGTATATTTTTAGAGGAAAAAATTGTGTTTGTCGTTCTCCAAATATACTTTTGAAGTACAGGTGAGTGATGAGAAAAGAAATCCCTTCTATATAACAAATAAAGAGTTACTTTCTTTCACATACACTTTAGAAATATACTCCTTGTATAAACATTGAGCAGATAAAATATCTCTTAACTAATTTTCCACCTGTCTAAAAAAAACTAATATTTACATGGACTAATTTTCAGATTCATTAAATATATGTAATTTATATTATTTTAATATTTAATAATAATTTATATTATGATAGAATTTATTTATTTTTTTAAAAAATAAATAAATAATAATTTGTATTATTAAATCCTATATACTCAAGAGAGAGAATGGCGTTTTAAGTAGTATAAAGTTTAATTGACACATTTGGGTTTCCAATTTCCACGAAACGCTGTTAGCGTTATTTGTTGCGTCGTCAAAAAACATTCACCAAGACGAAAAACAAACGTACCCACAATTTGACCAAACGGTGTTAGTGAAGACATAAGCTAGCTAGCTACTATCGCATTCAACCAATATGAACGAACCCAAGAAAATGGGATAACATATATTCACACGTGCTTATAACTAAAGCGGGTACTAAGCGTGTATTGTGCTTCATCTCTATATAATAGATTGCCAATTTTCTCAACCCTTGTGCACAATCTAATAATTATTCACAAACAAAAATAATATTTCAACACTCTTCATCTTAGATCTTACTCTTAATTTGATCTACTTTTCTTCAAACAAGGTAACCCACCCTTCTCACTTTCCTTCATTTCTCTATCATCAATCATGTCGAACTTTGGAATTCTTCATTAATTTTATGATTAATCTTTTCTCCAAAAGAGTTTTGGTTTGGTATTTTCTATTCTAACTTATTGATTAATTAGCCTTGTAATTTGTTTGACTCCTTAATTTTCAGTTTGTACCATTACAAGCAATTCAAGCTCAAAGATGATTCAAATTTCATCAACCAACTACCAACCTGAATTATTTGTAAGCACACACTATACCAAACTAACTATTCCTTCTATCTGTAAAAAAAAAAATAAAAACTTAATTTTGATTATAAAAAATATGATAGGGAATGGAGGATCCTACTTTCTTTGATGATCAAGAATACACAATGGATTCATTTGCATTTCACTTTGATGATATTGATTTCAAGCCTTTCTCAGCATCTCCAGAGAGTTTTTCCTCTCATAATAGCAATCACAAGCGTTTTAACTCTGAAAGTCCTAACCAATCTGTTGCATCAGTACAACTCAAAACTACTTGGAATAATGCTTATGGAAGTGATTCCATGAATATGAATATTATTCCAAAGGCTTCTAATTCACCTCCATCTTCTAAAATCATTTCTTTTGACCACTCCAATACATCTTCAGTTAGTTCTCAACAATTCTACAACATGGCGAAGAAGCCTAAAACCGAGATTGAGTATGGCAAAAACTTGAATTTTGAGGCAGTAATTTCTCAAGGTGATTATGATAATAAACTAGAGAACAAGGTTTCCACAACAACGACGACACAAAGAAACTCAATTCAGGCTCGAGATCACGTAATGGCCGAACGAAAACGAAGGGAGAAGCTCAGCCAGAAGTTCATTGTTCTTTCCTCCATGATTCCTGGACTCAAAAAGGTACTATATAGTATATATTGTAAGAATTAATATCATACACATGATTCATGAATGTGATGTATCTTCAATGGTTTTAATTAACTCGGCGCAGTTGTGTTGCAATCTTTGATATTGTAAAAAATTACAAGCAAATTAGGTTGATACAGATGCAATTAATTATTTAGATATTGCTATTGAATTGTAGACTCCAATTAAAAATCATAATGAATTAGATAAATGGGTTTAATTTGCATTTCATGCAAACTTAACCTGAGTTTAACTGGTTACACATTTTGTATCATGTAATTCAACTATGAAAATATTATTATTACTATTCACAAGTGAATAATCAATATATGTTTTTGCATGCATGCAGATGGACAAGGCAACTATTTTGGAAGATGCTATAAGTTATTTGAAGCAATTAAAGGAAAGAGTGAATACTTTGGAGGAACAAGCAGTCGTCGACCGAACAGTCGAATCAGCTGTTTTTGCGAAGAGATCGATTCTCTTCGCTGATGATGATCATAACTCGTCTTGCGACGAAAACACAGACCAATCAGTCCCTAAAATTGAAGCAAGAGTTTCTGGAAAAGATATGCTCTTGAGAATCTATTGTGACAAACACAATGGCAGAGCTGCAACTGCAATACTTTGTGAATTGGAAAAACATCATCTCACTATTCAGAGTAGTTGTGCTTTTCCATTTGGAAATAACTATCTTGACATAACCATTGTTGCTAAGGTAAAATTAATTAACTTCAAATTTCATAGACATATAATTCAAAATATCATAGGAGAATTAGGCTCATATTTGGTTCTTTTTTCTATTTAATTTTTTTTAGTAGTAACTATTTTCCATTTCCTGATTTATTATATGGTTTGTGTCTTTAATTTCTTGTAGATGAATAAAGAATACTGCTTGACAATAAAGGATCTGATAAGAAGTATAAGTCAGGTTTTGAGGCAGCTCATTTGATCCTATACACAACAATTTCAAGGCATCTGCATTTGTTGATGTGTGCATGCTCATGAGTCATGACTATAGTCAATAGTGTAGTGTCTATAATAATCATGACCTTAATTAATTTATTATGGTTTTAGTTTTAATTTTCATCCATCATTTGCATTATTGTGAAGGTGTTTTCTTTGGATTTGGGAGGAGTGCAATCATTATGTTAAGACTGCACGCATTTATATACATCTTAGTTGTGCAATCATGATTTGATGTTTCAGATTTCAAAGTTAATATTTTAGATTTAAACAAAATTTTAAATCTATTTTAAAATCTGAAACGTCATCTAGATCTTGATTAAATGACTAAAGTGTGTATGGTGCAAACAATCCAATTTGATTTTCTTTGTTATGTTCATTTTTGCGCAGTTGAGTGATTGGCTGTGTTAATCTACCTCACAATGTCATTTTCAAAAACTCTGTACTCATTTTTTTTTTCTTTCTCCACAAGAGGGGTTTTTTTAGAGGATTTGACTATTCAGATAGATCTCTTTTCTCCCTCTTTCACGTTGTGAAGATTGCAAAAGACAATGTTGAGTGTATTTTATTTTTGTATTGGTCCTCTTGTCGGTTTGTGATGGATTCAATTCTTTATAAAATTCTTATGATTATTAATGCTGTGACTAAATGACAACTTGTTCTGTTTCAAATATAGTATTGGATACATTATAAAAAAAATATAGTTATTGGATACTCGTGTGGGTGCATATCTTCAACTACATTTGATTCACCATTTAATTAATAAATTCACAATAAATGAATATATATTTTTTTAAAGTATATAAATGATTAATTAGTTTCCAGATAATCATGAAAATGATTCGAAATTAATGTTGTATGGTAACCATAAATCATTTTTTTATAGAAGAAGTTGACTAAATTTGGTGATTAATGCCATTGGATCATGAGATTATTATTTGTAAATGCATATTGCAATTGAATATAAGAAACCCCCTACCCCTAATCCTAATCCTAATCCTAATTTTGGTGATTGTCATTGGATCATGTGATTATTATTATACACGTATACAGCTAATTCCATGTCGAGCAAGGTTTATATTATACTACTTAACAAAAATTCTTAAAGTCATTTTAAATTATATCCTAAATATTGATTGCTAAAATGCACATTTTACACCCAACTTTCATAATTCCACTATTTAGGCTCTTCTACTTTGAAAGAAAAGCAACTTTGGCGAAAATCAGGACACCGTTAATTTTGATTTGGTAAAAAGCTGATTTAAATTCACTTTCATAAATTTACTAATATTCTTGTAATTAATATAAACATAATAATAGTACTACATCTAACATATTTTAAGGAGTTATTATTAAAGACATTGTTTACGAAAAAAGTTATTCACCTGCAGTTACTCGTATTTTAAAATGTGTATCAAATTTACTCAAAAGAAATATGTAACAAATAAATTTTCTATTTTTAAGATTCAAAATATATTATGAAAACAAAAACTACCAAACAACTTTTTTCTTCTAAAAAAAAATCCTAAAACAGAACTACCAAACAATTTTTTTTCTTTTCTTTTTCTCAAAAATAGTTTTTAAAAATTAATTAACAAAAATAGTTTTCTCTATAGGACAAAAATCCTAAAATTTAAGAGAGCGCAAAATAGAAATTTAGCAATCTTTTGAGGGTAAGGGGGGTTTCAAGAATTTCCCAAATAATTTCTCTTTATATTATACTAAAAAAGAAAGAAAAGTACTAGTCAAAAGTATCTATTTCCCTCTCAAAAGTATTATTTCTAATAAGGGGATTAGGGAATCTCTCGACATGTGATTACTTGCAGGGAGTAGCAAAAACTATACCCAAAAGAAATCATAACCCTATCGATACATATGATTAGTATAAGATAAATCACATTTTTGGTATTTGATATTGGTAGGTGATGTCACATTCATCCTTACTCATACAAAAACACATTTAAATCATCTATCGTTTAAAACTTTTATGTTAACATGAGACGTTGGCACAGTGAAAACACTAACATAGATGATGATGCATGAAAAATAAGTGAAAGGATGATGTGTTTAGGGACCAAAATAAAAGAGAACGATGTAATATTGAGTTTAAAAACTCTAAATCTGAATAATTAATAATTAAAATTTTATCTTCAATTATTTTAGTCAATTTCTTCATCAAAGCACATGATGGTGAGAGGTGGTGCACATTCATCATACCAAGCTAGATTAATAGAGGCAAACCATGTTTGCTCAATCAACAATGTATTGGAAAATGAGATTTTTTATAGAGGTTTGAGGGTTCTAGCGTAAATTTACACTTTCCCAAATTTAACGTAGTCCCGAACCATACCATAATACTTTTTATGACTTTCTTCTGCAATATCTCTTTTGCTTCTTTTAGTTTTACCAATTCCATTCCCTCCTTAACATGTATGTCAACGGGACAAGGCGGAAATGGAGAGTACTCTACTATTCTTCGAGAGCACTATCAAGATACAAAATAAATATATATTTATCTTGTTTTCGAAATTGATAGTTTAAAATTTAACCATTAAACAAACAAAAAAATCACTTTATTATTGTAAATATTGTGACAATAATAAAAATCACATATAAAATAAATTTATAGACATATTATGTGAGAAAAAAAAACAACACATAAAATCTTTAAATATATATATTATTTTAGTAAATTGTTCAGACATAAAATCTCTATTAGGTGGAGGTTATAATCTTTGTCTCCAAATTACTCTCAAGAGGAATATCTCTCTATTGATCGTAAGTCATCATGATATAAAATATTAGCAGATTGTCATTCCAATCTAAAAATCAACAATCTTCATATCTATTACCAACAATAAACAAAACCCGAATATAGTACTGTTGAAAACCTAAATCATAAACAAACAAGAGACAAAAACAAAAATTCTAAAACATTTCACAACCAAAACAAAGAAGATGCAACTCTATTGTCATGCAAGTTCAAAACCTTGTTGTTTTGTGCTCCAACCTATACTCACCTTTAAGATTGGTATATTTAAAGTTGACAATGAATTAAATCAAATCGAGAATAGTTTTAGATCCAATTTAATAATTAGTTTGTTTGTTTCGTAAATCAAATTATAAGTTGAAACCAAATTATAAGTTGAGTATAAGTTAAAAATTGAACTCACAATAAGTTGAATTGGTGTTATATATAATTCAACTTGTTTCATTAAATTTTATATATTAATTTAAAAAAAAATATTGTTGTTTATAAAAATTGAGTTGCCACTGTGTCTTATAATTTTTCCCCCTATTTCTCCCCTTGAATATATGCTTTCGTCACTCCAAATATTGACTAACTCACCATACAACTAGTATCGATCCGTTACAAATTATATATTATTTTAGCAAAATATTTATATGGTGTTTTACAATACCAATGAATCGTTAATAGATCTTTTTTATTATGCTTTTTGTTATTTTTTTTTTTAATTCTTTTGGTTTATATTTGTCATACAATTAATAAAATATATTTTTATAAAGTATTTATAATTTTTCTTTTTCATACAATGTTAACTTTTGCAATTCTTAATTTGGATGACATTGACAAAGTGACAAATAATTTTGGATGGATGGAGTAGTAATTAAGTACTAATACATTTATTTATAATAAAACAAATTGAAATTATGTATGGCAACATTGTGGGTATTAATTTTGCCGCTTACTCCTCCAATTGACTAATCGGATAAAATTCATACTTAAATTTCCATCTCCAATGCGACGAGGTTCGTTTTTCAATCCCATACTTTTATATATATATATATATATATATAAACATCATATAGATGATATTTAATATAATAAAATAATAAGTATTATATAATAATAAAATTAAAAATATTAAAATCATTATAAAGTAGAGATTAAAATTTATAATACGTCCGGTCAAAATGAAGTTTCTCCGTCCAAACCGTGACGGAATCAAATGGGTACAAACATGGGCTAATTGAAATAGCACAAATAAGTGATATAACCGACCAACACAATAATAACATGGATAGTATATGAATTACTATATACCGTACTAAGGAGGACACAATAATTTAATTCGATCCTTTTTTGGTTCAATATTGATCTGAAATTGAATGGCAAAGAGAGTCAGAGGATAAAGCCCTTTGTGGAGTTGATGATATACCCTTTTGACTTAACAGGGCCCATATATGGTCGGTACTCTTATATTATTATTCCAGACATTCATGTAAAACCAAAGCATTTCCCTTTTCCCACTAACAAAGACTTGCCCATCAATATTGAAACTCAAATAGAATTTCTTGCACTAAATGCTCCCAAGTATTGATAATTGAATATCTGAATATATATTGTTTTCTCAATGTCAACATGTAATTAGGGAAATTGGTTTCGGAGGAGGTACTTCAACATATTCTATTATACTGAATTTTAGTAAATTTAATTAAATAATTGGCCTTTTTTTTGTAAAAAAAATTATAAATTAACCATTAATTTTTAAGCTGGATTTATTATTCGTTTAATTTTTCAAATAAATATATGTTTTATATAGTTTGATTTGAATGTATTAGAGAGTAAGGTTCCATTTGATAAAAGGTAGTTGTTTCTTTTACTCATAAAGGTAGTAGTTTTTCTAGTCAACATCAAAGTAGTTGTTAATACAATTGAAAATTGAAAAACTTGTGTTTCACTACAAATTTACCGTTGAATGCTTCAAGAAAAAAAATAGCAGTTTGAATTTGAAATGTTTGTGTTTATAAATATTAGGCACAATAGACCTATTAGTGAATACTAATTTATTTGTCTTATATACATGACTATGATTGATGTTGTAATAGAAAATATAATAAGAGAATAATACTATTAACTTTTTTTTTTTTTCTTTCTCTTTTCTCACTTTCTCTCTTTCAT
>JBBPBS010000007.1:3631322-3658491 GCA_037974835.1 Cicer judaicum | reverse complement strand
TTAAAAGACTAAAATGTTTAATATTATTATATAAGAGATCATAATATAATCAATAAAACTTAAAAACTAAAATGAGATCTAAAAATAAAATATAATTTAACCTAAATTTTTGTTATGTTTTTCTTATATTGTATTTTGAAAACACAAATATAAAATTTTTCTCAGTTTTTTATAATTCCAAAAATTTCTTAAACATTGAAATATTTAGTATGTAAAAATTTTCTGTATTTTTTTTCTTCGCATATTCAGTTTTTAAAACATGAAATATTTAGTATTTAAATTTTTTTTCTCAAATTTTTTATATAATAAAAATTTATTTCTTAAAATTCTCAATGCATAAAAAAGTTTCTCAATTTTTTACATACTAGAATTTTGAAAACGAAAAATATGTAAGTTTCTAAATCAAATTTTCAACAACAAAAAAAATTCATATCGAAAATTTTGTATTTAAAGATAAAACATGCCCCAAAACATTTTAATGAGAAGGTAAAAATAATAAAGATTATATTAGGTTTATAATAGTGTAGGGAGAGTTTAAAGTGTGAGGTAGGAAAATCAATTTTCTAATTTGTCTGACCATCATATCATTTATAATAAGCCCAATCCGATGTTACCAAACTTATGGAGTATGCTTGCTCATAATGTTGCGAAGCTCTCTCAGCCCATTAGTGGGTAAGTTTTTCTAATATTGCTTTGCACAGGTTGAGTTGTTTAACAACATAAATTTCGCTCGATTGAAAAGAGTTTGCATGAAAAATATAAATTTTGTAAAATAAGAATATAATTATTTAAACTCTTCACAACTTGAGAGCTATTAATTGTGTTGAACTTAGGGGGACCATTTATCATATATTTTTATTATGTGTAAAATAGGAAAATAGGACACTGATTGTATAATTAAGAAAGTAGTAATAACCGTTTGGAATGTAAAGTGATTATTTAAGTATATAAATTAATGTAATCCATTATGAGAATAAGCTCTGAAACTAATATAATTATAATTTTTCCTCCTAGCTCGTGAATCCATTCAATTCCATGATACTCGTTCCTGTATACAAGATTAACGGATTTCAGTTATTTGATTGTTTCATACCCCAAGAATTTCTCTTTTTGTTTTTTCCTACACAATAGTTATACGAAAAGCATTTTAATAATAATAATTTTCTCTGATCTTGATCTGAAAACCATACAGCAATTAGTTATTGAAGAATGAGAAAGGAGGTGGTGGTGGTTGTGAGCACAACTGCTGCTGTGGTAGTAGTGGGAGCACTATTGAAGAGGTGGAAACGGTGGAAAGAACAACAATTGAGAGAAACAAGGAACATTATTCGAAAGTTTGCAAGGGAATGTGGGACCCCAGTAACAAAACTTTGGAATGTTGCTGATGACTTGGTGTCTAGCATGGAATCCTCTCTTGCTTCTTCTTCCACCCAAACAACTTCCACTCTCAATATGATCATTTCCAACGTTACATCCCTCCCTAATGGGTAATTCAAATTTGACTTTTTCTTTTATAATCATGGATTTTAATTTGTATAGACAGTAAATATCATAGACCATTTTACCTATAATCTTATTGACGTTCACATCATTCCCTTTCGCTTCCTTCATTTGCTCAAGCGAGGACATAATCCGAAATATTTAAATGGTGAATGTGATTGAATATATCAGCAAAATTATTTTACATTGTGGGTCCATACAAAATAATTGATATGTATTTTAGTGTTTAAATTGGATTGGAGTATAAATAATAAATAATGTGAGTTGGCACTTGTAGAGAAGAGGAAGGTCTATTTTATGGAGTGAATTTGCAAGGCAGAAACTTGTTAATGTTGTGCGCGCGGCTTGGTGGAAAGAACAAACCTATCTCTTGTTTACACAGAGAAGAGATTTCTATCCCCGATGCTGTCTTGGCTGCTACTACAATTCAGGTATTTTAAGCTTCATTAAACACTTATGCTACTGTATCTAAGTTTTGTGTCATTTCTAAAATCATTTTTTGTTAGGAGGTAATTGAGTTTGTAGCTACAGAGATAGCTAAGTTCGTTTCGAGTCATCCTGAGAATGAGAAAGATGATGCAGCCATCAAGAAGAAGAAATTGGGCTTCACTTTATCATATCCACTAGATCAAGCTATGCCTTTCAGCACCACTTCATTTCATCAAAAAACCGTCAACGACCCAGTTGAGTTAGTGGCTCACTCTTTTTTGTTCTTATTTTTAATCTTTTTATTTTAAAATGTTCACATAATAATTAATAACATATTTTATTTTATTATTGAATCAGGTTGGCAAAGGATTGGTGAAAGACATCAATCGAGCATTGAAGAATCGTGGAATAAAGATCCGTGTTTATGCACTGGTTAGGGTCTCTCTCGCTCGACCAATTAATTAGTTTTGTAATCTCAAACAATATCAAATTCAAAACGTTAATTAATACCGAATATATAGGTTGATGACACTATTGGAGGTTTGGCTGGAGGAAGATACTACAACAGGGATAGTGTAGCTGCAATTACCCTTGGCATGAGCATTAATGCAGCTTATGTAGAACCAGTACAACAAGATTATGCAAGTGTACTTGCACAATCTTCCAATTCAACTGAACAGGTAAAACACCTATGCCAAATATTGTTAATAAAACTTTATTTATATATTTTTAGCCACACAAATATTTATATAGTGATTGAGTTTTATTAATTATATGAGAATAAAAAAACTAAATCGTAGTCATATACAAAATATGATAAAATTAAGAGATATTTAATTATCACAAGATAAAATGGTAAGAGTCATAAACTTTTAAAAATAATGAGTTGATACTATTACATTAGAAAAAGAAAAAAAGAGTATGCCTTAATAATGTAAAGAAATTTTACACAGTTAATTAATAACATTAATTTAATTAATTTATTATATAATTATAATTTTAATCAATCAATAATTATACAATTTATGATTCATAATAAGTGTCAATGGAAAATTATTTTCACTGATGATGTATATTTATTGAATCCATATTACATGAGATAAAAACTTCTATAAAAAAAAATATAGAGAGAGTTTTATATCCCATCGACCTAGAGTTAATTTTTTTTTAAATCTATCTAGAGTTCTATCTATGAATTTCTCGTATTTTTTAATAAAAACTTAAAAAAAAAGTTCTAGATAGTTTAAGAACTAGACTCATAAGTATAAAGTAAGTGGAAAATTTAGATTATTGTTTTTTTTTATAGAAGTTATTAATTGAAGAAGAATAGGTAAAAATAAAATAGGAATCATATTGAATAATGACATAAAGATAAGACAGATAGAATGATTTATATAAAATGATACGTAAGATTTATATAATTAATAAAAAAACAACTAACTAATATAATTAATTGACTAACCAATGTGCTAAACTTGTATAAAATTGTATTTACGGACCATAAACTTAAATTTAATGATGCTAATTGTATTGGTTTATTTAAAATATTAATGATGCAAAATCGAGGAAATGAATGTGAGTTAATAAAGCAATTTAAATGATGCTGATGTAGTGTTGCAGGTAATAAGCGTGGAGTGGGGAAACTTCAGATCCCCTCATCTTCCTCTAACGTCGTTTGACATTAGTTTAGATGCTGAAAGCTCAAATCCTGGAAGCGCGGTATAGAGTCTAAAATCATAACTCAGCATTTACCTTGATGCATATAACTGATCCCTAAAACTTTTATCATTTTACCTCAGATTTTTGAAAAGCTAATATCAGGAATGTATTTGGGTGAAATTGTGAGACGCGTCTTGTTGAAGATGGCCCAAGAAACAGCTCTTTTTAAAGGGAGTGTGCCTCCAAAATTGATGACTCCATACTCACTAAGGTACATATATCAAAATATATTGTTTCCAATTTCAATATCATATAAATAATAATGTAAATGTGTTTCATTAAAGCAAAATGTTAATAAATAAATGTATAATTCAACTATAATCTGACTCACAGATTTGTCACTTAACTAATTTAGGTCACCAGATATGGCTGCTATGCATCAAGATACATCAGAGGATCGTGAAGTAGTAGGTGAAAAACTCACAGAAATATTCGGGGTAAGAATATATTTTTCACATTTATATTAAGATAAAAATAAATGCATAATTGGACAAATGAAACAAAACAAACTCAGATCAGTAGCAGCACTCCGATGGCACGCGAAGTGGTTGCAGAGGTTTGCGACATAGTAACAGAGCGCGGTGCTCGCTTAGCCGGAGCTGGAATTGTATCCATAATTAAGAAACTTGGAAGAATTGAAAATAGAAAAAGTGTGGTGACAGTAGAAGGTGGACTTTATGAGCATTACAGAATTTTCAGAAATTATCTTCATAGTAGTGTTTGGGAAATGCTTGGCAATGATCTTTCTGATAATGTTATCATTGAACATTCTCATGGTGGCTCTGGAACTGGAGCTCTATTTCTTGCTGCTGCTGCTACTCATACTCACACACAACCTGCAAAATCTTGAATTCTATGTTTTAATCAAAACATCAAAGGACTTTTTGTTTGTTTTGAAAAGAAAAAGTACATGATGTTTGGACTTCAAACTATTATTTATTTTCACACTTTTTTCTTTAATTGTAGAGTGAAATAGTATTTCATTCCATTCCCCAAGAAAATAAGTGTCATCTAATTTCGCTTTTAGAAGGAAAAAAATCCACAAATAGTTTTATAGAATTACTAATTAGGGAAACATTTTCCCTTCTAAATAATTTAAACACAATAAATTGTTCCTCATTAAAGGATTATATTTATTTTGTAATTTTGATAAATAAAAAATTGGTAACTAAACCGAACAATACATTTTTTTATGCAGACAGTAGTAGAGGTCTATCCTCTCAATCTTAATATATTATATTTTATCCAAGAACTTTGTGTAGACAAAAAAATTGAAAGGCGAAAATCAAATTTTATATCTCTACATTTTAACCTTTATTTCCATAATTTTTTAAAAATTCAATTTATTCTTATTATTTTTATCTCTTTTAATTAAAAAAATATTGGATCAATTTTTTTATCCCAAACAAATACAAAATTTCAAAATTAACATACCAAGAATTTTGAAAAATGAAACTTTGTTTATGTAAAAAAAAAAAAAAATTGATGTTGAAAATTTCAAAAACTTTAAATTTGTTTATACTAAAAATAAATGAAAATAAAATTTCATTTCATAAATTTCATTTGAAATTAAACAAAATTTTCGATACGTAAAAACACTTAAAAAAAATTCAAAAACTCAAAAATTTTAAAATGTAAAAAAATATTCATACCAAAAATTTCATAAACATAATATCGATGATTGAAGCGATTTTATTTGAGTAAACTCTGAACAAAATCATGAAAGCGTGTAGTGTTATATTTTCTCCAATCTTCCTCTACTCGTTTTGAGACCAACATACACTTTTCCCTTCAAAATAAAGTTTCTCATTTGTCTTTGTGTGACCTTATATGTACCATAAATACAATTTCTTCTAACAATATTTTCAGATTTAGTATGTCATTTGTTGGTTCATTTAAATTACGTTGTTAATTTTAATTTTGGTTCTAAAATAGAAGATTATTGATCATCTGAAAAAAGAATTTGATGAACTTGGAGACGGAGATTATGTTGTACAATGATTGAACTTTTAAAAAAATTTAGTTTTTTTTTTTTTTTTTTGAAGATTTTAAGTTTAAGAACCTTTTTTTATTATTATTTAGTGGGATAATTTAAGTAATTTGGTACACATCTATAAGTATCACATTTTACCAAAGTGATTTGATATTTGTTTGCTTTTATAATAGAGTTTAAATTTATGTATTTATGGTACCATATAAGTAAATATGTTATGTATAACAGTATTTTTAATTATATTTTAATAAAAGATAACTTCATACGAGTTTACGTAGACAAAACGAGTTTAGTTGACAACTTGAGGCTGACAATATTGGTTAAGGAGCTTAGTACATGGTGAAAGAGGAGTAATTTCTTAATAGACGATTTGGTTGATGAAGTGCCATAATTCTATCCTTTAGTTTGGAATAATTTGATCCCACTAAAGGTGTTTGTTTTTGTATGCACACTTGTTTACCTTTGCATACCTATTACTACTAAAGATAATCTAACTTTGAGAGAAATTGTGTTGTCGGGGCCTAGTTTGTGTGTTGCGAGATTTAAGAATGAGAATCTATTGAACATGTGTTCTTTACATGTCTAATATTTTGATGAGTGTGGATCTTTTGAAGTTGTCATATTTGTTTAATAATGAGATGGAAGATCATGCGTGCCAAATTTTAAATAGATGTTAGATGTGATAAGGTGTTTAGTTTAAATTTTAAATTTGACGTCGTTCGAATGTCTTGTGTGTAGTCTATTTAGAACGCTCATAATTATATTATTTTTAAACAAATTGAATTTAATGCAACTTTGTTATTAAAGAAGATAAAATTATTTTCTTGAAAGTGGATTAAAGCCAAAGATGCAAGTTTTTCTTATAACTTGAATTCATGGTGTTATCATCCTTGGGAGTGCTTAGGTTTTAAGACCTGTAATGCGTCTTCTTTTTGTTGAGATGGTGATGTGTGGTTGGTTCTTGTTTATCATGTAATTATAGCTCATTTCGTAACCGTAAGGATATCGATGTGTAGAAGTTTGAGTTCGAATTTAGAATTATTTGACAAAAAAAAATGCACCATGATAAGAACCTAAGAGTATGAATATGATCTATATTTTAATAAATTAGGATGAAGTTTATTTATTTTAAGTTGGATTGTAATAATTATTAGTTTGATTTAATTTGGAAATAATAGTTTATGTCATGTGTAAGTGAAAATAATTTATTTTCTTATATTTAATTTATTTTAGAAAAATATGATGTAAGTCTAATATGGACCTAGAGAATGATGTCATTATGACCGTCTAAGTTTAGAGATAATCTTATTACACATATGGATTTGTAACTTTATTGAGACAAGTTTGAAATGAATTAGAGTTTTTCTATTAATGGGAATTTTGAATGAGATATGTCTTCTCTTTGAGTTATTGGATTAGAAATTATTTGATTATTATCAATGGTTTATTTATCATTACGACGATTCTTAGTTGATTTATTCATCATCTTTGATTGTAGTGTCTTCTCCATCTAATGTTTGTTTCTTTCATTTCTCTTTTATTTCACTATTTTAATTATTTGATAAAACAACATGGTTAGATCTTCAATCTCATATATAATGACTCAAATTTACATCACGTCACTCTCAAAATCAATATAACTTTAATTATTTTATTTTATTGTATAATTCAATTATTATGTAAATTACTCCAAAAGTAACAATTCTACTTTGCGTTAATGATAGTGAGAAATATATCAATATTCCAGGAGGATAATTTAGTAAAATGATTATTATCTTTCTTTTATTTTCATTATAAGATAAAAAAATACTCAATAACGACAATTAAAAATTAAGAATTTTTGCATGTATAACTTTTTTTAAAAAAAAACTAACAAATATATTTAACATTAAAATTTATATATTAAAATATCTTATTTTTTTGACATTTTGCATCCTCGTCTTACAACCATCTAATAATTTTTTTTGCACTAAGAAATTTAATCTCCGAAATAAGAGTATCTATAATTTCCTACATAATAGTTAAAAATAAAATTAAAAAATAAAAGTTTATAGATAATCGCATTTCAAGGATGCAACCTCTTATTATAGAAGAAGATAATATCTCTTCTTATTATAGAAGAAGATAATATCTCTGGACGAAGATACGACCTAAAAAAGATTAAAAAAAACGTAAAATATTTTAGTATATAAATTTTAATATATTTATTAATTTTTATTTTTATAAAATAAGATATATATATATATATATATATAAAACATTAAAATGATCGAATTAAATAATTACTACTGATAAACAGATACGACCTCCAAATTCAAATAAACAAAAAAATAATAATTTAAAAATTAATATATAATATTAAATAAATCAATTTTTATTTTCATAGACTAAATTTTCATAGAGTAGGCTGACAACTATCCTAAAAATTTGTTAAGAAACAAAAATGAATAAAACAAATTATGAGTACTTTTTACGATTTTAATATATAAATTACACGACTTCCAATTTTTTTTCTTTCTCAATCCCCATTCTTAACAAGACACATTTTATCTTTTGCCATACTTATAAACCAAAAATGGGATAGAGTACATTATGGAAAGAAAGGCAGCAGGGAGAAGTGTAAGTTTTATTTTTCTCGAAAGAATTAGAGGGACAATTTGGGGTTCCAAGAAGTGAAAGCAGACAAAAGGAACAGTATCCGAGACATTTTAAATTTTCTATCAAATGGATAGTATGCAACGTGTTTTCGGGGATGGAAAGAGCTTTGGGCTCACAAAATTTGTTCATACTCTTTCTTGTTCTTAGTGAAATCTTATTGCAATTACAGCTAGCGAATCTTGTGTATCACACTACTCTATTTTTTATAGGGAGTTTACTATTGTGAAACAATATATAGTGTCTACATATTACTACTTTCGTGTTTATATATATAAAAGATCTCTTTTAATCAATCTACAACGATTAAGAAAAATTGTTTTTATATTAAATATATCAATAACAATAACCTACATTTTTTTTTTCAAAAACTATCATTCAATTAATAAGAGAAAAAAATAATTTACTTCTTTTACATTTAATTAAAAGTATTTGTGTGAAAAGCTAATTCATATTTATTGTAATTTGAAAATAATAATATGAAGGAACAATTTAATTGAGATTTGTTAGAGCTAGATATTTAAATCTAACTATGAAGGTTCAATATCTCCAAACACCTTTCTCATAAGAAAAAATAAAAACTACACAGATTTGAAAGGGTACCCAAAATTTCCTCGCTAGCTAGACCATACCCCAAATTAAAAATGTTTGTTTGTTTTAACTTTTAAGTCATACGATCACGTGCAGTGTGATTAACTAACAGATACTGACATAAACAAGATTAATACTCCGCATCATGATTAATCTGGTAAAGTATATGCTTATAAAAAAAATCTGGTAAAGTATGGCACGTAACGAGGCTTTAATGGTTAATCAAAAGGGGATTATAAGGACAAATTTGACCTCTTGCAATAAAGTAAGTAGATAATTATTAGTAGAAACCTGAAGTGACCACCATTGATGCATATATCTTAGATTCAAGAATCAAGGCCACCACTTTTCTAAGGACAAAATTTAACTTTAGTGGCCAAAATATAAAAATCACCCCCGTGATAGAAACTAAGGACTTTGTGATTGATTAGGAGGGTTTATGCTAAATTAATGTTTCTAATCAATGTGGGGCATTAACCTACATGCCTAGGCACAGTCCTCGTCAATTAAGATCCTTGTTTGATTCTTGAGTTGGACAAGTTCATAGTGGGCATAAATTTGGTACCTACTAGTTGAAAGTGAAACCAATTAAAAGGTAATGTATATTTGCTTCCTAATTGCCGCGGATGTTCGGAGTGTTTAACGTCACAGCAACACGCGGTTCCTGCATTATTGGCTTTTCATCCGGGCATCAGGAATCGGAATCAAAATAGTGCATGTGTTTTGCATCATGAATCAAGCAAATAGTGTATGAACTATGAACATCTAATAGTGTATAGAAGCAAATGGTCCTTCCCCTCTCATATATATCACAATTCGTGTAAAACAAAGATAACATATTCACAATTCATTTGAATTATCTATCTAAATCATTTACTCTCTTTTTATTTATTTATAATATAAATAGTGTTACATAAAACTAGTTTTCTTTCATATTTTATATATAAATTTGTGAGAGCATGACAATAGATTGTTGGTCGTCTTGGTGTGACTTGTTATTTTCAGGTATTGGTTTTCAAAATCAAAAATAATTTTCATGGTTATTAAAATTATTTTCGTTCATAAAAAAACTGTTAAATTTATGATTAATTTAAATAAATTAAAAACTACATAATAGTTGACTTGAATTTAAAGTAAAAAAAATAATCTTTAAAAGTGTTTTTTTGGAGTTAAGAGGAACAGAGAAATTGTTCACTATTATAAGAGTTAAGGGGAGTAGAGAAATTGTTCACTATTATAAAAGTGTTTTTATAAATAATGATAAATAATATTGAGAGTATTATAACAAAATAAATTTAATTTAATTTTTTATTTATTAAAACTCTCTAAAATCCTCAAAGATACTCCTCCAATTTAACTTTTAACCTCCAATTAAGTTATTTTTGTACTATAAATAAAAATAAACTCTACAAATCTCTTCTTCTAAAGTCTTCTATTCTTTCCACTTCATTATTTCATCTACTTAAAGACTAGAAAGTTTGAGATCTAAATATAAAGTTAATGATTTATTTGTCTTCTACCATATATCAAGATTACTTTTATGGATAATTATAAAACATATTTTCTCAAATCTATAATATAAAAGAAATTAAGATCAATTAAAATTAATGGATTTAATCTAAAATTTAAGTTAAATATATTTAATTTTGTTGACTCACTTTTTATTATATTTGAGATGAGAGTAAATAGTTCTTAAGTGGATTTAACTTTTTTGTTTTTTATATTTATAACCATCTCTTATTTTATTACAAAATAATTTTTTTAAATAAAATATAAAACATAAATGTTTTCTTAACCAGATTCTAAAACTAATGTAAAAAATTAATTATAAAAAGAAAAAAAAAAACTGAATGGATAATGAAGCATGAAATATAGATTGGTATAGTGCAAGCGGGTATAGAAATTGTTCATGATGTTGTCTGTATGCGGTTTGTATTAAAGATGAGAGTTGAAAAGGAGCAGCCTTAAGCTTCTTCTGCACTCTTCACTCTTCACTCAGTCAGTGAGTCAGTGATTCACTTCCCATAACCAATTATCTCACAAAATGCACCTCCTTCCATCTCTCCTCATCCTCTACCTCTCCCTCTCCCTCTCACTCCACTTAGTTTCAACTACATACATCTCTGAACACAATACTTTACTCTCATTCAAATCTTCCTCCATCACCGACGACCCAACCCACTCCCTCATCTCATGGAACTCATCCACAACCCACTGTTCTTGGCACGGCATCACTTGTACTGGTCCCCACCGCCACGTCACCTCCATCGACCTCTCTTCACTCACCCTCACTGCCACTCTCTCCGACCACCTCTCCAACCTCCAGTTTCTCTCCAATCTCTCCCTCGCTGATAACAAATTCTCCGGCCCCATTCCTCCTTCTTTGTCATCTCTTTCTTCGCTCCGTTTCCTTAACCTTTCCAACAATGTCTTCAACGGTACTTTCCCTTCTCAGCTCTCGCGTCTCTCCAATCTTCATGTTCTTGATCTTTACAATAATAACATGACCGGTACTCTTCCTCTTTCTGTTACTCGCATGCAAAATCTCCGGCATTTGCATCTCGGTGGAAATTTTTTCACCGGAAAAATCCCGCCGGAGTATGGAACTTGGCCTCATATTGAGTATCTTGCTGTCTCCGGCAATGAGCTTTCTGGACCCATTCCTCCGGAGATCGGTAACCTCACTTCACTCCGTGAGCTTTACATTGGTTACTATAATACCTACGACGGTGGTATTCCGCCGGAGATTGGTAACCTATCGGCGATGGTGAGGTTCGACGCTGCTTACTGTGGATTAACCGGCGAGATTCCGCCGGAGCTTGGAAAGCTTCAGAACTTGGATACACTGTTTCTTCAAGTGAATGCACTTTCTGGGTCTCTTACGCCGGAGCTCGGAAACCTAAAGAGCTTGAAATCAATGGATTTGTCTAACAACGCGTTCTCTGGTGAGGTTCCGGCGAGTTTTGCAAAGCTGAAGAATCTTACTCTTTTGAATCTTTTCAGAAATAAGCTTCACGGAGCTATACCTGAGTTTATCGGAGAGATGCCGGCGCTTGAAGTGTTGCAGATTTGGGAAAACAACTTCACCGGAAGCATTCCTCAGAGTTTAGGGAAAAATGGAAAGCTTACACTTGTTGATGTTTCTTCAAACAAATTAACCGGTTCGCTACCACCTTATATGTGTTTCGGAAACAAACTTCAAACTTTAATAACTTTAGGGAATTTCCTTTTTGGTCCCATTCCAGATTCACTTGGAAAGTGTGAGTCTTTGAGTAGGATTCGTATGGGTGAAAATTTTCTTAATGGGTCAATTCCAAAAGGGCTTTTTGGTCTTCCACAACTCACACAAGTTGAACTTCAAGATAATCTTCTATCTGGTGAGTTTCCTCAACCTGTTTCAATGTCACCAAATCTTGGTCAAGTTACTCTTTCCAACAACAAACTTTCTGGGCCTTTACCATCTTCCATTGGAAACTTCACCAGTGTGCAAAAGCTTCTCCTTGATGGAAACCAGTTCACAGGTAAAATCCCTTCTGAGATTGGAAAGTTGCAACAGCTTTCAAAGATTGATTTTAGTCATAACAAGTTTTCGGGTCCTATTGCACCTGAGATTAGTCATTGCAAGCTTCTAACTTTCGTTGATCTTAGCCGCAATGAACTTTCTGGTGAGATTCCAAATGAAATCACTGGTATGAGGATATTGAATTACCTCAACCTTTCAAGGAACCATCTTGTTGGTACTATTCCAGGTTCTATTGCTTCAATGCAAAGTTTAACTTCTGTTGATTTTTCATACAACAATCTCACTGGTTTGGTTCCTGGTACTGGTCAATTTAGTTACTTTAATTACACTTCCTTCCTCGGTAACCCTGAACTTTGTGGTCCTTATTTGGGTCGTTGCAAAGATGGGATTGTTAATGGCCCTCATCAATCTCATGTTAAAGGTCCACTATCTTCAACTGTGAAGCTTTTGCTTGTAATTGGTTTGCTTGCTTGCTCCACTGTATTTGGTGTTGCTACAATATTCAAAGCTAGGTCTTTGAAAAAGGCTAGTAAAGCTCGTGCATGGAAATTAACTGCATTTCAACGGTTGGATTTCACCGTTGATGATGTTCTTGATTGTTTGAAAGAGGATAACATTATAGGAAAAGGTGGCGCTGGCATTGTTTACAAAGGTGATATGCCTAATGGTGATCTTGTTGCTGTGAAAAGGTTACCAGCAATGAGTAGAGGCTCTTCTCATGATCATGGTTTTAATGCTGAAATTCAAACTTTAGGGAGAATTAGACACAGACACATTGTTAGATTACTGGGTTTCTGTTCAAACCATGAGACAAATCTATTGGTTTATGAGTACATGCCTAATGGAAGTTTAGGAGAAGTTCTTCATGGTAAGAAAGGGGGTCATTTGCATTGGGATACAAGGTATAAAATTGCCGTGGAAGCTGCAAAGGGTCTTTGCTATTTACACCATGATTGTTCACCACTTATTGTTCATCGCGATGTGAAATCGAACAATATCTTACTTGATTCAAGTTTTGAAGCACATGTTGCTGATTTTGGACTTGCTAAGTTCTTGCAAGATTCTGGCACGTCTGAGTGCATGTCTGCTATTGCTGGTTCTTATGGATACATAGCTCCAGGTAACGTATTCCAAATTCAATATAATTGATGATTGTTTTGTTGAACTAGTGCAGTTAATTGTCTTTTTCTAAGCAAAATTTCAATCTAAGTTGGTCTCTTTTGACTCAACAACACTGATTTAGGTGTAGAAGGAAACTGTAGATATTGTTCTGAAATGATGCCCCTAATTAATTAACTAATTTAATAATCCTAACATTCTATTTTGTCTACCTTGTTTTGTTTTTTCCTATCAAGCACTAATGATCTCTTTTGAGTTTTCCACTAAATTAGTATGCTTCCAATTATTATTACTACTTAAAGCAAATAGTAGATAAATCTGCTGTAGATGCCTTGTTTTTTGGTGTAAATTGGGTATATCCGCATGCAAGTGTTGATTCGAACCCAAGATCTTTGATTAAGTTAGAAGACACCCAGATCATCTCATCCAAGTACGCTTGGATTCTAGATGCCTTGTTTGATACTTGATAATAGGGCCCCAATATACAATTGGATAAATAATCCTGTAGTTATGGTCATACAGGTTCAATAGTTTGGAAATTGGAAAATGATGTTGATTTCCTTTGATTTTGTCACTTTGTTTAACTTAATAATTTCAACTTATTGTAGCTGTTAATTTTTTTTTTGTCTATGATCATTGTTTGAAGTTGAGATTTTGATTTCAGAATATGCCTACACATTGAAAGTAGATGAGAAAAGTGATGTGTACAGCTTCGGCGTGGTACTATTAGAGCTGGTAGCAGGGAGAAAACCAGTTGGAGAATTTGGCGATGGTGTGGACATAGTTCAATGGGTGAGAAAAATGACTGATTCAAACAAAGAAGGTGTTCTAAAAGTTCTTGATCCAAGACTTCCCTCAGTTCCACTTCATGAGGTGATGCATGTGTTCTATGTAGCAATGTTATGTGTTGAAGAACAAGCTGTTGAGAGACCAACTATGCGTGAAGTTGTTCAAATGCTTACTGAGCTTCCTAAACCACCTACCTCAAAACATGTTGAAGATTTAACATTAACTATCACTGAATCACCCTCTTTGGCATCATCAAACAGTTTAGAGTCTCCATCTAAAGAACCTAAAGATCTTCTTAGCATATGAAGTGGGCTTTGTTTTGTTTATGTATTTAATTCCTTTCGGTTATGTAGCTTGTGCCTTTATTTTGTTTTTCTTTTATTATGGGGTGGGGTTTTAAGTATCAAGTAGTATTAATGTTTGGATATTTATTTTCTTAATGGGTTTGTAATTTGTACAGTTGGATTATTGGTGGGTGTATTTGGCTATATTTGTCTTTGCCTTCTCGTGAATCACTTGTTTGTAGCACCCGGATAGCCAGACCTATTGTTAATGTTGAGGGTCTCATACTGTGCCAAGGAGTACTGAGAAGTTTTGTTTCTTTTTGTGTGTACCATTGACAGGGAGAGTGAAAAGGACACGCAATATCACAAACGTGTTAGGAGGTTAGGTATTAATGCAAGGTGATATGGTTTGTAATACTATTTATTTATCAAGTCTCACTGCCCACAAACAATAAAACTTAGATGTAGGGTATATATATATAATTAAAACTATTGAGGGAACCTTCATCCTCAATTTTAGACACATACAAACAAAACATTAATTAGATGTGGGGTACTGTACTACTTAAAACTAAAGTGTGAATTTTGTCTCTTTTAGGCTGATTAAAATGTTCTATTTTTCTTATAGCATATTATTCGGTTTATATGCGAAGGAAAATAAAATATAAGTGAGGATATTAAAATTAACCGTGATTGATCTCATTACATTAACAATAGTAGCTAGACTTGTAGATGTATTTTGACCATACATGATTGACTTGTAGATGAATTTTATGTGAGTATACATTAAGACTTCTTTAGGTGTTTTTAAGAAAATTTGCTTCTTTAAACGTTTTAATGACAGAAGTTTGGAACAATTATTTTTTGTTTTAAAATTTTTATTTAGCTGAAGTTTGCATTATGTTATTATTGAATTTGACTCTAAAGAGGGAGGTTGTTGACATAATTCATGGAAGTTATACTTCTATTGAACCTTATGTAGATTATGACCTCATTGTACATAAGGTTTACTACGTAGATTTTGATATAATTATATCGAATTCGTCTTCTTAACTATTAAATAATATTATTTCTATGGACATTGAGAGAGTTGATTTCTCTAATTTGAATTCTTAATATAATTCCTTATTCAACAACTAAAAAAAGAAAATTAACAAGAAAAATAAATAAAAGAAAAGAAAATAAAGCTCATGTATTTTAGAGGAGATGACTTTAGAAACAAGAAAAAAAATCATCTTATTTAAAATAATAATTTTATAGAAAATGATAAAAGAATATTGTTTATGATTATTTTTATTTTATTTTAGAGTAGTATAACATCATAAAAAGAAATCAAAGAATTTATTTAAATTCTCTAAAATTCTTTTTTAATTTGCATTTTCAGTCTTCAAATTAGAGAAATTTTATATTACTTAAGAAAAATAAACTATTTAAAATTCTTTAGTCTTGTAGTCCAGCCTTCCATTTTCAACCTTCCTTTTTCCTAAAATCCTTGGAATGTATCCAAACTGTATGGTAGGTTCTCTATGAGACAAGTTAATGTAATGGTTCGTTATTTGATTAAGGTGTTTATATATACAATTAATCTTCAAGTTTATGATTTTATTCCAATCTACAATTTCTTTTATGAAAAAATAATAGAAATAAAACACCAATAGAGGGCTACAATCAACCTTGATCTAACTCCTGTAATACAGCCATAACTTTTTTTACAAACCAATAACCAGAAATCGAGACATATATAATATTTGATTTGTTTAAATTAACTAAAACTTTTTTATTTGTAAAGATGATCTAATAATGATGATAGATAAAAAAATAATAATAGATAAAACATTAAAGAAACCAATGCATAACTCAGCTTCAGAAATCAGAACATTTCGATCATTCTTTTAATATCAATGAATTCCTTAATTAATGTCTTTAGGGTAGATAATACTTTTAGGATAGAAACCTCGAGATGGGTTTTCAATTTGAACCCGCGCCATGACCCTACTACTTATTGTGGGATGTGGAACATGCTCTACATAGATAGTATGGTTGCCGACTTCAGAGTTACGAATTGATAATCCTAAACATGAATTCTTGGCACATATTTTACTGTAATTTTAGAAAACAATGGAAGTTATACACACTACAAACGTTACATAAGTGTTGTAAAAGATTCATCTTCATCTTAGGTAAGTGTCAAAACCTATTTTCCTAAAATGGTAAAGCTATCTAGCTACCAAACAATAAGGAAAAGGTCCAATATGGTTAAAACTTAAAACTAAGAGGTGAATTGTGGTGCCATTTTGATCTATGGTTGGTGTGTGTCATTAACTATGAATAAAAATACGCATGTGAAATTCAAAAATTTGGGGCCAGGTTGCCCCCTGCCATTTCCTAAAGGGAAAACCATGACAACATTGTACCGCTTGTTTGGTTGGGTTGATTTTAGAATATGAGGGTCAATTTCAGAATTTACTAAAGAAAATGTGACAAGGGTACTCGCTTTTAATTTGCTGGAACCAAAACGACATTGCATGGAGACATATTGATTATGCTTGCTATGACTACTGTGATGGGATGTGATGGTATTCAATACTAGTGGAAAAATTGGGCCACTAGTGAGCAATGATTTCTTTAACTATGGTTAGTTTTCAAGATTAATGGACTCTAGAGAAATTGATCACCGTATGTAAAAAATGCTACTAGAGTAGTGTTTTTGCTAAATCAGATCAAACCACTTTAAAAAAAATTAGAAATATAGATATGGGTCGTCTTTTTTATGGGACCATACCTGGTACTATAAAATTAGTGAAAGCATGGAGAGAAAGTTACCCTTTTTTTGGACAAATGGAGAGAAAGTTACCTTTAAATTTAAAGAGATTACAAGATATTTAAATTAATGTACTAGTCATTATAAAAAGATCTTTGTCGTTTTAGATATTATAATTTTTGTAATCAAAAGGATAAAAAGTAGCTAAACCGAGATAATTTTAGAAATATGACTCATTTATTATGTTGGAAAATGTTTAACTTGTATTATCAAAAAATATTTTTTGTTAATAGATTTCTTAACCAACGTCTTTAGGATAACCGTTAATAAGATTCTTTAATTTAATATTTATATAATTTAAATTAATAATCTAGAAAAATAAACAATTGAGTTAAGAGTGATTTAATGTCTAAATGACTGAATATGATATTAATTAAACTAAAAACATTTTAAACAAGTTATTTCTATTTGCATTTTGTTTTTATCATTCAATTATTCTTTATATTTTCAGTCTAGTAGTTCTTAAAAAACCACAACACCGTACACACATTTTGACGGAGTTAAGGAACACACGAACGAAGACTAAAATTTCTTATTGGACATAATTGCTCGAAGAAAAAACGAAATCACCCACTAAAAGACAGTAATTGATTGATCGGTTAACTCTTGAGCAGAGGTGAATCCATTATATTGATAGGGGGGCTCTTGCCCCTACAAGAATATATATATATATATATATATATATTTAGAATATTATTATTTTTATTTTAAATCTCATAAAATTTTATAATCCTAACTCAACTCACTATTTATCCACTCACGTTTTCTATGTATTGAATACATTCATTCACACTAGTTAAAATTACACTTTACATTTGTTCACATTTCTAACTTTTTTTTTACTTTAACAGTATTGAAAATAAAAAGTTATTGAATATTTTAAGAATACAAACTTTTATAGAAAACAATTATAATTTATAAATTTTTTTATGTTTTTAAATTTTTTAGTAAATATAATTATGTATTTTTATTAAAATTAATAATATTTTTTTTAATCAAAATATAGATACTAGTCTAATGCTTTCGTCAAAAGAAATTTAAGGATTTGGCCGGGCTCTTGGGTTTTGCAACAAATAAAAAATATATTTAGATTCAATTTTGTGAGAGAGAAAACTAATTCTAAAAAGTATGTAATACAATCTAATTTAAAATTGGAATTTAAAGCTTTTGTCTTCAAGCTTAATTCTTAATTTCAAAAGTACTGTTTGAAATATGTTATTTTATGTTCAATTATTTTTTAACCTATATCAATTTTATAAAATTAATTTTTACCAATGGTTGCTTTGAAGTTTGAACCATAATCAAGTATAGAACATCTAAACCAGCTGGACATTAAAATCAAAGTGATAGAGACTGTAATGGATTTCAAAGAATCCTAAGTGGAAAAACACTCAAATGCATTATTACTCTATGATTTACTAAAATTGGGAAGAACTTCTTGACACTGAACACACCAAATACATATGACAAAATTATTGTACCAAAAAAACTTTTAATATTAGATAATTCTCGTAGGTATGACTAAAAAGTTCAATTTGTGTGGTTTGAAAAACAAAACAGGGGCGTAAATAAAGGTAGAATTTGAGAGATGAAAGACATAAAGATGATTTGGTACCAAGGTGACAAACAACATTGCCAGAAAATTTGTCAAAAGAAGATTTCTCGTCCAAATTAAGTTTTCTGGGCCTATTAGGTTGTCCATACATACAATATCAAATCACCAACACTATTTTCTCCTATTTTAATATTGACACTTTTACTGTTTTTTTTTTGTCCGATTTTGCTGTTGTGATTTAATTGATTGAGAGAAATTCGCTATATTACTTTTACAGTGAATTGGCATTGCGTGTCTTCTATGTTTTCTATTATTTTCCCAGCCCCTTGTATTTTTACACAGCACTATAAGCAGACAGGATATTTCAGAAGACAACATAAATTTTTTTTTATTATTCAATGTCATCAAAGGTTTCTCCCTCTAAAAACATAATATGAATTTAATGTGTTTTTAATTGCTACAAAATTTTGATTTTAATTCATACAATTTTTTCTGTTACTTTTAATCACCACAATAGTTTTAGTCAACAATAAATCAAAATTTTATCATAACGCTGCTAAATTTCAGTAGATACACTTCATGTCATATACTAAAAGTCTTTTGAAAAATAATGAATTAAAAAAAATCAATTTTTAGGTTCAGATTATCATTATCTTAGTTCATTGAGTTTTTACCACTTAAAAAATCATATTTATGTTATCTTTAATTAAAAAAATTAAAAATATTGGGATGGATGTTTATAAAATTTTAATTTTTAAACATATTTAAATTTTTTTTTAAAAATACATGATAATTGACTCAACATTAGAGATTAAAATTGTTAGACAAAAATTTTGTGTAAATTAAAAGTTGAATAAATTTTTTAATTTATATGAAATAATAAAAAAAAATAGATTTTATTGAGATTAAAATATATTTAATCATAATTATATATAAAATATTTGAAATTATGACAAAATAAGTGCAATTGCCTTATCGTAAAAGTCAAAATATGTAGGACATGTTTGGATTCATGTTGATATTGCCATAATAACGTTGAGCTAACATATTTTTGACAATAAATATTATTTAAAACTTATAAAAATTACAATATTATTGTAATTTTATTAAATTCATAACTCACTTATTTAAAACTATACATAAATACTTACATATACATAAATTATAAATCAGAATAGAATTGAGAAAACAAAATGTATATTTTTTTCAACAATTCAAAAATCAAATCATGTGGATCAATGGCTCAAATAAGTGTTGTTTTATAAATTGTGCTCAATTTTTATAAATTTGAAAATTGTCTTAAAAGATGTGTATTCATTTTAATCCTTAGATCTACATTTTATTATTTAATATGTGCTCTGCATTAATTAGTTAGAACAAAAAAAACTTAAAAAATAAATAGTAGAATAGTAGATGCGAATGATCAGTTGATAGTCATGTCTTTTTAACACTCCAAATAATCAATTGATAGTCAAGTTTTTTAACATTCCAATTTTTAAGGGAATAGACCTCTGGTAATTTCAAATTCTTTTAAACTATATCTTTAATAAAAGTTGGTTAACCACTTAAATAGAAATTGATAGTAATAATAAGGTTCCAATTTATGTCGTCAACAAGAGTTGAGGACTTTAAGCCATATGCAATAAAAGTTGAACACTTGAAAATAAAAGGTACAATTCCCAGTTGTGGTAGCCCACTCGATTGGCATTATCATAATTCATTGCTCCATCCCATTACTCTCCTTTGACTTCATTTATTATTGCAGATAAATTCCAGTAATAATTGCAATAATAATACTTGTTGTCCATTTCCTGCTCAAAATGTACCACCATTGGATAAGGGTTTTTACGACAACTATGTACTTCAACATTTTCAACGCAAAACTTTCAATTGAGTTCTTTTTGTATACTTTGATTAATTACTGTATTTGAAAGGTGATAAAAAGGCAATTAAAAGAGGGATAAAGAAAGTGGTAAAGGCTAGGTGTCACTTTTTTGTGCAAATGGGCTCCAACAAAATAATACTCTATTAATTCAAACAATTTAAAGTAGTTAATCTTAATTCAATGTAAGTTCAGTTTCAATCTCACAAAATATAATTAAATGACCCCTTATTTAATTTAATTATAGTAGTATAAGATTAGGGAAATAGATCCTTTACCTCTAGGGAGAAAGATATATATATAGAGGTAAAAAGATATAGAATAACTTTTAGTGTATATAAAGGAAAGAGAATGACTATTGAAATATTGAGAGAAATATGAGAGATAAGTTAAAAGAGAGACAGAGAGAAAATCATCTTACATTTCCCTCCTTAAAGATAGAGAATTCCTATTCAAAATTAGTGGCTCAATTTATTTATGACACTATTATGGTGCGTGAAGGAAGCTGAATTGCAAAAAACATTATTTGTTTTAATCTTCAAGACAATTTTGAGAGGAGAAGATAAACTTTTCTATCTAGTTCTATTGGTCCAATCCCTTTTAAGTTTTTGGAAATTTCAGTCGGTGCAAATCTGAGATTTTTTTTCTTTAATATCCCTTTTTAAAATAAAAATATTCCGAAATAATCCTACTTTAAAAAAATTATAATTGCCATACCTTTTGGACTTTTAATATGAAGCAAACAGAATTTGAGTCATGTAGTTGATTGTTTTATGAGGATTTTTTATTTTTTGGATTGCAAGTATTTAATGTTTTAGATGAATGAGTGATGTGGAAATTTGTAGTACTTTATAGATTTTCAACTACTTGTTTTTTTGTGTGAACAACTTTAATAGTTATATTTTACCATGTGTGCCTCACGTTTATGAAAGTACAGAAGTTATAAGTATGGAATTTGAATTCGGTTTGATTTGGATGATATCTTAAAATAACTACCTCAATTTAATTTAATATTAATTAAATTAGATTAATATCCGATTATAATTTATAATATTGTTTGAATGTTACTAATACTTCTACTAGTTTTTATATTATTTTTTTGTATTTTCTACTAATTTTAATTAATTTTATATTATGATTAATCATTTTTAATTAATAATTTATTTATTATTTTAGCTTTTATATTACTTAATGTAAAAGAAAAAAAATGTAAAAGTAGAAGGTGCATCCTCATGATGTGATCAATTACTTGACTGAATTTTTTTTCTCTTCGTACGGTTGCATCTCAGAGATATAGTCTAGTAAAAATTTAAAAAGCAGTTGCATTTTTTTTTTTAAATAAGATATTTTGAATTTAAAAAAATAATAATATTAAAAATTTGCAAATTCAAGAAGCCAAGTCGATTCTAGAAAATATGAGGAAAAAGTTATCTAAGATAAAAAGAAAAACATAATTTGAATAATTCGGTTATCTTTAGTCTACCTTTATATTTTCCGTCATTTTTTAAGATAAAAAAGTGATTGTGAATGGGATAATCACAATTGAGAGAAATTTTATTTGGGGCAATTAGTTGAGTATAATTTGTGAAGCATAAGAGGGTGGAGGGTTGGTCATAGAGAACATTGAATTGTTCAATATAGTAGTATTTTAACTAATTAACGTGTTTTCTCTTAGTGCTAATTACTATCATTCTTTGTTATGGTGGTGTGATCTCGGATACACTATACACATTCCACTAAATGAACGAATCCCATGTCGATCTATTTAGCATGTCAACAAATAAGGAATTAAATTTAATCTCTTATATGGGACAATTCTTCGACTTTGGGTGGGAATGTATGTGATTTTATTGGAGAATTATTTATCGATGGTAAATTAATCAATTACAAGAAATTAAAAGATTGGTCAATAATGTGTGATATAGCACATGAACGTGTAGGAGGCTATTCAGTTATAAAATGTTATCTTTGGCTCTTAAAGTCAGTCTCATATATATTTTCCAAACAATAATGACTTGCAGAAAGTTTTCAAACAATTATGTCAAAGGTCGCAGCTTGTGTTTCACGATTAATATGTGGTTTGTGAATCATTTAAAGTGTTTAGCATTGTTCACTATTGTAATATTTACATTTGTATTAGGTGTGGATTACCTTTGTAATCCCTTTTATATATTTTGTTTATAAGAAAATTCATCCATAAGTTGACATTTATTATGAAAAAGTTAATTTACATTATGCAAATGACATTTTTAGTACACTATTATTAAATAGGTGAAAATAGTCAATTTTTATTTAATATATTTTGTTAAAAAGAGTATATTTCTACTAAGTAAGAATACGTTAATATATTTTGATTGAAGACGATATTAAATAACTATTTTATTTAGATTGAGCAAAATTCTAAAACAATATTAGTTTCATTTATTAAAATGCTTTTATTTATTGTAATTTAGTGGAATACTTATATGAATATTAACATCAAATAAATAAGAATATACTAATAATGTTTAATTGATAATATAAAAATACTAATAATATGAAACAATATAAATATATATCATAAATGACACATTTAATATAAAACATAGTGATAATAGAGTTATTTTATATATATATATATATATATTAACTATGTATTTTTGGTTTTTCTATTTTGTTCAAATTTAATTTTTAGCTCATTTATTTTAAAATTTAAGTTTTTGGTCTCTTTAACAAAAATATATGTTATTTAATTGACTTTACCATGAACATACAATGGTTTAAAGTGATTTAACTATGCAAACATTTCTTGCAAATATTTCTTCATTAATTATTCAAAATTAAAGATATTACTATTTGAAAATTTGATACCAATGTTTCTGAAATCTCTAAAAAAGATAACCTTTAAACCATTATATATTGTCCAAAGTTCTTCCATTGATATAGTGTGCACAGCTAAAACATAAGAGTCGCTGAAAATGAAAGCACCAATGTGATCCCGAACCATGTCTCCTGCACCATTTCCATTGAAAGTCACTCAACCAAATAATGCAAAACAAACCAATATCAAATAGGAGATGACACACCTACAAGACGAGCATAAATTAGTTGAGTATTTAATAGTTTTCATTTGGTACCTAACTTTGGTGACATGCTACTTGAGATAGGAATAATTATTGGAGAATATCAAATCATTTTGAGTTTTCCACACATAATCTAACACGTAACAAAAAAAAAAAAAAAAAAAAAACTTCATATACTCTATTATCTGAATAAACATTAACACTCTTCAAATTATCCAATAATCATTTATTCAAATCTGCATTAAAAAAAAACATGTGCATTGCCTCCATTAACCAATTAAATAGCCAAATGAATGTGAGCCCCTCATGCTCAAGTTGATCGGTAATTTAGATATTTTTCCATGAGATTTTGGGTTTGTTTTAATTAACTGAGATTGTGTATTTTGTATAAATTTGTATAAATTTTGTATTATTTTTTTTCTACAAAAATATCATAAAACATTTTAGCGTCTCCATTAAAAACAATTAGATATGTATTTGTATGTATCCAATTTTCCTTTTTTTTTTTTAATTTTATAAAGGTCGATCCAATATCCATTCTCATTGTCTTCGTTTTGCAAAGAAACATGAATAGACTAATTAATAACATGGACCACCGGCTTTTTGAAACATTGCAAATCCATCAAAGAAATTGGGGAGATAAGCACTTTGTTTTGTCTCGTTCTGTCAATACCGTTCAGGCATCTGAAGTTTTCTGGAAATTTTAACATATTATCCAAATATAAATTATAAAGAGAATTGAATCATAGTTGTTTGTTATAGTTTGCTGAGGTTATGATCCAATATTGATGAAGGCTATGAGAATTGTACTCGTCTCGTCCTTATGAATGTGGTTTCTAGGTTAAATTGATTTAATGAGATAGTTAAAATATATATATATTAATCGGATAAGAGTATGGACCGCTCAAGACTCAAGAGAGTAACTAAAGAATTTTTCAACTCATCAAGAGTAATAATATTCGATATCAAATATTCATTTATTTTATAATTAAGTGCATTATTATTAACTAGAATGAAATAGTTGATTTATTAATTTAATCCACAAATAAAATCTAATAAAATTATCATAAATGAGACTAATTTATTGGGGGAAGATAAGACACAACATAAATATCAGTAAACGAGTATTTTAAATCTAGCGTTGATGTTTTTTTTCTTTGTTTTCTTTTGTTCTACTTCTCTTTTTTTCACAAAACAATGTAGTTTAAGACTAATATTTTTATTCAGAATCAATCCGATAAATCTTATTTTTCTTCTTTTTTATTCAAATAAGTGATTTTTACTTGTTTTTCTTTTGTTTTCTTTGTATTTTCGTCGTCTTAGTATGATATTTTTGTTTGTCATCTTGGTGCAACATTATGATTTCTCTCATTTTGTTGTAGTGCTTGTTTAATTCAAATTGACAACTCATATTTGATGTAGTGTAAATTTAAACAATAACTTTGTGTTTTCATATTACAACTTTGAAGATATAGATCTTCTGAACACTTTAATTTTATCATAATATTTGTATGTTTTATCACATTTATAGGTATTTTTTCATTTTATGTTATTGAGATGAATATTGTGGATTTATTCGCAAATTTAATCATTTTCGTTAGTTGGGACTTTAAACTATATTGTTCTCCGTATAATACTTATCAATTTGAAAGACACAATAGAAATGTCAGTGTTATTTCTATTTTTCTGTGAAATAAGTTTTTAATAATGATATCTATATAAGAAATCAAATAATTAACTTAATTAAATAATGAAAGTGAGAATTTGTAGTTGATTAATTAATAATGTTATTAAATGTTAAATATAATAAATTAGTTAGTTTAAAAAAAATTAATTTTAATAGAAAATTAAAATTAAAAAACTTTGTTAATTTTGTTTTAATTTTTTTAATAGTATTCATGTATTTAAAAAAATAATAACACTTATATTTTTTTACGTTGGATTCAAACAAATAAAAAAAGAGAAAAATAATTATCTCTTTTATTTCTTCTACCAAATATTAAATTGAATCTACTACATCTATCTACTCTTCCTCTTTTTTCATAGTTTTTTCAATTCAATTTTTTTTCTAGTATTTTTCTTCACAATCAATCCAAGGGAATTGTACAACGCACCCTCTATTTTTACCTCCCACCCCCCCTCCCTCAATTTTTCTTAAAGACTATTTTACCCTCTGTCAATTTGTATAAAACTATAAAAAACAATTATGATTCCAGTTTCACACACCCACATTCGAAAATTATAAAAAAAATTAGATGATTGGAAAATTTTAAAGTTTCGAAATAATATTCAATTAAGGCATTCGAAACTTTTGGAAAATCAAAACCTTTGAAATGTGAATTTTTTGAAAAAATTAACAGTTTTAGAACTTTGGAAAAACACCAAACTTTCAAATGTTTCGAAACTTTCCTTGCATGCCAAACTTTCGAACTGTACTATTTCGAAACTTTCATTTATTCGAAAGTTTACCATTTCCAAACTTTGAGATTCTATGAAAGTTTCGAAATTTTCGGTGCTTTGAAACTTTCTACATTGAACCAAACTTTCGAGACTTTCAATATTTATGCAAACATAAACTTCGAAAGTTTCAGCATCATGAAAACTTTCGAATATCACATTTTGAAAATTTGAAAAAAAAATACATTTCGAATATTTGAAATATTCGAATTTTGACTTACTTTTTAGTTTCAGAGGTTTCAAACTTTCGAGGGGTGGGTAGGATCATGTTCGAATATTACAAACTTTCGAAGGATTTGGATGAAAAAGAAAAATGATTTCTTTTTGAATTTTAATAGATGAAACTAAGGGTAACGTGGTCTTTTTCATATGACTGAGGTTGGGAAATAAAAATGGGAGGCGTGTGGTACAATTCCTTCAATCCAACCCTTAAAATCCAATTTGGGATCAGTATGGCCATAATTATGGAAGCCCATAGAAAATTGATATTTGAAGGCCCGTGAGACAAAAATTAGAGAAATACATTAGGCAGCCCAACACCTGGTCTTTTTATCCGTACAAATATATTGAAATTGCAAAATAATTCTTCTACTAATTTATTAAAATTATTTTCAATATAAGTGAATGGGATAAAAAATTAATTTATATTCTTCTTTAAAAAATCCTTAACATACTTGTGTTTCGAATAATTTTTTTTTGAATTATTCGGAATTTGAATTTTTATAAAACTAAAATATTTGAATCACAATAAATACTTTATCTCCTCCATAATAATGTCACATTTCCAAAA
>JBBPBS010000007.1:3598640-3631064 GCA_037974835.1 Cicer judaicum | reverse complement strand
TTTTTTTAATTTATATATATTTTTTAATTTATATATATTTTTTAATATTGATTAAATATTTAAATTCGACAGATAATATTAAGTGCAGCTCAAAATCCCATTGGCATTATTAATGGAGGTAGTGGAACACTTTATGATGAATGAAATTGGTATGAAATTCATACAACCAACTTAATAACTTTAAATATTTTCTATTTAGAAAGAAATATAATTAAATAAGTAATTGAAACTAATGTGTATTATTTAAATTTTGGATTAGATATATCGATAATTTTAAATACTTATTAGTATCATGCATTTAAATATATAGATAGATAGATAAAAAGAATATTAATATTTATTGACATTGTAATCCGTACAGTATATAAAATGAGACAAAAAAAATTATTCATAGTAATTTATATAGTGGGACAAAATAAGCGAACAATATAGGTATTGCTCATGAATATTATGATATGGTTTTCTCATCTCAACTTAAGAATATGATAATAAAAGTTAAACGTTGGATAGGAAAAGAGGCAACTTTATTCGAGTGTGAGTAAAAAGATCAATTTAAATCAAGAATAAATGCTCAAATCAATCACTAAATAAAGCAAAATCTAAAATAATCCTTAAGAAAAATAAAATCTTGAAACGGCCATCGACAATTACAAACTGGGGAGGGCATCACTAATTTATCAATTATTTAGTAAAGATAAAAAGTTGTATTTTTATTTTATTACGACTAAAATTAAAATTTTAAAATTTATAAAAAATAAAATATATTCAACCGAAAAAAAATTGCTCATAATATTTAAATTTGTTCATGTTCTCATTTTTCAACCAAATATCGAAACAAAATAAATTATGTTTTGAAATTTTAAATTGTGTAGGATACTTTTAAAAAAAATAATGAATAACTTTAAAAATATTAAATTCTATATGCATGTATAATTTAAAAAATGAATAATTGAATAATTAAATAAACAATCGAGTTAAACGTATGTTGCAATTCAATAAAGTGGGAGTGCTTTGTGGTAATATATGTCAGCCACATGAAAAGTGCATACATTATGAATGATAATTAAATATTCTGTTTGGTGCCATAAAAGAAATAAGCAACAACAATTAAATTGTTTTCTGTTTCCTCCGCTCGTTCCGTTACAAACACATTATCATCAATCGTCACAACGAATATGTCATCTTAATAAAAGTTCATATCTGATTCACTTTATTTCTTTCTTCCTCTTATTTTTGTTCTACCTTTCCATTTCCATTTCAATTTCTCTTTCTCATCTAAAAAAATGAGAGAGTGTATTTCGATCCATATTGGTCAAGCCGGCATTCAGGTTGGAAATGCTTGTTGGGAGCTTTATTGCCTCGAACATGGCATTCAGGTAACTAATCATTCCCATAATATCAACACAATTGTTACTTTTTTGTTTCCCTTTTCATCTAACTATAGCCTAATTTTTTTGGATCCCATCTTCTTTCTTCATTTTCATGGTTGATGATATATATGGTATTAATAGTGACAGATCCACAATGTGGGTTCATTGAAGCCGCATTGCTTGAAATGATTTATAGTTGTACATGTATAAATATTTGCATTTTGTTAGAAATATAAATTTGATGGCAAGTGGTTCTTTGTTTAATATCTGTACTAGTTATAAGATTGATTTGATGTAGGCTGATGGGCAAATGGGGAGTGATAAGACAGTAGGTGAAGGCAACGATGCATTCAACACGTTTTTTAGTGAAACAGGAGCTGGAAAGCATGTACCTCGAGCAATATTTGTAGATCTCGAGCCTACTGTCATTGATGAAGTCAGGACAGGGTCATACCGTCGACTTTTTCATCCTGAGCAACTCATTAGTGGAAAGGAGGATGCAGCTAACAACTTTGCTCGCGGCCACTACACTAGTATATATCATTATATTCATTTCTTTCAAAATATATTCTAAATCTATTTATAATAAAGTTGTTTTAATTGTTTTTCAGTTGGAAAAGAAATTGTGGATTTATGCTTGGACCGCATCAGAAAGCTTGCAGACAATTGCACTGGTCTCCAAGGCTTTCTTGTTTTCAGTGCTGTCGGTGGAGGAACTGGTTCAGGTCTTGGTTCTCTTCTACTTGAACGTCTTTCGGTAGATTATGGAAAGAAGTCCAAGCTTGGTTTTACTGTTTATCCTTCCCCTCAAGTTTCAACCTCTGTTGTTGAGCCTTATAATAGTGTTCTCTCAACTCATTCTCTTCTCGAACATACTGATGTTGCTGTCTTGCTTGATAATGAAGCCATTTATGATATTTGCAGACGCTCCCTTGACATTGAGCGACCCACTTACACCAACCTCAATCGTTTAGTTTCTCAGGTTATATCCTCACTAACTGCTTCCTTGAGATTTGATGGTGCCTTGAATGTTGATGTTACTGAATTCCAAACAAATCTAGTGCCATATCCCAGAATTCATTTCATGCTGTCATCTTATGCTCCTGTGATTTCAGCAGAGAAGGCATATCATGAGCAATTATCAGTTGCTGAAATAACAAACACTGCATTTGAACCTTCATCTATGATGGCCAAATGTGATCCACGACATGGAAAATACATGGCTTGTTGTCTTATGTACAGAGGTGATGTGGTGCCTAAAGATGTTAATGCAGCTGTTGCAATAATCAAGACAAAGCGAACTATTCAATTTGTTGATTGGTGCCCCACTGGATTCAAGTGTGGAATCAATTATCAAGCTCCAACAGTTGTTCCAGGTGGTGATCTTGCCAAGGTGCAAAGGGCTGTGTGCATGATTTCTAACTCCACAAGTGTTGGTGAGGTTTTCTCACGCATTGATCATAAATTTGATCTAATGTATGCCAAAAGGGCATTTGTACACTGGTATGTTGGTGAAGGGATGGAAGAAGGTGAATTCTCAGAGGCTCGTGAAGACCTTGCTGCCCTTGAGAAGGATTATGAGGAAGTAGGAGCAGATGCTACTGAAGGTGAAGATGCTGATGATGGAGATCAATATTGATTTTGCACTCCACTTTTTTATGCATTAATTCAATGTGGATCTTCCATTCATTCCTATATTAAATAACTTCAATAATAATTTCATACACATTTTCTCATTTTAAACTCAGATGCCATATCCATTTACTGTCAATTATCAATTTTTGTCATTAGTTTTATATTTTTAAATTAACACGTGGGATATTAAGAATTGACAAGTTTATGCGGTGCAATCAAAAACAGAATTTATTATGAATATTTTAATTAATATTTTACTTTAATTTGTTTCCCTATTTATTACTATCGTATCTATTAATATTAATTAAATTAAAAAATTTGGTATATAAATGATATAGTTTCATTATACCGTAAAAGTCTGTTAAAAATTAAATGCATCCAAAGATAATATAAATAAAATTGTAAAATACATCAATTTTGGATATTGTTTGGGTCAACATGAAATAGATGAAAAATGAGATTTTTCTAATCTTTTATTTTATTTTGAAAATAAAAGAAGAAAATTGAAGAAATCATAATTTTTTATTTGCTTTTACAAGAATGTATTTATGTTTGGAAAAAATGTTTTTATTTCGACTATTTTAGATAGTGTAGTCAAAATACAGCTAAATTATTCTTATCAGTAATTTTTTCACTTACGTTGTTTTGTTTTGTTTCAGACAAAAATAACTTTTTTTAAGTAAAAAAAATATTTATAAGAATTCTTTTTGTATATAAACTTTTTTATGAGTTATTGTTGTGTTCAAACATTGAAAGTCTGTTTTACAAATTGGTTTCAATAACTAGTAGAAACCACTGATTGGCTACAAAGTTTACGTTGCTACATTATTCCTCTTACTTCATCTTTATAATTTGAATACATATATTTTTCCTCAAAATTTATATGGTAAATATACAAAATAAAAATACACTACAAATAAACATTATTTAATATTTCTTCACAGTAAATAGAGGTATTTGAGTCTCATACAACTTGTATGAATACTTAATAAACTAAAATAAATGTTTAAACCTGTGAGTTTGGTCGTTAAACTATTGAAAAATTAAATAAATAAAAATACAAAATACAAAATAGACCTATTTGAAGGAGGAAGTTAAAAGTGTAAATAAAGAAATGTGGGGTGTGTCTGCTAAGTGTTGAGGTATATTAAAAAAAATCTATTGGGCCGTATGAGAGTCCTTGGCCCAGTTCTAGCGTGAGATACATCCGATTTATTAAAAACACAAAATCTAATTTATTGACACGTGCGCCTAGTATAAAATGTTTTCATGTCGTCATAGCTCGTATCATTTCTAGTTTCTGTTAAAACGCTAAAGGCAGAGAAGGGTAAATGGCGACAACACTTCTGCGATCTGGTTTTCTTCGAAATGTTCTACGACGAGGCGGCGCTCCCGCTCGTAGCTCTCCCACTCCTAAGCGAAACTTTTCTTCCTCTGGTCATCATGATGATGCATGTTAGTACCCTAATTCTCTCTCTCTCTGACTCTCTTTATCATTTAACCCTTTTTTATTATTTTAGGGTTTCGACGAATAGCTTTTCTTCATTATTAAATTGAATTCGCATATCCGTATGGTTTTCTTGGACCTGTCTTATTTTTTTAGATTAATTTTGGTTTCGTTTATTTCTTTATTGATGAAATGTGGGAAATAATATGTGGATTTTTTAGATTGATCCGGTTCCCGATGGTTTATGATCAAAACTTTTTTTACTTGTTGTTTTTTTTAATTAATTGAACTATTTGCGTTTGTAATTTTTCTCTGTTTTAAATGGATTCGCGTATGGATTAGGTTTTTTTTGCCTTCTTTCTGTGTTGGAATGTTTATGCACGATATTTATTATTCGGAATTCAGGAATGATAAATTATATTTCAAATCTTTGTTGTTGAATTCATTAATTTTGCATTAAAATTGATGGATTTTAACTCAATGGATTTGTATTTGCATTGCTATGGATATTAACAAGTTATTTTGGGGTACATATATGATGTGTCAAATTATCAATACTTTGTTCAGATTAAGTGAAACGATCAAAGTAATATCTTTTTTTTTTACCTTCATCATCTTATAAATGAAGAGTTTAATTTTGATCCATTATTTCAAATAGTGAATTTTCTGTTTAAAATATCATGAAGATTTTGTCTTGCTTACTTCCTTATATTGTTCATTGCGTGCTTTCTATTTGAATATTGTGTTTTTTGTATTGAATTTTTGTCTTCTCCTTTGTATCAGATGAAACGGCCAAATGGGAGAAGATCACATATCTGGGCATTGTTTCATGCACTCTTTTAGCCTGTTATAATCTATCAAAGGGCCACCCACACTTTGATGAAGCTCCTGTAAGCTTTCCTTTAGATGGAGTTTGATCTTTTAATTCCATCATGTTAAAATTTCACTGAAAACATTCTGTGTTTCTCTTTTATCACCGACATTCTTATATTTTGAAGAACATCTGATATGTTAAAAAATGTTAGAACTATTGGTAATGGAAATTTATAAGTAAAAGAGGATGAGATACCATCCTTTAATAGAACAAAAGATCAGTTGAAATATTTGTCCCTCGGCTCATAATGCCAAAACCAACCACCATTGGAGACAATAAAAACATTTTGATCCCTGGCCTCCTTGACTTCTAAAATATAAGAGATTTCCCCAGAAGTAATGGTGTCCAGTGCTCCAGCCTATCAGAGTCAGACAACTTTTTATTCCTTTTCATTTCCAGGACTTTTTATCATAATCAAGAAATACTATTGTGGGTACACTGGAGAATCACAACCATGTCAAAAAGCCTCCTCCAAATGTGAAGTTGTCATTGAATTTGAAATGCTCATAACATACCTATCAAGAATCAAAGCTTTGCTGGCTATATAGAACTGTAACAAATCATTAATATTAATCTCAATGAGTACTCCTGTCCAATTGAATCACTTTATGGGAAGTTTTGGACCTCTATAAAAAGTACTCAAGAAATTAACATCCCTCTATTTGGAAGACGAGTAATTAAACAAAGGGCTTAAACGATGCACTTCATGTATCCCAAAGCTCATATTTTTCTACGTGAGAAGGAAATTAGAATTCAGAGACGCAGAGAGAAGCAAGAGCAATTGTATGCACAAAAAAAGTAAATTCTAGCTCAGAAGTTTTTCTATTATTGGATTTCCTGATTTAGTCTTCCTTTCCCTATCATACACCCTTCAGGCCAAAGTTTGTGCGACATATCATGATAAGTGCAATGTATTTTCATTTTGAAGCAAACTTGTTACTCTTCCTTTATTTCATATGATTCATCTTTGAGGATATCTATTTTCTTTGATACTTCTAAGTTGAAAAAAATTCTAACTCTTTTATTTCTCTTGTAGGCATATCCATATTTGCATATCCGCAATAAGGAATTCCCATGGGGTATGTGTCTTTCATCTTTTGCTTTGTGATATAATATTTGCCTTCACCTGCAGAAAGTTCCCCAAAAAAACTCTCTACTAAATTAATTGGATTTGTTTTTTTCACTTCCTTCATTTCATTTGTGGATAGTCTCTTCATTCTAGTATATTGGTCCATTTATAAAGCTACAGCATTCTTACACATTTGTTAAGCGAATAACAGCCACATCAAGTTGATTAGTATGATGGAGTTGTCGTGCACTGGGTAATATTTATTTCTAATAGTCTGGTCAAACAAGGCTCTGCTTATAGTTACATATTCACATGTTATTATGTAGTTGTGATAAGCTTTATATTATGGTATGTATTGCAATATTGCAAGCTCCACTTTTCAGAGTTTAAGGGTGGATCTTGTATTTGTTTTTGTTCCATTTCCTTTAGCCACAAATTAAGAAATTGTTGTTGCGTTGAGTTTACCGTTTTTTTGTTAACAAGACACTCGCCAAGGCCTTCCTGTTTCTAACTCAAGGATTAATGAGAACTAGGCGTTCATTGTTTGAGAAATAGGCATGTGGTGGTTGTTTACTGTGTATGTATTATTTACCATTCTATGAGCATAATTGCCATGTGGTGGTTGTTTATGCTAAATGTGCATGCTATTGTTAGCTTGTGACCCTTGCAATATCTTGTTGATTTTGCATTGCCAGGACTGCTGCTAGTAACCCAATTCCAATTATACTGTTTATGTTTTCAAATTATCTTGTTGGCCTGAAATTCCAGATTGTATGACATTGCTCTTTAATGACAAACAGGTCCTGATGGGCTATTTGAAACGAAGAACGAGCACCACTAGGAGTATTAGTGGTTTCATGAGGGTGGTTTTTGGGCACTGATGTCTTCCCTTTGCTGTAGCCTCTGAAAATGTGATTATTGCAGTTTCGAATTGTTTATTGAATTGTGATCCAACAACTTGCACTTGGCATGTTATTTTTCATGCTGTCTTCTTTCCCATGGTTGAAGCAAAATAAAATTGCCAAACGATATTTTGATGTGTTTTATTTCGAGATTTGTTCAGTTTCAATTTTTAAAGAAAACGATCCAATATGACAAGAAAAACTTTTTCTCTTGTTTTCTCATTGCTCAAGTTTTTGGTATGTTAGCAAAAAAATATAACTAGTTTTTTATTCATCAAGGCTTTGTGGATAAAATGGGCTAATTCAGTCTGACTGGTTTTTTTTTAAAAGAAAAATGAGTTACTGAGCTAACCGAATTAGTCTATTTTGAGTCTCGAGTAATCTTTTCTATCCAATTCACAGGTGAGCTGAGTTGAATTCAATTGGCTCGTTTTTGTTTTCCTTTCAAATAAGCAAAGTTTTAGGAAATTTGTGGATATACTAGTTCTTAAAATTTGAACTTTTGACTGTGATTAGAATTATCTCGGAGTTTCTCGGCTCAACAAGCTTGAGATAGGTTAAAGAAACTGGATTTAAAGATGAAATCACAAATTAAATTAAGTGTGACCATGTTACATTCTTAGTGGCAACGTACGTAACAAGACTACCACTAAGGTATACCTCCTAAAACTTTTTTCTTACAGACAAATAAGCAACAAGTAAATCCTTTCCACCAATAAAATAGGGTTGCAGGCATGAAGCCCAATGCAGACTGTACTGAAGCAAGTGGACCACCATATGGTGAACAACCAATAACGTAATGCATCAATTTCACATATTTTTTAAAAGAAACTAAATAAAATGAATTTGGATACCTTCGACTGGGAAAATTAAGCTTAACGAATTCATTTTTTGTTAAGATGTATTCATAATATTTACCTTTGCCTTGTTAATTATTAGTTAATGTTTGTTGACTCTGTTTACTTGAGAGGAGTTAGATTCAAATAAGATGATATATAGCACCGAGCAAGAACAGCATCATTCACTAATTAGCAAGTCACTACAATTGTTAGCTCAATTTCAATACTAAAACGACATCTAGTTGTAAATTTTCTTTTACCTTTTCGATTATTCGGCTACTTTCAGCTTTCAAAAAGTGGGTGACTTTTTATCGTGCAGCAGTTCTAAAGGCTCTATTATTTTTCTATTCTGTTAGCTTCAGAGGCACTATCTCTTACCGAAAGAAAAACTACTTCGCTTATCCTGTTGTCCAATGTTCTTTTCAATTGAAGTCGTCCTCATTTTTAACTCAAACTACCGTATCATTGATATCCCATCAAATACTCAAATATCTAATGGGTTCAGCTCAACCATGCCATGGATGGAGTCAAGAAAAAACAACTCTAAAATTTAAAAATATATCAGAAATGAAAACATGTTGAAATCTCAGAACTGGCGTCTAGTTAATATAAATTTTTCATCAAACACATGTATATAATAAAATAAATTACGTTGAAGTATTATGGTTATGAATATCTTTTTTAGAATGAAAAACTTAATCTTATGAAAGCAAATCAGATGAAAAGATGGACCTGACTTCTAAGCGAGCGCATGCACAGCAACAATACAAACTCTACTAAAGAGAACTTTGCTTTGATGAACAATTTAAAGTGATAATTATTCCTCCAGGAAAGGGTACGGGACGGGTTACATATGAAACATAAAGTGATTTTATACAAATACAACTCTAAATATTTCTAAATTGTTCTTAGGGAACCTGTGAAAACAAAAACTTTATAGCATATTTGCCAAGTAGATAACAATGCATGGCTCAATAAAAAATAAGTAAATAAAGAAAAAGAAAAAAAGTAGGATCAGAAGCAACAACAGTATACAATTGATTCATTTCAATTATCATTCTGCAGAAGAAACATCATTGTGATTGCTTTCTCCATTGCTTTCGGGCAAAGTTCCCAAATCCACGCGAGATTCTTTGTCGTCCTGAGTAACTGAAGAATCAGAACTTCCTTGGTCATTCGAGTTAGAGTTGCTATCTCCGTCACTGCTAGCTGATTCCTCATTCCCCTTTTTTGAGTCCCCTGATTCATTTTGAGCATCACCTTCATTTTCACTAGTATTGCTTTGAACAGTGTCATTGGTATTTTCACTAGTATTGCTTTGAGCATCACCTTCATTTTCACTAGTATTGCTTTGAACAGTGTCATTGCTTTGAACAGTGTCATTAGGATTTTCACTCTCGTTTTGAGCAGCATTTCCATTTCCATTGTCATTGGTATTTTCATCGTGGTTTGAGACATTTTGGTTACCATCACTGCTGTTTTCTGAGTTTGGGTTTTCCTCTCCACTTTTTTCAGATGGATTTACCTGGCTAGCATCTTTGCTGTCATTAGCACTTTCATCACTGTTTGTGTTGCTTTTAACTGAGTTCGCATCGCCATTCTGTGAAGATTCGGTGTTGCTTTCTGCACTCGACGATTCATCTTTCTTTTGTTCTGATGAAGAATCAGAAGTAGTGAGTTGATCCTCACTGCTAGTAGAATCTTTGCTGTCAAACGTATTGGACGATGAACTACTTTCTTGTGTTCGTTCTTGGCCAGAATTCTTGTCCGAATTTTCATTAGTGGTGTCCTTGTATTCACCTTTATTTGGATTGCTTTCTTGGGTTTCTGAGGAAGATTTGGAAGTGGAATCGGTCTGATCGCCAGCAGTATCTGATTTAGAATCTTCGGTTTTTTGCACTGTATTTTGCACACTAGAGTCCTCTTCCTTGGCGTTTGCATCTTCTGATGTTTGATTCTGTTTTTCAGTTGCGTCATTCCCATTCTGCGATGATGAATCCGATGTTTGTACATCATCCTTGATGGTGTTATTCTGCTCTTTCTCATGCTGCTGTCCATCTGATTCCGATGCAGAACTCTTTTGAGAATCATTTTCTGTTTGTACCTGATTTTCACTCTCATTTCCTTGGCTGTTTTCTGTAGTAGTAGAATAATTGGCTTCAGTAGTTTCACCACTGCTTTTCTGAGACTCCGACTCAAACTCATTCTTTTCCTTTTTGTCAGATTGTTCTTCTGGCTTGTTATCAGTTTCTTGCGAGATGTTTTGCGATTTATTATCTACTACAGCACTAGAGGCATTATCTCCGGCATAATTTTCCTCCCGAGCTTCATTGTTTCTTTCCCCATCCTGAACCTGATTTTCAGATGAAGTCTCTTCCTGAATCTTATCATGCTCTTCTTTCTCCCCTTCTGTTCCATTTTTCTCATCCGTCCCTTCTTTACTATCTTGCCCATGATTTTCCTCCACTTGATCCTTCCCTTTGGTTCCACTGTTTTCTTCATTCTCCTTATCTTTAGTGTCTGTTTCACTACTCTCTTCATTCTCTTGCTGACTCTTATCCTCTTTAATTACTCCAGTTTTTTTGTCTTCCCCTTCATTTTTGTTCTCTTCCTGACTCTTTTCTTCATCTTTGTTCTCTTCATTCTCTACCTGACTCTTTTCTTCATCTTTGTTCTCTTCATTCTCTACCTGACTCTTTTCTTCCTCTTTGTTCTCTTCATTCTCTACCTGACTCTTTTCTTCCTCTTTGTTCTCTTCATTCTCTACCTGACTCTTTTCTTCCTCTTTGTTCTCTTCATTCTCTACCTGACTCTTTTCTTCCTCTTTGTTCTCTTCATTCTCTACCTGACTCTTGTCTTCCTCTTTGTTCTCTTCATTCTCTACTGGACTCTTTTCTTTCTCTTTGTTCTCTTCATTCTCTACCTCACTCTTTTCTTCCTCTTTGTTCTCTTCATTCTCTACCTCACTCTTCTCTTCCTCTTTGTTCTCTTCATTCTCTACCTGACTCTTTTCCTCACTAGTTTCTACAATTTCTTTATCCTCCTCAATTTTGTTTTCCTCATTCTCTTGCACTCCACCTCCACTCTCCTTGTCTATATTATCATTCTCTTCGTCAACTTTCTCCACATGATGCTCACTTTCCAAGTCAGCCTTTACATTTTGAGAACTCTCATCACTCTCTTGGTCTACTGAAGCCTGTCTTTGCTCAGAATTCTCATCCACGCCATTAACATCGTCCAGTTTAGTTTGCTCTTCATTCTTGCTATCTTGTTCATCTTCTTCCTCATCCTCCTTGTGTCTTGCATCAATAACAGCAGTTTCCTCCACTTGAGTATTGAGATCCTTCCTCCCTAACTTAACAACCTCATTGCCAGTTTTGGTGGTTTCTGCATAGGATGCTTTCTTTTGCCGAGAGTGTCCGATTTGATAAACCAACCAAATACAAACACCAACAAGAACAGCTATTTGTAGAGCATGCTTCACCTTGAATCCTTTGGATCTCGGATTCCTCCTTGGAGATAACCTAAACATACCTAATATTCCTCACCCTCAAACTTTTTTATTGCTTCTTTTCCAAATACCTGTACATATGATGATTTTTATTGACCTCTACCAGAAACTCGCGAAATCGCAAATAAATAATCGACATAAACCATAGAAAAGGAAAACACTACAAATTCAAGATCCACATATGAATATACTAGTATGATACTAAGATTGATCTACATAATGCTTGTGTGATGTAAAATGAATAAACTAATATCTTTCTCAGTTGACTATAGATATTATACTATGAAACATAGATATAGACGCAGACACCGAATAAAACACTGAATGCAATCAAGGTGTCGATGTTGTGTTGGACATCAGGACATACCTTCAATTAGAAGTGTCTAACGCTACATATATATATATAGTGCAAGGTTTACAATTAAACAAGGCCATTCCATACCTGCAACCTACTCATAAACACTAAAACACCTTCATTTATCATAAATGGTATAAGATTATGCATTCATATATCCTAAATTCCTAATTTCTTATGAATATCAGATCACATGAGAAGAAGGAAACCAAATTCAAATAAAAAAAGAACATTAAAAGTGTTGTGAACAGAAAAAACAAACCAAAATAAATGGTGAAGCATGGCATGTTCAAAGGCATTGACATACGTAAACAGATCTAGACTAGTTTGTGTAAATAACATAACTGACTCAGCAATTGTAAAACTCCATCAAAATTGCAATAAAAAATACAAAAAATGATTAAAACATACAAAAATAACATTACATACGTGGCAAATTGAGTTTGTAATCAACAAAGAGCGTATCTTAATCCTTCTTCTGGGGTGGAAACAACGGTTACAAGAAGCAACAAGTGAATAAGAAAAAGCGTGTGTTTTGCCTCTGAAGTAAGAATTAGAAGAATGAATGAGAAAGATCAGAGTCGCAGAAAGTGAGTTTTCAATTTTCTGTAAGTGGAATTTTTCTGGATCTGATCCCTTCGCTGGAACAGAAATGTAATGATTTTAAAAGTAAAAATAATAACTTTCTCACTGGAAATCGCAAATGCGAATGGCAAGTAATGTGTAGTTTATTTATAGCAAGTGAAGTTAACAACAGATCTGAAAAACAGATTTCGTAATTATATATCATTGTTATTATTATTATTATAATTGTTAATGTTAATTAATTTAATTTAATTAACTGTTTTCTCACTCAAAGTTAAAATCGAAGAAGTGCAAAACGACGCTGTCTTGTCGGGGAAAAGTAAGAGAGCACCGTCAAACCCAAGGCAAGGATTCAAACTGGACACGTGGCATCCTACAAATCTCGATCCTTCACAGTGTCGGTTACACTCTATAACCGTCCGATATGATCCAACATTACCCCAATAGGTCCAATATACAAAAAACAAATAACAGCATTTTTTTTTGGTACAATGAAAAATAAACCATTTGAGTGGCTTGGCTTTGATAAAATAAAAAAAATTAGCTTAGGGAATAAATAGATAAAAAAATATGTAATTTAAAGTTTTTCTTACTAAACATGTATTTTAGAGTTATTAAATTTTATTTTTAGACATAAAAGACGAATCTAAAAGACATTTATTGTGATATAAATTTGTTTTACATTAATTTGATATCTAATTCTTCTTAAACTCATACACGATTTCTAAAAGAAAAATAATTTTCACATTTCAATTGTATTGTTTTAATTTTAATAGGTCAAGTTTTTTTTTAAGGTTTATTTCAACTTTAAGAAACCAAAAATAAGTATCTCCAAATAAGGTATATTGTTAAGTAAAAATTATTGACTCCTTTAACTTTCAATATTCTCATAAATTTAATGTTTAAATGATAGAGTAGGAAAGTGGATTCTGATGAATAAATGGTTGTGTATTTAAGCTTTAAAAACTGTAGTTGTTGTTGTTTTTTTTTTATTATTATTCAGATGAATAAATGGTTGTATTTTTAAATTTTAGAAATCGTAATTGTGATGTTTTTTTTAATTTGATATAAATAATGTATATTATCAATATTATAAATGAAAAATGAAAAATATTATATTAAAAAGTGATATAATTGGTATTAATTAAAGAATATAATTAAAAATATTATATCAAAAATGATGTAATGATTTATTTTGAGACAAATATTTTTTTTAAATGCATCATTTAATGTACTAAAAAAAATAGTAAAAAATATAATTTATAGGTGAGATTAATTGCACATAAGAGACAAATGAAGTGTCAATATGGTAATTAATTATGTCACTCAAATATAGTGATAGCAAAAGAGGTTATTGTGCTCCATTTAGTCTGGCAAACATTGGGCGGGGTGAATCAACCCAGGTGATTGAGTAAAAAATATCACCTCATTATGTCATGTGATGGGCTGGCAAACTAGCATGTTGACTTGCAAAAACAATTTTATTTTTGACATTTCACAAAAATAATAAAGGTAGTGATTATCGATCAACAAAATCAAATGTCAAAATAAAACCACCACTAACATAAAAAAGGTCTAAATAAATTCATCCATATTAAAAAAATTCAATGGACAAAAAAAAAATCATAATTAGACAAGTCTCAAAGATCGCAGGTGCGGCACAAGCATATATGTCAGGAGCGATACAAGCACATATCACAAGAGTAGGAAGGTGGGGCGGGTATGTTGTGTTTGAGTAAAATAAGGTACGGGGTAGAAACAAGAAACAAAAGTCCATTTTGGGATGATTGCAAGTTTTTAGTTTTTGATTTAAAAAATCAATTTCAAAACTAAAATTTGTTGAGATAAAATAAAATTGAATTAATTTTTTTTACATCATTTCAAAGCAGTATTCTCTAAAACTTAAAACAAAACAAAAATAGATTTTATAAATTATATTTTTATTTTAAAAATAACATGTGGTTAATTAGTTGACGTTGACAACACACCATCAACTACAATAACTTACTATCACCTATAATCATTTCTACTACCACATTTGACCTCCATCGACCACCACAACCTAATTCCAACAACTGTCGAACACCATCACTATTCGCTACTTCGACTATTGTCAATCACACACACCATTATTCACATTCCCACTACCACATTTGATTGTCTACCTCCTCTTTCAACTACTTCAGTCACTTTCAACAACTTATCACGATTACGGAAGCCACCGTCAATAATTTCTATTTTTTACCATTATTATTAAAATTATAAATATAATATTATAATTTAATCAAATTATTTCAAAAATAACTATAATGAGATAATGTAAAAAGAGTTATTTAATTAAAAAAAATTAAATATCAATTTAGAATTGAAAATTGAAAATCTAACACTTGAAAATAAAAACACAAAACTAAAATCGATTTTAGATTTTGGGAAATTCATAACATATAAAAAAAATCACTCCAAACGAAGCCTTAGTATTTTTTTTTTAGATTTGGTTGAGTTTTTCGACAAATCAATTTTAGTGTCTAGTTTGGTTAATATAACACTTAATTTTTAATATGAATAAAATAAAAATATACACAATGCAGATGAAACTGCAAATTTTAATTAATAAATTTTTAAATATTTATTAACTTTAAACACAACTTTTAAGTGAGACTTAGTTAAACTATGACTCTAATTTATACTCAAGACGTGATCCGACTATGACTCAAGACATTGAAGGACTAGAGAGCAAATTCAGACACTCTTTAGACTTTTAACGTTTACCTGTTACTTGAAAAACATCACCCTTAATATAGATTTAATAAAAATAATTATTGATGTTTCCTAGCATGCCAATTTGCTAAACATGGAAAATCATCTTGGCAAACTATACTTCAATTTAATATAATAATATTTCTTCATAAGCTATATTCAAATACATTTTCTACCTCTAGCCTCAAATCTTTCAAACACTTTAAGCCACTAGACATGAGTAATCTAATTACTTAAACTCAACATAACAAGTAAGTCATCAAGACTATATTGGTTTCATCCAATTTTCTCTACTTGAATAACTTTTTTTTTGTAAGATTGAATATAATTAAGTTCGTATGGGTGTCTCACTTATCATCGCTTACCCCTTGCTCATGTCGTATATAGACAAATAGTTTATCTAACTAGAATGAACCATATAATAATAATAATAATAATAATAATAATAATAATAATAATAATAATAATAACAATAATAATAATAATAACAACAACAATAATAATAATAATAATACTAATAATAATAATAATAATAATAAGACTTAATTGCAATTTTAGTCCTCTTATTTTAGCTGAATCGCGAAAGAAGTCCCCCCATTTTGTTTCTCCCCAGTTTTGGTCCCCAAACAGAATTTTGGTCCAAAACTTGACAAAGTTTCATTTTTTAAAGTCGTACTACACCATTTATGATCACATATTTCAGGTACAATTGTTGCAAATGAGATCTTGAGGCATGATTTGACTTAAATAAATACAAAAAAAATAAAATTTTATCAAGTTTTTGACTAAAATTATGTTTAAGGGACCAAAACTAGGGAGAAATAAAATGGGGGGACTACTTTCGCGATTCAGCTAAAATAGGGGGACCAAAACTGCAATTAAGCCTAATAATAATAATATATCTAATCATAACATATGAATAATCTTCATTCACATTATGGAAAATGCCCTTAACATATCAAACCTCCAGAAAAAAAGTGTTATATTTAAGCTTTTAAATGCAATTGGTTCTACTCAAAAACGAATTTCCTAGTTTAAGATATAGATATTTCACGATGACTAATCCAGAAAAACTCATAATACAAAACAATCTACTTCATAAAATCACGAAAATTTATAAATTTAATATAAATTTATAAAAACTTACAATAACAACGCAATAGAAATAAACTTTCCAGTCCAATTGATTTCACTTAAAACCGATTTCAATTGTTTCTGTTATACTCATCTTAACTTAGCTACATCATAATCTTTTTCTACAAAAACACTATAATTTTAGTAATTTAATTAAAATATCGAATGATGTCTGATTTTAATAAACGATAATATTTTGGAAAGTCTAATATGTCTAATTTATAAATATAATTTTTATTTTGCATAATAGACAGTCAATTAGTACAGTTTAATAAACCAAGGTATATATATACATAAATAAAACAACAAATTATTTTCCAACTTGTAACTTAATTTTCTCTATCAATTCTCAATGAAATTTAGTGAAATTAGTGCCTATTTCAAATACAATTAAGTCTAGTTTCTAATGGGACATGAATCAGTTCAAAATACTACATGGAGAAAGTTATGAATAAAAAATAGAAGGTATATCTATACAGGTTCTGAGACAACATTATACTATTTTCGTTTCAAACTTTATATTATCAAGTTCATATGCTGAACTAAGTAAAATACATTCAAAATTAAGTATAAATCAATTAATTACCAATATTAAATAATTATCATCTCATCATCAACTCAACCACAACATCAACAATCATAATAAAACAACTTTTCATAGTAATTAATACAAATGCCTAACATGCATTATTAATAATCAATGTTAGTAAATCCAATAAGATTATCTCAATAACGAAACATGCAAATCATGATCTTTAAGTATACCTAAGAGAGGTTTTATGAGGGTTTTCTATGTTACCTTAACTTATAGATGTGGGAGAGTTGTATCTTTTCTTAAGATTGAGTTTTAATCTCATTGATTGTTAATAATCCTCACTTGACTTCCATCCTCAAATCTTCTTTTTGTTTCTTCAAAAGTGAAACTTAATACTCTTTTTTTTCTATCTTCATCTCCTCATTTGTATTCAATATTGTTGTAATAAAAATATATTGTAAAAGAATGATGTGGGTAAGTTTGAAAGTACAGCATACGATAGAGAATGGTGGTGTTTTCTCTCTTCTTTTTCTTCTTCATTTACATTCTAAACTTCACTTAAACAAACATATTAGTATAAACTTCTTAAACTATAACAAACACGTTAATATGAATTTCTTAAACTAAATTTCACTTAAATAACTAATGATCATTTATAATTAAATAAAATGTAAGAAATAGATGAATTACGATAATAAAAATAAAAATAATAAAATTATTAATAAAAATAAATAAAATACAAATATTTTGGGTGTTACAGTTAAGATAATAAAAAAAGCCAAAAATAATAAGCAGAGAGAAGTTTAAAAAAACAACTTTTTTTTTTTTTTTTTTTTTAATTTGTCCTACATGGTGATGGCTTGTTTTTTCAGCCGACTGAACGGGCAATCACAAACTAAAGTCGCTTAAAATGACAAACTAAATGAATTGGTTTGGCGAAGTCGACGCAATATTCAAAGTGACGCATTAAATAGGTGGAATGGAAAATAGTTTAAGTATAGATTATTAATTTTCTATAGCTTAAAGTTGGGGGTGTGGTTTAAAGTGATTTTGAGGTAGAAATTATTTGAGCTAAACATACAATTTACATGTGTTTGATTTGGTTTTGACGGTACATCTAAAAAAAATATCGATCTGATTCCATTACAAAGAATTTAATTTAAATTAATTTTTGGATATTTAAATTATAATTGTAAAATATTATAATGTTAATATTATAAAAATAAAATAAAATATATAGAAAATTTGATGTAGAATATAATATATAATATAAGAAAATTGAACATTACATAATAACAATGTCTATTATATATGTTTGAAATATATAAAATAACAAAAATAAAAGATACAATTAAACTAATATGTATTAATATAAATAAAATTTAGAACCAATAAATAAATATATAAATGTAATATATCATACTTATAAAAAAATATTAATATTTATTGAGCAACTTGGTTCAGTTTAGAAAAATAATTCAAAATTCGATCAATTGTATTCATTTTTTACAAAATTATATAAAAATATATCAATAGCATTTGATTTTGTGTAATTTTCAATTATTTTTAATCAACTTGTAGTTTTATTTTAAATTAATATAAATATAAACATCTCACAGAGATAAAGTGATATTTTAAAGATCTAATTAAAGGTTTATTTAAAACAAAATCTTCATAATCGAGTTCGATTGTATTTCAAATTAAAGAGAATAATTTAAATGAGAAAAATTTTATAAAATTAATTTTTATATGAAAAATGTAAATATACGCTTTTCTTCAATAAAAATATCTGTTGTCCAATTGTGAGACCAAATAGGGCACACATATACTAAAGTTTATTTATTTTCCTTCTTTTCCTTTCTGATGAACTAAACAAACACTATATATAAAATAAAATTATACTTTGATTGTGTCACTTTGCCAAACCATTAAATAAGGGTTGAAGTCAACGCACTGACATCGAAGCTGCTGGTGCATCGATTTGATTTGTTATTTTAAGATATGTAGGATTGGTGTTTATAGATTTTTTCTTCTTCTGTTTAAGTAAGAACACGAACCCTCTTTAAAAGTTATTTGAAATTTTATGATCAACTATAATAATTAAAAATATAAATTAACGATTTTATTTATGTTTCTGTTTGAAATAATAATTTGATAAATATTAATTAAATACGTTGAATTTTAAAAAATATATATACTATTATTATTATTATTATTTTTATTATTATTATTATTATTATTATTATTATTATTATTATTATTATTATTATTATCTTGATAGTAAAACGAAGCGAATCTTATTATTGATTGCATTAGAATTTTGATTGATTCTTCCACTTAATTACGCAAAATCTTGAAAGAAAGGTTGAAGGAGGAAATAAAACACAGATTCCAACATTTTTCCACGATTTGAAATAAAAAAACATGGTAAAGGAAGTTTTATTTTGTGGGACCCACGACAACTAAGTTTCTTCTAAGAATTGATGGAAAGTGTGCTCATGTCCTTGTTTTTTAATAAAAATATTAAAAAAGCCTTAATCAATTTTTACTACCTTTTTTATTTTATAAGTCTTACATTTATAATTTTGGAGAACTTTAAATAAATTAAAATACAAAGAGGATTATTAATGTATTACCATTACTTTTTATTGATAAATTTTACTACAAAAATTCAAGTAAAAATCAAATAATGTTTCATAATTTAGTTATATTTTTAAATAATTTATTTATATTTCTATATATTAATATTTTTATTTATTTTTTAGAGATAAATCGACATTTTACATTCTTTTTAATATTCTTAAATTCTTTTTTATATTATAACTAAGAATTTATTTTTTTATCAGGAGTTTTTTTTTCTCTTTATTTTTTTTTTCTATTTTCTAAAGAATATTTATGTCATTTACTGTTATATTTATTTCTTTCCTTATATTTTCACTTTTTCTAAATAACTAAAAAGATAATCTCACTTTCGTTCCTTCCAGAGTATTTTCTCTTACTTAATTTTCTTCCACTTTCTTTAATCAATCAAACAAAGCAAATCACGTTCGTAGCATTCACTTTGTTATTTTATGAGCTAATACTTAATAGTACTTTTTGGTCATTCTTATATATGGTACATAAAATTTTACTCCATATGATTTTATCTTATAAGATCTCAATTTTATAGGAATTAATAATATATTTAAGAATATATCACCTATTATCGCATATATCATATAATATCAACAATTGACGCATAATCAATCAAACAACAATTTCAACATATAACACATATGTGACAACAACATTATTAATAATCAATAATAGGTCAAATATATATAGCTCAATGACCCAACTAATGCAATTAAGACACGGGGAAATGTAACCTAATTATCAAGTAACTTTGACACATGGAGGTAAGATATTTTGAATTAAAACAAGTAAAGAGATTATCTATTGTCTCACGAATAAGAGATGTATAGTCAACGTAACTCAATTTCTACGGTAACAGTTCCAATAATGTATATTCAACTTTTATGTAAAATTTTCAAACAATTATACCCCCAAGATCTTTTCGACTACCAAACTTCGATTCTATCATAGTTCAACTCATCTAATATGTCCTACTACTATATGAATGTAACACGTAACATACGCAAGACATATACATTCTTCAAGAATCATTGTTAGACATCATTTTATATATAAACTTATCAATAAGTTGATATTTAGCTCGTATATGCGACCAATATGTCATAACAAATTAACTATATCATCAATGTAAAATACATATCATACATCATCTTAATCAACATACGTTTGATATATATTTTTTATCTTATTAATATCCATCATTATCCTTATACTTTAAATTATTAATTAAATGATATTATTATTAACCTCTAATAATAATCCTTATAATCTTATTACTTTACTAATTTATTGTTAATTATTAAATAATTAATCAACTATTATTTACTCCTAACAACTAATTTTTATTAATTATATAACCTTACCACTTTTAATCTAAGTATTTACTAAACTAATATTACTTCAAAAGTCATCTAATAATTAATTAACTATAACTATAAACTAATTAATTATCATATTAATTTATCATCTATTACTAATTATTTTTTTTATAATCACTAACTACAATCAACTATTACCTATTTACCTTAAGAAAACAAATATGTTTTAATTTTTTTTTATAAAAGGAAACGATATTCATTCATTCAAATTGATATAATACATCAGATACAAATATAAATTCAGCATCTTTAAAAATAAAAAGGATGAATATGCAAATATACTAACAATATCCAAATTAATAGACACAATGCCTATAAATAATGTGACAAAATCAAAGTGACTGAAATATCTATGTTTTCAAATATGCAACGTTGACGGCCTATTTATGAATAGAATCAGTAATTAGTCGAAGTGGATATGTCAATCTAAAGCAAATGAACGTCACAATCTATGTAGTCAATCGTGATGGTTCACAACGAGATTGTCCCAGATCCGTGCGGCGCAAGGCCTGACCGTGTCGAAGTGGTGCGGTGTGAATCAAGGTCGCGACCGTTGTAGGCGCATTCACTGACTTTGGGTCGCGTTTTCCCAAATTCACAAAAACTTGAAATGTTTTTGTGTAGGAAAAACAAAGGTTGCCCTTCAATTTTAAAACGTTATGGGGTCTTTTTGCATTTAACCTTAATTATTTTCTCGCTCCTCCATATTTATACTTGTTCTTCATCCTTCATTGTATTCTCTTCTTCGCTGAGTTCGAGAGCAGCGTCAACACCACCTAACGCAAATCTCGAGCTTTAAACACCACTCATTTGTGTCACCATCCAACTATGATAACCACCTGGGTTCTCTTCCTTCCTTTTGCCTCTGTTTTTTCTACTTTGTTTCCTTATTTGCAAATAGTCATGGCAAAAACATCTACAAATAGTATTGTTGTTTGGGAAATGTTTAAACCAATAGGTGATAATGTTGGCATAGCATGACAATTTAACAGTGTAAATGACAAGAATAATGGAAAGAGGGTGACATGTGATTTTTGTAAACTTAAAACAACTGGAGGAATGACTAGAGTAAGACAACATCAGTTAGGAATAAAGATAGATGTAAAAATTTGTAGAAAAAATACCGTCATATTGTAAGCTATTGTTGCATGCAAATTATGATGTGAAACAAGCGTTAAAATATGGAATCTTAAATGAGGTGGAAGTGCAAATTGAAGATGATATTAATGACAATGTAGCTGAAATAAGGAGATTTCGAAGTGGAACAAGGGCATTTGAGGCCCTTTTACCAGCTACCAAGAAGACAAAAGGTCAATTAGATTTAATGTTCATGAAAAAAGGAGGACAAAAATTGGGGAAATAAAATAGGCAAACAAGCATTAACGATGCAACGATGCTTGTGACAAAGAAACAATAACAAAAACAATATAATACATTGCTCTTTTTTTTATACAAATAGAATTGCTTTTAATGTTGCAAGACCGTGAGTTGTGGAAATAGCTTCAAGTTAATGTTGGAAGTCGTTGGAAACTATGATCTTAATTTGAAAACTTCAAGCTATCATGAGTTGAGGGTTCCACTCCTTGAAAAAAAGTTGAAATATACAAAAGGATTGTTGTATGGTCATCAAGAACAACACATAAAATTCAGATGTTCAATTATGTCACATGGTTGGACATACATAAATAATAAGACTTTGATAAATTTCATGGTGAAATATTCATCAGGAATAATATTTGTTAAGAGTATTTATACTTTTGTCTATATAAAGACTGAGAGTAAGATATTTGAGCTATTGAACTATTATGTTGAGGATATTTGTGAGCAAAATATCATGAAGGTGTTTACTAATAATGGACATAGTTATGTATTGGTTGGTAAGCTACTAATTTCCAAGAGCTCACACATGAATTGGCCTCCATGTGTTGTACACTGTCTAGACCTTATGTTATAAGATATTGGAAAAATTTCTAAGGCTAAAACGGTTATTCAAATAGGGGTGAGTCTTGCAGGCTTCATTTATAACCATGCAATGGCATTGAACACAATGAGAAAAAAACATTGACAATGTTAAGTTCCTTAGACATGGAGTCACAAGATTTACTACCACATTTCTTACATTGCAAAGATTGCATAAACAAAAAGCTAACTTTAGATAGATGTTCACTTCAGGAGAATGGTCGAAGCCCAAGGCAACTAATGATCCTAAGGGAAAAAGAACAACTTGTATTTTACTTATGACATCATTTTGAAATGATATTATCTACATTCTTAAGGTCATAGGACATATTGCACAAATGCTAAGACTGGTTGATAATGAAAAAAAACCTATAATAAGATACATATATGCAACAATGGTCAAGGTCAACGAAGATATTCAAAAAACTTTCAATGAACAAGCAAGTATATAAATGTATTTGAAATCATTGAGGAAAGCTGAAAATGTCAACTTCATCATCCATTACACAATGCAGGCTACTACTTAAATCTGAAGTATGTTTGCAACAAACTAGAAATTAAGAATAATCTCATATTGATGGGAGGTCTTCACTTATGTAGTGAAATACTTAGTAAAAGTCGCTTAATCAATGACATGACTATAACACCATTGGTGGAATATAAGATTGATAATGGAATATTTGGATTGGATGGAGAATTAAGACAAAAGGCAACATTAACTTCTGGTAATTAAAAGTTCATTTCTTCTTAAATTTTTTAGCACACAACAACTTGATTTTAAAAATAATGAAAATGATTGTTTAATTGTTGCAGAGTGGTGAAAGACTTATGAGCACAAACTCCACTTTTACAAGTATTGGCCAATTAAAGTGTTGAGTTTGGCATGCAATTCTTCAGATTGTGAGTGCAATTAGAGTACTTTTGAGCATGTAAGTTAATACTTGTTATTAAATTATAGAGTATTCTACAATGTAGGTTCATATTAATTTAGCAAACTAACATTTTGAGTTAATACTTGAGCATAAGAGGTTTGAAAACTTAGCTTTTGTCAACTATAATCAGGCTATGAAAGAGCGTAATGATTTTCGTGATGTGATTGATCTAATTATCTTAAATGATGACTATACCAATGAATTTGAAGAGGGAGACTTAGGATAAAATGTGAACATGTTGAAGAATTAGTTTATGCCGGTGATAATCTAACTTGTGCTAATGTTGCCAATGCAAATGGACTAATGAGTCGTCGGTCTACATTAGCAAAATAAAAAAAACAGCGACAAGCGCATCTAGGACAATAATACAAGAAGTGGTGGTAGAAGAAGATATTGAAGAAATTGAACCTATTTATATTGAAGAATAATATATGAGAATATGAAGAGGAATAATAGGAAGAAGACTATGTTGAAGATGATGGTTATCTTTATTTCTTATAACATGCATTTTAATTTTAATATTTTATTACTCTATGTTGAAGAAGATGATGATCTTTGGTATTTAAATATATATTTTGACTAAGACTTGATGTCTTTTTATTACTATTGATGAATGTTTATGAATTTGAGATATTGTTTAATTTTATATGTTTATATAGTATTATCCATGTAATTGTCTAAAAAATAGATATACTTATCCCAGTATTCCACAAATTCATATTCCAATTTTTAAGGTTGATCGCGACACATTGTTATCTAAGATTAGCTACCTAGACCGCAACAAAACAGAAAATAAAACAACATTGATTTGAGACGATGAAATCACAAGAAAAAAAATACAAAAATACTCTGCTCTATGTGGTAACTCCGGGTGCAATTATCCAAATCAATACAAAAACACAAATCCATCTTAAAAATCAAAAACACTACAAAATTGAATAGTACTGAATGAGTTTGGATAATTTTTTTTTTTTTGCGAAAACTTCTTGATCAAATTTGAATTTCATTTATAAAAACCGAAACAAACCACATTTATAAATTTTCATACTTATTTTTTTATTAGTAGGAGATATTGCATTAAATTATTATTTGTTGATATCAATTAATTTTTAATGATACTTACTAGTTTAAATTGATATAATTTTATTACTATTTTATATAATTCAAACATAATTGATCTATGTTATTCTATTAATTTTTTATATATTATATATAATATTTTGCTTCAAACTTATTACATTAATGTAATTTTATAATAATATTATTAAAATATTATATTATAAATTTAAATTTGAATCCACCAAAAATTGATCTAATTTAAATTTTAAACTGCATTAATTTAGATTGGATTGAATTTTTTTAAGATCCAAACTAAAGTGAACCGTAAATATTTTAATTTTTTAAATAAAATAAATTTTTTATTTTCAAAATCGATCCAAATCGTATCACAAATACCTCTAGTGGTAATAACTTATTTAGATTAGAATATGAAGGAAAAAAAACACATATGTGATTTCAAGTAAAAAAATATCAAAAACTGCCGATTACCGGAAATCAAAGAAGAAATTTTTTAGAGAACATGTGAAGTTTATCTCTCTTAACACTCTAGTCGGTCCACTATTTCTAGTTACTCTATAGTTAAGGCATATGATAAATAGTAGTAGTTCAAAAGTTAAAATAAAATATACTTTTAATTATTATAAAATTGAGATCTTCTAAATTCAGTTTTTTTTAAAAGTTCTTTGATTTTGTTTTGGTTTATAGATGAGATCAAAAATTCAAATATATTTAAGAAATTATAAGTTCAATTCTTGAATTCAAATTAAACATATTTTATTAATACTTAAGAAATTTTTTATTGAATTTTTACACTCGCATTTCCGCCTTTTACAATATTGGTCCTTACCACTAATATTTTGTTGAAGAATAAAATGAAATGATGAGGTGGTTGAAAATACTAATGAAAACCTTATTTTTTTCATCGTATACTACATATTATATTACTATTTCATGAAAACCTTATTTTTTTCTCTATATTTTTTTAAAAAATAAAAAAATTTGATCACCGACAAATTTCCTTAAAATTTGTCACATTAAAACTAAATTTTAAAACTACACATTCTTAATTTTTCGAAACAAAACTTCTATTCTATGAGTTGTAAATTAGTTTTTGAAGAATTTTTTTTTTGTAAAACTTAATTTTTAAATTCTTTTTATATATATTATTACTTTAAAAAAAATCAAAACAATAAAATTTGAAATTTGAAGAAAGAACTTTGGCACATAGCATTAGCAGAAAACTTAATTTAAGTTAGTTAATTATAATATATTTATATTTTGAAAAGTTTAAATTTTGTATTTTATGAAATATATATATGTTCAAAAAAAAAATTAAAATTTAAGATTTTTAAAATATACGTGTTCAATAAATTTTAAATTTAACTTTTTAAGATATATACGAGTTTTGAAAAACTCAAAGTTTAAACTTTATATACAAAAATGCCTAGTTTTTTTTTTAAAAAAAAAAATGGATAGTTTAAATAAAATGTGAGAAGGAGTGTAATTAAATAATTGTGAAATAAAAATTTCCTAAATCTAAGATGTATCGTAAAACCCACTTCCATAAAAAAGTAAAGCCCACTTAGTATTGGGCACAACCACACTTCACAAGGAGGAATCTATTAGTCACCTCTATAACTGTTCTTTACACTCCTACAACAACTTTTTCAAATTATACTTTTGCCCACTTTAATTTCACAAAATAATTATAAAAAAAAAAATATTTTTGTATTGTAAAATAATCGGAACTGAAAGTGAGTACCTTTATATGGAGATGTTAATATTTTGATTTTCAAATTTTTTTCTTTTGTTGATTTTTTGAACTTTCAAAACTTTTTGAACAGTAAAATATGTAGAAAAAGATAAGAAGTAAATGATGTAAGAGTATTTGACATACCTTTCCATAACCTATTATCAGTATCTAAATCTAATTCAAAATAATATGAGAAAGTTATATTTTGTGTGAATTACAAAATTATCCATACTTTATTTAGCTGACACGTTAATTTTTTTATTTTTTCCACAAACAACTTTAACTAATTTTGACAAGACATGAGGTGACGAAAAGATTTCAAAATTTTTCAACTATTAATAATTTTTTTTGTATTTCTCCATCAATTCTTCTCTTCCCGTTTTTTTCCTTCTTATTTGTTGCTTCAAATACCTTTGTTCATAACTACCTAAATCAATTTTTTGCATGACTTCTTCTTACTTTTTCATATTTTTTTTTTCTAATGGGAAAAGATGCATATTTCATTTTTGAATAGATATGTTTATTACAAAAATTTCATGTCTTAACTTTTTAAATCGAAATGTTCAGTTAAGTGAATATTTTTGTTTTTTGAGTCTTCAGTTTTTAAGCACATGTTTAAAGTTTAAATATTTTTTAATAATAAATATATAAAATTATATGTTAAATATTTTTTATTGCTACATAAAAAAACACAAGACTATTATTTATCAATAATAAATATAAAAAGAAATTAATTGAACTACAAATATATTTAAAAATAAGGGTCAAATATTTATAATCGATAAATATTAAAAAACAAAAACATGTGACAAATATGTATGACGAATGCATGAAAAATATATACGCACACACCTATAGATCAGTTATAAAAATTATAGAATATATATTTTTTTTATTGATACATAATAAATTCATGGGATATATATTTGTCACTAATAAATACAATAAAAATTAAATAAATATTTATAATTAACGTATAAAAAAACATAAAATAAATATTTTTAAATAATAAATATAAAAATTATGAAATAAATATTTATTATTAATACATAAAAAAATATGAGATATCTCTATGATAAAGTATACAAAATATATATAAAAAATATTAATTGCAATGTTGATTAACTATTGATGGAATACATTTTACTTAAAAACGATCACACAAAATTACTTAAACTCATTATCAAATTCAATTTTATTTAGTTATTATTAATTATAATAAATTTAATTATTGATCTCTAATATAGATAAAAAATTAATTTTTTTATTGCATTTATTTAATTATTATTTAAAAGAAAATAATTGTAACAATGTGGTACCGAACATTTAACCAAACATTTTACTAGTTTTCTCATTAGAAAAAAGATCGAGCATTTGACCAATAAAAAAATCCGGAATGTGGCAAAAGAAAAGAATATGAGAAATTGTGTATTTGAAAATTTGATGAGTAAAAAAATCCGGAACATATTTAGAAAAAGAAAATCCGAAACATGCTAAAACTCCTGCTTCCGAGCATTTATGAATGAAAAGATCAGAAACATACAAAAAGTGTAAAATTGTTTTCATGTGTTTAAAAAATTTGATGAATGAACGAAAATAATTCGAAACTTACAAAAAGCTAAATTTTATTTGAGTGTGTTCCAAGAATTTAACAAATTAAAAAATTCGGAACTAAAAAAACTTCACACTCAATTATTGAGTTCCAAATTTTGAAAAATAAATAAAAAATATTTTTTACTTTTAAGTTGGGAGAAGACAGTTTAGTATTTTCAATCTAATAGTAGGGTTGTGGGGAATAAGTACAGGAAGCAGCAATTAACCTTAAGTGTAGCCAATTTAGAAGAAAAAAATGCATTAAAAGTAAGAAGGACGTTAAAATAAAATCATGTGGCATTATTATATCACTCACACTAACTCTTCAGACCCATCAGCATCAGATTGGAACTAGAGTATGCCATCACTTGCTTTCTGATTGTGAGTACCTTTCTCAACAGTTCAATTTTTCCACGCCACAACCACAAGGTATGGGTGCAACTTCCGAAAAATCAAAACCTTTTCTATATACAATTTTCATCGCTAAATCTGTTATGTGGTGTCATAATAATATTTAAATTATAATTTAATATATTTTTTTTAATAATTATTTTAACTTTTGAATATGTCTTTAATCAGTCTTCTTAAATATATTGTTATGATGAATTCAGTTTCTTAAATCATTTACCAAAAAGATATTAAAAATATATTTAATTTCAAATATTAAGATATTACAATGATGACACGTTTTATATTTAAAAATTAAAATAATCATTTATTTTTTAAATACTACTCCCTTTAATCTCAATTATAATAAAAAATATAAATTTTATTTATTATTATTTGAATATTTTTACAAATGTATCTTTCGTAAAAATTGTAAGACATTATTTATATTTAAAAGATAAATATTAATTAAAAATAAAAGTAAAACGAAATCTGAAAAAGGAATCAGAATCCCTTCTTTTGTTGGTGTGGTCCCTCACAACCCAGCTTTTCAGTTGAGTCTGTAAATCCTTTTCCACCAACATTCTCTTTTATCTCTTTGAAAGGATAGAGAAAATAACATTATCATCTGGTGAGGGGGCTCCCATTTGATTTCATTTTCTCACAGTCTCACGTGACTGCTTCTGCTACAACCATCCACATAGTACTTTTCTTCCCTTTGGTTTCATCTAAACTTAGTGACCATACATCATGATTAATGCTTTAAGCTTTCAACTCAAATATGACACAAAATAGGTTCTTTCTATATGCATTCACTTTTAATGTAAAGGTTCTGTTCTTTATGTAAGTCATTTTCCTCACCAACACATCATTTTAATTCTTAGCTAGCTAGTTCCTACTTTCTAATTCTATTTTAGGTAAATTTTATAATCATTTTATTTTAATTTTAATCATTTTTTTCTCCTTTGTCAATTGATGTGGTCCATACTCCTTAACAATGATGTTATATATTAATCTATCTGTCGATTTATTTATAAAAAAAAAATTGTTTTCAAATTATTAATTCTTTTAATTTTTAATGTACTTTTTTTTCAATTATATTCTTGAATTAACAATTTATATAATTTTTAATATAATATTTTTATTATGTATTCATAACATTAATGATGAATCAATATTTAACAAAGATGATTTAATAAAAATAATCAATATCTAATGAAAATAATTTAATAAAAATAAATAATATTTAACAAAAATAATTTTTTTATATTTTTTTAATATGTGCGAAATCATGTGATAATACAAAATTAGCAAATACCAAATCATAGTACATTAAAATGATGCACAATCAACATTCAAGTAATATGTTGTAATAAATTGAACCACGATTTCACCCAAAAATATTTGTGCCTCTTTCAAGTTCCTAGAATCTCTCAATCAAACCAGGGCTTATTTATAGTAACTGAAATATGGCATTGACCTGTGTCGGTATTTGTTGTGCCTTATTATTATGTTATGTTAACTCGCTGGAAAATGTAAATAAGCTATGCACATGGATTCTACTCAACTTCATGACAAATGGACTTTCATTTGTCAATAATGTTGCAGCTTGTATTCGTGCAAAAAAACAAAACATATCTTCCCAGATAAATAATCCTTGTGTCAATTTTCGGCACATGTAGTACCAAATTACCAATTATTGGAACTTGTTAGGAGTACGCATAAAATAAGATAAATTTGTCATATTATTTAAAGAGCTTAAGAAAGGAGTGGTAAGGTAATTTCGAGTTTGATTTTTACTTTCAATATAATATTAATAAACTAATTATTAATAAATTAATATTGTCTGTTTTTAAAAAATTGAATTTTAAATCTAATTTAAATTTTTTTTTGTACGGTAAAACAATATTGTTTTTTCCAAACAAATAAGTAAGTAACATAGAAATACCACTAATTCAAACTAATAAATCAGAATTAAAGTAGTCGTTGCAATTTTTTGGGGTGGCTTGAGTACACAATCACATCGTTGCGACCTATTAGTTCCATACGTCTCATAAAAGGGAAAGAAACAAAGTTGACAAGGGGAAAATAGCTCACCAAAGCTCGAGAAAATTCCTAAAAAATGTTAGGAAAGATCCAACATATGGATGGCAAGACTACAAAATTCAGGTTTGCTCAAATTGCACAAACACATGGTTTTCACAACATGCAAAATTGATAAAATCAACAAATTTCTAAGAAGCACACATATTAGAGTAAAAAAAAACACACATTATGATAATGGACCATCCATGAGATCAATGTATTATGCTTCGCGTCCCATACTGCATCTTACACATGCATTTCAATTTGAACATGAATTTTCCACGCTTATCTTGGAAGAACGTTTAGGAACTTAGAGAATTATATTTTGAGTCTAAAACGTGTTATACTTTTTCTAATTAATAAATTAGACAATTTAATACTAAATTTGGTTCTGACACAACTAGAAAAGTAATATTTTTTTGTGGCAAAATAATATTTCTTTACTCTTATGATGAATAATTTTAGTGTTATTAATATTTGGATATACGAATATTTTGATTTCTTTAACTTCGTTAAATTTATAAGTATTTTATCGATTATATCAATTATTAACTTGATTGTTTTGAGTTTTTTATATAAATTTATCATTTTTATTTTAACGAATTTATATTTATATAGCTCTATATTTTTATATTCTTTTAATTTAAATAAATAAATATCATTTAGTAAAACAAAGTTTATAAAATAAATTTTATTTATGTTTTTCTATTAAGTGAGGTGCGCACCATTGTCTGTCTAAATCACGATGACGATAACACTTAAATATAATGGTCTAAACTAATGGAATTAACATAACTTGATTGGTATTGATTCAATCTATTAAGAAAATGATTTATATTTAAATACATAAAAATAAACCCAACATAAACATAAAATTACTTAGATTTCAGCCAACAAAATTTAAAAGAAAATTAAATACAAACTTGGCTCAGCGCAACTCACTGAACTTCCATTGTCAGATAAAATTTATGTAAAAAAAATATTTTGAAATAAAATTCGTATAAGATGCTTAGTCCGTTTATACCAGTCCATACGGACTAGACAAAATCGAATTGACATATGTAAAACTAGTACTATGTTTTTGAAAATTAAAATAAGATTTCGTACATCAGTATTATTGTAAAATGTAAGCCACTACTTCTGTTGAGTCATGTCTGCAGATAAGAAAAAATAATGAATATGTGATTCGGTATATATTAATTACTCAATTATGTCAAGTGGTTTAAAATTTTCACACGCTTATTAATAAAATATTAATAAAGGTAATAATTAAAGGAAAAAATTAAATCAATTCATCAAATTACATAACACAAGAAAAGATAATAAAAAAATTTAATTAAATTTATAAATAAAGTTTATTTTGAGATTTTTTTAATTAAAGTAACATTTATTATAAAACGAAGATAATAATATAATATAAAAACTAATAAAAATAATAATGTTGTGTATCATTCACTTACTTTTTCAATAATAATAATAATAATTATTATTATTATATTTGACTTAATTGTTATATATTTTTTAATTTTTATCAATTTGAAGAATTAATTAATTAATTTTAAAATTCTTTAATTTTAATCTTTTTATGATATTTATTAAAAAAATAATAAAATTATATATTTTAAATAAC
>JBBPBS010000007.1:3571626-3596758 GCA_037974835.1 Cicer judaicum | reverse complement strand
TAAATTTTTTTTATGATTTTTCGCAAACATGATTGAAATATTAAAATTTGATTTTTTTTTTTAAATTTTAGATATATTAAATATGAATACAACAATTAAATTTTGAACTTATTTTTTTGTTAATTTTTTTAATATTATAAATATATTTTAAAAAAAAATTATTCAAAAACATAAATCAATTTAAACGTAGAGATTAAAATTATATACGTGATAATTTTATATCGATTAAAAATAATTTTATTTTTTACAATAATTAAAATTTTACAAAAATTAAATATATTAATGAAACAACTCAATATATACTCTTTCATAACAAGTAGTAATCAATATCTTTCTTGTTTTGGAGGGAAGTAAATATAAAACACCAAAATCAAGAGGACAAGTTGGCGTGTCAATGATTTTTTTTTCTTCCTCCGATTGCATATTACATGTCAAAAGGTACTGGCAACAAATTATTTTACTCAGTAATAATAGTTAGTAGGTGAAATCATTTTCAACTTATAATAATAACCATATATTGGATTAGGATTAGTAACAAGGAGTGATGTAGCAATATGATAAAGGCCAAATATGGATAGCATATAGGGACAATCAATTAATTGAGTACATCATACAATTGATAAAGGCTTACTTCACAATGAGTCATTGAGGAAATTAAAAGTAAAAAAGAGAAAGAGAAAAAGGCTCCCAAAAAAATTAATAAAGGTGTATAATCATGTACAAAATTAACAAATTGGTATCCTTAATTATATAAAAGAACTAAATTGTTATGCATGCAAATAATAATTGGATTCAGGGGTTGAAAATGAGGTCCCCACATTTGCATTTCCAACTCATAGGTTTGTAATTGGAATTATCATTTCCTCTTGAATAAGCAACTGTAGAGAACTTTGAAGATTTAATCTTTCCATTCTGCACTTGAGGATTTGTAGGCACTTGAATAGCCTCACAGTGTCCACATGACTTACATCTTCTATCACATTTTGGAGGCCTTGACCCTATTTGTGCCCTCAATATCATCTTCTCCTCACTTAATTTCTAAAAAAAAATAAAAAAATAAAAAATCATGATACAATTTAAAATTAGCACTTTTAATTCTTCACCTTTGCTAAATAAAAGAGTCAAATAACAATTTACAAGTAAGACAAAAGTTTACCTGGTGAAAAACACTTTGTTTGTGAGTCTTTCTACCTGTTAATTAAAACATAGATATATAATATAAATATGTTAATTCAACTTTTTTTCTACTTAGTTAAAGCTAAAAAGAAGTGTTGATTTTATAGAAAATAAAAAAGAAGTGAGGATTTACCTTCAATAACTAACCCCTGCAAGATCCAGCTTGAAATTATCAAAATTAAAAGAGAAATGCAAATGCCATGATGAAGAAACCCCATATTTTTAGGAGAAATTTGTAATTGTGATGAGAAGTTGATGAAGCAAGAGAGAAATTGAAAGAAAAAAAAAATTTGATTCTAGTTATAAAGAGAAAAAAATGGGAGGTTTAGGTGAAGAAAAGAGAGAAGATATATAAGACAGAGAAGATTTAGTAGTAAGTGAAGCAAACATCAGTAACTGAATGACACTATAGGAAGTAACAATATTAGATTGTTGAGATGATTTATGTTAATGTTGAAGTGATGGAACATAGAAAAATGAAATGGATTGAGTCCTGAAAAGGGTAACACTTGTACTCCTTTGGTTACCGAGCCTCTAAATCAAGATTTATGGAAATAATAATAATAAAAATAATAATAATAATTGGTTGAATTAAGAAGGATGAGAAGGCTAAGAATGAGCAAGTAGATTAAATGAAAGACAAAAGAGAACCAGAAACAGCAAAACGCCACAAATTCAACAGATGATGAGAGGGACAAGTTCCCACTAACGACATGCATTTACAGCTGGGGGGTGTGTGGGATTTTCAGCTTTTCATTTCTTATATTTACAATACAAACACATTATTATTATTATTATTATTATTATTATTTTAATGGGTATTATAATATGCACACATATTACACAAACATATATACAATTTTGTTTTTGGTACATATAATTAATTAATTTGAATATTGTATTATAATGTTGGAATGGGTTGTACCTCTATTCTTGTGTTTCTTGTAGTACGTGAGCCTTGCAGTGCCATCTTATCACGGCATCTCATTCTCTTTCTTTTGTCTCAGTATAAAGCATGTGAAAGAAAATAAAGTAAATAGAAAATCATATAATTTTGTATGAAAGGAATTCGAGAGAAAATTCAATTCAATTTTTATATGTAAGAGAAAACTGATTTAAGGTGTTGGTTGATAGGATTGGGTCAGTTTCGGCTAAATTTATCCGATTAAATATTATTGGTTTATATTCAAATTAACTTCATGATGAATGAATTGAGGTCAGTTATTGGATCTTCAAAGATATTAACTTTTTAAAATTTTGCAAAAAAAGACATATTATTATATGACTTTCTTTTCAATTTAAAATTTAACCCTAAATTCTACAATTTAAACACTTGAATTTAATTGAAAGAGTTTTACATCAATATATAAAAATATTAATTTATATTAACAAATTTTTTATTAAAAAAACCACAATTTTTTAATGAATGGGATATACGAGTATAACACATAGAAAAAAAAACTATTATCCAAATCAAACCACTTTGACTTTGAGTAGGTTGGTATTAGGGGTGAAAATAAATTTGACCAAACTAGACTTTAAAATGTCTGAGCATGACCTACGAATTATTTTTTAGGCCTACGACCTATCATAGGTTTTTTTTTTTTTGTCTGACCTGAAAGCATATTTAAAAGCCTTATTCGCATTAAAATATTTAAATGCTCTACTAATACTACATGATACTTTCCATATACTAATATCAATGTATATATTTATATATATTATATAAAAAATATTTTTTCTAACAAAATAATTTTAAAAAAATCTGAAACAAACACCTTTTAAACCCTAAAAAATAATTTTTGATTTTAAATAATAGTTTTTTTTTTCTTCTGAAACAAACACACATATTATTATCTCTTAAACAAATATAGAGCGATTACGATTAAGTAATTGAACGACTACCAAATATAGATCGTTATCGAATATGGAACGACTACTGAATATGGAATGATTACTGCGTGATTGTCTAATTAATACAATTTAAAATAGGAAATAATATTATTAATATAATAATAAAAATAATATTAATAAATAATAAAGTATATATAGGCCGACCTATCAGGCCTAATAGATTTTTTTTCTAAGTCTGAACTAGACCTATTTAAATAAATAGGCTTTAAAAATAACCTGAACCTAGCATTTTTATTGAATAATCATGCCATAGGCCTTGACGAACGGTCTAGCCTATTCTGATCCCTAGTTAGTATGAGTACAATCTCTACTTCAATGTGTTTAAGTAAAATATAAACTAAATTGAGCGGATTAGTCGAACCTATCAATACTCTAACTAAGGTGATACAAAATATATATATATATATATATATATATATATATATATATATATATAATCAACTTAAATTAAAATGCAAAAATAATATTAAAATAAATTATCTAAAATTAAAATTATAAATTAATAAAATAAATAAGAGTAGTCGGTGATAAAATAGAAGTAGTGATGTGTACTTTGTTGAAATATTTTTGAGAAATAGAATAAATTTGTTTAGAACGATAGAATAAAAACTTTAATTCGTATGTATTTAAGAAGAAAATACCAAATTTATTTTTCTAATTTTTTTATTTAAATTTTATCCTTCAAATAGACCTTCTTATTTAGATTTTACTGTTCTTTATCCAATCAAATAATTAAAGTTAATCATAATTTATATATAAAGGGGATACAAATCAAGATAGTCTAACACAATTTATGTATAAGTTTATCTTTTAAATATTGGATCATGGGTTTGATTACCGATTGGTATTTAACTTTTACGAAAAACATGACATTCTAATTAAAAAAGTTTCATTTTTTAAAAATATATCATCAACTTTATTTTGTTGAGAAAAATGATGTTTCTTAAAAGTATACTTAGAAATTTCAAAAAATTGACGTTTTCTAGGAATATACCTCCAAAAAATTTAGCGGAAAAATTTTATTTTATTAAAATTCAAACTTACAAAATATATGCTTGAAATACTTGAACACATAATTTGAGGGTTAAACGTTTTAATAGTATTTTCATCAATATTTAATTAGAAGTCGATATTGAACAAGAAATAAATAACAAAAGTTATCCATAGACGATTATGAAGATCAATTTATTTGCTGTTTAAATCAAACCTCTACTTAATAGTCTCTATTTAAGAAAATTATACTATGTACTCTCACAATTATACTATTACCCTCACATTTTATACAAACTACTAATTTTTATTTTTATTTTAATTTTTTTATCTCTACTAAATTCAATTTAGTTATGGAAAACAAAAAAAATGTTTTTTTAAATTCATGTGTTGTAAAACCTTATTTTCCGAAACACATATATTTTGGTAGGGTTTAAACTATAAACTGTAATTTTTGTGTTTTAAAGTAAGTATACCAATATATTTTTTGTGTATCAAAAAACGTTTTTTATATTTTTCAGTACTCGTGTATTTTTAAAAATTTGAAGTTTGTATATCGAATTTTTGTTTTTAAATTTTCTAATATAAAGTTTAATTATTTTAAAAAGCCACGTATTTCGAAAAACTTTTTTTAAATGTTTCTAAAATTTAGTGAGATAAAAAAAATTAAACAAAAAGAATATAAAATGAGTAGGTTGTATAAAATATAAGAGTAGTAACATAAATGTAAGGTTCCCTATTTAGGAGAAAGCTTCTAGTTAAAAAGTGATCAAAAAAACTCACAAAATTTTAATAATGTGTAGCTACCAGAGCAAAACATCAATATGCTTCTCATTTTCCACAAAGATGAGACTATTTTCGCGCCAAAGTTGGGTTTGTAAGGTCTCAACCATTATGTTTAATCAATGGTGAATTTTTCTCTCCCCTCTCAATGTTCTAGAAGTCCTCAAATTATGTCTGGTCAATCGAAATATCTTTTTGGAAGCTTTGAAAATATTGGGGGAGAGAAGAAAGCACTTTAATCACCACACTTCAATATTTTAGCACCGGCCTCTTTGGTTTGAGCCCAAATTTGATGAAAGTATCATCACATTAGCATTGCCAAGATACTCCTAAGGAATTATAAAATTAGATTTTGTATCCTCACAAGTCACAGTCAACTTAAACGCTTCAAATATAAAAAGTTTAATTTCATCTCTTTCATTCTCATTTAATTAAAAGTAAAAAAAAAATTTACTCCAAAATCTTACCACTCACTAAATTTTTAGTAATTAAATTATTTATTTTAAAAATTTAGTACACAAATTAACACTATTGAAAATTTCAAGACACGAAATTTCGAATAGTATAAATTGTTTATCGAAAATTTTATCAATAAATTTTTTAGTATACTATTTATTCTATTTGAAAATTTGTGTGTTGAAATTTTCAATAATTATTTTTATTCTATTGAAAATTTGAGCCTTGAAAGTTTTGTGATTAATATTATTTTACTAGAAATTTCAAAATTTGTACGTAATTTTTGTTTTTTATTTTTTTTTAATAATTTTTTATTTTTTGAAATATAAATAGAAAAAACATCATTATGTATAAATTTGACCGAAGGATTCATAATTTATCAAATTTTTTAGTAATGTAAAAGCTCTCATATCATGGGTAAGAGAAGTTGGCCGACAAAATTAAGTAACTGCTATAATTATTCGCTCTCACATAGAGACCAAAAATAAAGGAAAGAAGGGATATATTATTAGTTTAATGTGTTGACTTCACAACCAATGAGTTACTCTTTCTTCTTTTTTCAATGACGATTCTCCTATTAGATTGTGTAGGAGGTCGAACTCGAGAATCTTCCACAGTATTTTTCGCTCATCTAATTCTCACTGAAAAAATAAATTAAATGAAAGAATGTAAAAAAAAAAATATTATACTGAAAATTTCAAGAACAAAATTTTCGGTAGTTATTTTTTAATACTGAAAAATTTAAAGATGAAATTTTCGGGAGTTTCAACTTGAAATTTAAAATTTTCAGTAACTATTTTTCAACACTAGAAATTTCAAAAATCAAAGTTTCAGTTGAGAATAACAGATTTTTAAATTTTCGGATGAGACTAACTTCCAGAAATTTTAAAAATAAAATTTTTGATAAGGTAATTTTAAAGAAAAAAATTTACTTTTTTCGAATTTGGTTTAGTTTTTCATGTATACTTGAAAGTGTTTTAATAAATTAAAGGATAAATTTTTTAAATGGGAAATATAATTCAATTGTGGAGTATAAAATCTAATTTTTAAGGAATTATACACGTATAGCCCAATATACATGTTGACCAAAAAAGCCCAATACACACTATGCACGATTCTCAACCCATAATGTTGGATGCAGTCAGACCATAAAAAGTCCAAAGAAAAACCGTTTTCGACGATGACAAAAATGGCCTAAACGATTACCCACTTTATGATAGAATCCCCATATAGCAAAAACATGGCCTTGGAAACAAAAATGAAACAGCTCTTAATTTTTTGGTTTTAACATTCTTTTTTAAGGAAATAAATAATGGGAAAACAATCATTTCCAGCTATATGAATTATGAGCTAGATGGTTTGATGTTGCTTTCAATTGAAGTAAACAAAACAAACAATTAGACTGATTGATGGATTGCAAAACCAAACAGGAATATGGTAGTTGATAAAGAATGAGAGGGTCATATGTTTTTTATTTTATTTTTTGCTCCTCTTTTATTTCATTGGAAGACACGCACGCATATATGGTGAGATAGAAAAACTAGACTATCATTATATGTAAACTTAGTTAGAATTGAATGTAAAAACTAGTTAGTTCGTGAGCTCTCAACTTGCTTTATATATAATGTATTAATTTCGTATCTTTTATAATTCTATCAAAATATTTTTAATTTAAATATATATATATATTTTTTTTTATATCTTTTATGACTTATATCAAAATTTTAACATGTTATCATAGTATATTTATTAATTAATCATTATGAAATTTAAAAAAAAAATGGTTAAACCACGTAAACAAAAAAAAAAAGAGAAACAAGAATAGTGTTGAGATAGAGTTGTACAAAAGAATTGATTTTTAACCTGAACCACATTAATATCCATAACCAATTTAAAAAAATTAGATATTTATTCTACAAAATTTGAATTGTGTTTTATTATTTATGAGAGATACTTCAAAAGCTTAATCAAAAAGTGTGTTCTTTATCGAATCTTTTTAAGATAAATATTGGATAAGATTGTAGATGCTCCAACCTTTTTTTTGTTATTGCTTTTAGATTTTCATCCAAACTAGAGGAATTAGACAAAATGAGTCACAAACATTTCAATACTTTGTTCCTTACTTTCTCATTGTACTCAAGGTTCTTAGCAAATGAAGGAGGCATTGGCATCTCACGGTTGCACATAGTTAACTTTTGAGTGCATTCTGTGAGCCTTCTTGTATAATTCATTTTGTTAATTGTAGTTTACAGATATAACATATTCAAGATTTTTGAACATTTCACCATTGAAGTTGAGTAGTTCACGTTTTAAGAAAATCCTGAAGTCTTTCTAAGCATAGAAAAAAGATAAAAATAATAGGTTTTAATGAAAGTGACCAAAGAACAATTTTCGAAGAGAACACAAGTGATACAATCTAGGACATGACAACACAAACCACACCAAAAAAGACTACACAAACACACCATATAATTGATAAGAAAACACAAACACACATAAAAAGAATATCATATAAGACAAACAAGTACACATATACTAATGAAATAAATTGCAGAGTACCTGACTAATGACAAACGAGGATGATTTAACAAAATTTTCATTACATCTTGTTAGAGTTCATCATACTTTTATTTCAAATGATCTTTTAACTAGATGAAGATATTTGTTTCATCAAAAGAATCAGCTTTCAGCTTATTCTACATTCAACTCATGCTTGCTTCTTCGCAGAGGGTAATGATCAGATGATTGATTCTATTTAACATACTCTTTTTGAACATTATGGCTTTTGGACTTGATATTAACCAAGAATCCTTGAGAGTATCCTCTAAACCTTGTTCTGACGAGGGTCTTCCACTTGTTGCCCTTGAACCTTTCAAATTTGTGGCGATGAGGGAAATGTTGCACAACTAACCATTTCTTTTAATAGATTACTTGTACACTTGAACATATATAATTGATCTTTGACGTTTTTAGTAAACTTTTCCCTTATTGATTAGTTTCATTATTGACATTAATTATAACATTTCTATTATTTTACTCTAACAATTCAGTTGTTTCAGCAAATACTTATTTCTAACATATGATGAATTTCAACATTAACATATTGATTCTTCTCACTGATTAATCTATTATGTCTTATTGAAGCATAAGAGCTTTATCCAATTTATCATTGAAGAGTTTCAAGAAGCACAATCAGAAGTCAGAATAGAATTAGAAATTTTTCAGAGTATATATAAACTGAACTTAGAAAAAGACACATAAATGAGTTTTACCCTATTGTTAAAAGCTAATTACATGATGACATATGTTCTTAGATAGTTTTAAATCTAAGATACTATTTCTCATATATAAGCGATTGTGAGACATTTAGTCTGTTTTAAGGAACATGATAAAAATCATTTTTTCATATCTATTCTTCTCTTTGAGTATTCACCTATCTTAATACAAAGATTCTAATTTACTACTCAAAATATCATTGAAAAGTGATTTGTAAAAGAACAACTTTAACACGAATACTCTTGCCCTTAACTAGATAAGAAACAATTTTAAAAAACGTTGGAAAGGAGATAAAGTTTTTATTTAAGAAATAAGTGTTTGGCTTAAGTGTTACGAACCAGTTTTTATCAATCTAGGTTTTGAAAGAATGTTTTTTTTTTAAAAAAAAAAAGAAGAAGAAAAAAAAATTGATCTAAAAACATTCACTAATTCAGATCATTTTGAGCTCTAATATCAATTGAAAGTGCTGAAAAAAAAATGGAGGGTTAGAATTGTGTTTTGCCATTATTTTAATACACCGCCTGTTTTTATTCTCTCTCTCACACCCTTGATTGAATGATCGAGTTCTTCTTAAATATAGAGACTAAGTGTCCATTGAGATTGTTACCATTGGTGATCTTCAATCACTGTTTAAGGCACATCGTTCTTTCCAGATGTTTCAAAATACATATCTTCATGATTGATTTTGAGCATCTTCAATTTAAGAATGCATATCTCAGACGATGTTACTATCAGAGGATGTGACATAAACTTTTTGATAATTAACAGATTCAAGATGTTAACTAGAGGATAAAAAATTTTGTCTTATTAAGAGCATTGATTAGTCAGAGTGTTGACATTTTAGAGCAATGACTTCTATAAGTCCATCAACTATCTTGATTGTTTCTTTTTTATTCTTCCAAAGTGTTGAAATTTTAGGGTACTAAATTTTTATTAGAGTTATACGATACAATATTTGTCACCGTTATCAAAGGCAGACGATCATTTTTTTGACATACTTTTCGGAGACAGAACATCCAGATCTTTGCTTGTATTAACGGATTCACCGAAAAAATTAAATTGATTTTAAAATTCAATTTGAGAGTGCATTTAGAATTGAATTGATTTTGAAATCGTTGTTGTGAGGGGGAGTGAGGAGGCCAAGAAAATCCACTGGATTGAATGAGATTTGATGTGTCTTAGTTATGGGTTCAATGACTTTGGTGTGTGTAATCTGCAAGTGATTAATATTGATTTGTTAGAAAAGTGAAGATGAAGTTTAAGGGTGGATCAAAATAGTTTGTGGTATAAAGGATTATCGTATAAATATGATTTAGATGAAGGAGGGGGATGTTGCTAGAGTTGGTAAAATGATGTTCTGGTGGAGGGATATATGACTTATTTGTGGAGAATTAGATGGAGGCTATGAGATTTGTTTTTCAAAATATCTTGTTGGGGTGGTAGGTGATGATAAGTCTACCTCATTTTGGAAAAACATGTGGGTGGCAGAGGAAATTATGTCTACTAAATTTCACTAGCGGAGGTTGTAGGTAATAGCCGTGAGGCTGGAGAGGGTAGGTGGGGTTGGATGAGTTATTTGTTTCATTGGATGAGTTACGTATAGTCAAAGGTGCGTACAATATACTCGTGGTATATCATAATATTCCTACTTGTCCTTTTGGCGAGTTTGTGTGACATTGTACAAATGTTCTCGTGGAGGTTGTTTAGTTATAGATTGTCTATGGTATAATTTGATTCAATGTGTTGTATTGTCTACAGAGACTCATGTCTGCGTTAGTGGGTGCCGTGTTGTGGAATCGTCACACCATTTATTTGGGAAAGTGTGGTCAATGATTTTGAATTGGTTTGGAGTTGTGCAGACTTCTCCAATCTGATTAGCTACATGCTAATTTTCTCTGGAGATTTAGTAGAGGTAAAGGACTTCGAGATTGTTTGATTGTGGTGTGATTAGCTAGTTTTTGGAGTATTTGACTTGTGAGAAACTCTAATGTTCTTAAGCAACAAAAATGTGTTGTACATTCTTGTATATCATATTAGGTTGTTGTCTTGAGCGTGGTTCCAAAATTATGTCAAAGATTTTCATGTTGACTTGCTCCAATAGTGGATCAATCCCTTTAATTATTTAGGTGTTATCGATTATGAATAATTTTTTTTATATTTATTAGATGTCTACAAAAAGTGTTGATCTCAACCTATTTTTGTGTTAGAAATTTTACTTGAGATCTTAAATTCTTTAGTGAATAATTTGTGTATGTTATTTTCTTATTTGGATCACATATTGTGGTCTAAATAAGTAATATTATTATATTTTATCTTAAAAAATAGTGATAAACTCCATGCATAATACTCCATGCATAATAAACTATAGTTGGGACATTTAAAGCGTTAGTTAATTAAATTAAGAGACATAAGGGTGAAAATAGACTGGTTTGATTAAAATTTTCTAGGCTTGAATCAAATATTCTTCCGATCCACCTTAGAGAGCTTTACATCCTCTGCCTTGACATAATACTTTGGGGGTATTGATAGAAAAATATAGCCCTATCAAGCGATCTTATCTATTTCCTACAATTTCCATAGCTAATATGTGTAAATATAATGGACGAGCTTTCACATCCACTCACGGCATTAATTAGGATAACACAATTTAATGGAATCACATTAAGCTGCTATTTTATAATTATTATTATGGGTATACCAATGGGTTCAGAACCATCCATGGGCATGGGAAAAGTTACATCTAAATGGGAAGGGTACACCAGCTTCTACAAGAAATAAACATAATCTGTAGCTAGTACTTTGGAAATTAGTTAAGTTCTTCCATCCATAAATTGTAAGGTGGGATCAAGTTACGACATGCATTTTCTTAAGTAAACACAAATTTATGATTCTCTTTATATTAAAAATAGAAAAAAAATAATTTAATTAATTGTGTTTTAAAATTAAGTCCGTTAAATCGATCTCAATTAAATCAATATTCCAACTGTAAAAATGATTGTAAATTTTTACTTATGTCACCTATTAAGGGCTATTGTTTCAATTATATCGTTTATATGATTAGTCTATAAGATCCATGTGTATAATTAATTAATGTCTATGTTTGTTAGTTCTATGCATTATGTATAAATCAAAGGAGGATTCTTAATTAATCCGTTTTGAATTCTCAAAACAGTGATTAGATGTGGCTCTGAACGGAAAGTTATGAATATTTAGCCAATAAAAATTCCTAAAATGTTGCACTTTTAAGATATATTTAATTTTCAAGGGTATTATTATGTGTATACCTGTATATGATTTTGACACAGCACCGGTCTAAAACTGATTTCAATATTCATAGTTTATTAGGATTTGTACCTTACTATTATGGCCACTGTTTTGGTTTAAGAGGAAATATAGAACTATATGATAATTAAAGAGTACAAAATTGGCAATTTCACAAACCATATATGTATAAAAGGCAGACCAAGGCACAATCCATTTCCACCACGGAGCCTTAATTTGGTCCAAAAATCTGCCAAATTATGGGACTCGTTAAAGATGTGGTACCTATAATTAATAACTAATTCAATAAATGCAGCTAAATTATCTTTGTTAGTTAAATCATCTGCATCGTGTCTAGACGAAAACTATGTAGAATTCAATAATATATAAATAATCAATAAGATAAAACATAAAATGTCCGGTCCAATTGCGAAATAAGACAACAAATTAAAAGTAACATTTGATTGGAAGGAAATTGGAGTACATAAGATTTTTCTCGGACATTTCAACACGAAATGATAATCAAACACTACTGCAGAAAATATATTTTATATCGGATACTTAATCAATGTGCTTGTTGCCGTCGTAAACTGGAAACTAAAGTAAAGATTCCAATTAAATAGATAAGATTGAAACCAAGTCTTTTTTTTTTTTTGACGTCGGATTCGAATCAAGTCAGTACAAGATTCAACTTTGGAGTTTGTTTGGACAGATCGAATATGACATAATGAAATAGAATGACACTGTTAGATTTTGTAAAAATTGAATGGAGTGAAATCGAACGTGATGAAATCGATACAAACATAAAGAACAAACTTGACACCAAAAAGAATACAAAAGATAAATTTATTACAAAAAATAAATAAAAAATTAATATATTATTTTCATGTAACTTAAATGACTGTAAGATGTATTTTGTAAAAAAAATAAAAAGAAGCAAAACGGTGAAACAAATTATAAAATTTTAATTTTATTTATATTAATAAAACACAATAGGTTTTTATGAAAAAAATCTAGGAATAAAAATAGAATAAAAATAAAAGAAATTTTGTATTTGTAAAAGGTTGGTTATCTAGACAAATTCAAATATAGACCATAGTCCACTTATCCACCATGGACATTACTTGAGTTTTGTTATCATATTATATTAAATAAAAATAAAAATAATCATATTTAGTATTCTTAAATATGATATAATTACTAATCAAAATAATATAATTAAATTTAACTATTTTTGTTTTATTTTAAAAACCTTTGTTAATATTTTTTAATTAACAGAAAGGAAAAATAACACAAATCTTAAGAATATAGCCTAACTCATGAGGAAAGAGAAAAAGAAAAGAAATGTATAAAAGAAACGAAAGAACGAAAAAATTACATTAAAGTGTGTTATTAACTATAAGTTCTAGTCATGGAACGTGTATAAGTCCAAAAGTAACATTCACTTGTTGCTCCTTTCTCAAAATCATGTTAGCTTGGTTTAATAGAGATATATATTTGACGACAACAATAATTTTTCGAGCATCCATGTAGATCTTACTAGTGGGTTAATTCATGATTTTAAAGTACTATCGAGTTGTGTTAGCTGAGCTAGACGAATTACCAAAAGACTTTGTGAAAAACATTATTAGGAGACTCAAGAGTACTTGACACATAATATGATTCACCATAGTTGTTGCTTCATAAACAACAGTGTTAGCCACTTCTTAAACACTGTCCTTTCATTAGTTTGTTGCATCTCCACAAAACTTTCTCTCTCTTTCAAAATATTAGTTGTGCCTTCGTTACACCCTGAGGATCCAATATTAGACTTTGAAATATATGTGAATTTACGAGCAATTGACACCTCCTTGTTGATTTAATTCTTTGGTTTATTTAAATAAATTTGTGACCATTGTTTTACACTTCCCTTGGCAGACATTAACAAAAAGAAGACAATATTTCAAATTCTAAATCAACAAAAATGAATAATTTTGTCTTTCAACCAAAAGTTGATTGTGTGATTTTTGAGAGAATAACTATCCTATTTTGTAAAATAATAAATGAGTGTGACATTTTAAACTTAAACTAGTATTGATTTAAATCCATTTTGACAAAATTTACAAACAAAAAATAAAGAAGATGAAGAAAAAAAAAGTATAAAAAAAATCTTCAAATTATGCACATTTTCTAATAGTTGTTTCCTTCTTCATCACTATTTTTTTAAAAAAAAAAGCCTAATAACTTAATTAAATGTATAGAATTGATACTACATAGGATAGATGACAATGAATAAATTCGTTACAATGAATATTACCGTTTATAGATAATATTCTTCTGTTATCATAGTCTTTATCTTATTCCTTAAATACAAATGATCATATTTATCTATATAGTGCAGACATCTTCTTTATAGAAATTTGACGAATTTGTAGATATACATGGATATTATCGGATATTCATTGACATTATTTTTTAAATAAAAAAACCATTTTGTGTATAAAAATTATTTTTTATTACAATGATGTAGAATTTATTTCTTTATTTTTTTCAATAAAAAAAAATTAATACATTCACAAATAAATAAAATATATAACAAAATTTTATTACAATAATTATTAATACAAAAACAAAAAACATTACAACATTAAATTTTCTAATTTATTATCAGATATATCGGTATTTATAAATAAAAATACCATTACATCCACTCTATATTTATTAACTAACGAGTAATAAAAAATATTCATTTATTTGCAGTTACCCCTTTAAACTGTCTACTAGGTAACTATTTTTTTCTATCGCTACTCGAATGCTGTGTAAATGAGTGGAAAAAAAGAAACGGATGTTGCATAAATATACTTTTAATGTAAAATAGTTGTATTAATTGTTCTTTTGTAACTTGTTAGTTCTTTAGTATTTTTTTTTATCATTTATCTTCTTTTAAAATGAGCGTACGATTTTTTTCTTTTTGTTTTTAAAAGTTGAAGTGTTTGTGACCTAACAATAATTTCAGCATTTTTCCATTTATTTATTTTCACCCCTAAATTTTTTTTTTTGAATTTTCTGTAAAAAAAATTAAGAATGTTTAAAACCATACCTCTTTATTTAAATCTGATATCCAACAAATCAAATTATATAGCTGTTTTATACGAAAGTTTTATTATTTATTAATTAATTTTATGAGTTAACATACTTCAATTTTTTTTTAATATTTTATATATAATGATTTTATTCTTCAATATTATACATATTCAAATGTAATTATAAAAAATATATATTCAAGGGGTGAATACTTTTTTCTAAAAACCTATTTATTTATTTATAAACTAAGGTATCTCTGTGTACCAATACATATATTAATTAATCACTTGAGATAACTAAAATCAATTTCAGAATATCACCTTTTCAAAACTTACGTTTTTTTTCTCCATATCCTAACAGATTTTTCCATTTCCTGTTAGACATAAAATTCTGAGACTCAATTATATACCACTAGTATTTTTATTTGTCATACCAAGGTGTAAAATATCAAATTATAAAATTCTCCATATCCTAACGGAATTTAATTTAATATAAAGTGTAACATTGAATTTCAATAAGGTTAAATTTAATAAAATAAGTTAGATTTTTACAATTTGACAAATATAATTTTAATTTCAATGAAGAGAAGTTTTCATATTTAATATTGTAATTACAGGAAGACAAAAAAAAGGTGTAAGGTTGAAATCAATGATTTTCACTTTTCATGAAAACCTGCCGAATACAGTAGTATGCAAAAATGTGAAAAGCCACTTGCAAATTTCATTAGCATTATTGGGAATGAAATTATTGAAGAGTAGTTTCAGATTTTGACTTGAACCAATGAGTGTGTCCCACGGTGGATGCAACTGTTAATCGGACCCGTTAGTGTCTTGGTGATGAATCAAACTCTCTCCGCTGTCTACAGTACTTAGCTCAAATAATTATGAATTAATGGTCTCGCCTTAAACTACAGGACCCTCACATTAATTTTAAGTTTATTACAACCATGCTAATAAGAGCTTCCTTGTTTTCAACAATCAATTGTACAAAATCAAAATCCACATTAGCAGTTGAATATACATTAAATGGTTTTATTTTTAGTGAAATTATTTAATATTGGACACGCACGCTCAGAAAATGATTAGGTATACAGAGGATTTAAGGGCCCAAGTTAGAGGACAAACTGTTTGGGTAGGTCCAAATGACGGCAAACCCTTAGCTGTATGGAAAGCTATGTTCTTTTTTTGACATTAAACTCATCTTGTTCATTATTCTTTTCCTTTCCCTTAATAATTTCCCTTCCAAATCCTCGTGTATAAATACAACACACTATCCCCACTTCAATTACACAATCATATCAAATATAATTTCTTCATCATATATTGCATTACATTGCATCTTTATACACACACCCATGGCCATATTTTACCCTTCTAGAAACCATGGTTTTATTTATTTATTATTATTATTATTGTTAATTCTTGTATCTAGTATGTGTGTTTTGGGACGACCAGCCACTTTTCAGCAAGACTTTCGTGTCACGTGGTCTGACTCCCATATCAAGCAAATTGATCAAGGCAGGACAATCCAACTCGTCTTAGACCAAGGCTCAGGTAAACTATATATTATATTATTCTATACATGTCCAAATGTCAAAAACTATAATATATATATATATATTTTTTTTATTTTATATTACATGGAATATAATTTCAATAACTCATGTTACTTTATATTTACTATAAATACTCAATTTATTTCATAGGTTGCGGGTTTGCTTCCAAGGTGAAGTACATGTTTGGTCGTGTTAGCATGAAAATCAAACTTGTCCCTGGAGACTCTGCTGGTACAGTAACTGCATTTTATGTAAGTTCAATTTTTCCTAGCTACCACATAATCTCTTTATTTGTTAATTTTAAAAGGTAAGTTATGAAATCCTTGAATACATTTTTTGGTTTGTTGTAGATGAACTCTGACACGGACTCTGTTCGTGACGAGTTGGATTTTGAGTTCTTGGGGAACCGCACTGGACAACCTTATACAGTTCAAACAAATATTTATGCACATGGAAAGGGTAATAGAGAACAAAGGGTTAACCTTTGGTTTGATCCTTCTGCTGATTTTCACACTTACTCAATTTTGTGGAATCATCACCATATTGTGTAAGTAATAAATAAATAAATATGAGCATAGTAGCTTTATTCTCATATTGCATTAAAATACTTGATATTGCATAGAATTGCAATAGGATATGACGCTAAAAAATTTACTTTAATGGCGAATTTTTTTGAAGTACTTTCTATATGAAATTCGTCTTTAGTTCTTCACTAAATTTAGTGATGAAAAAATTTGTCACTAATTTCTTTTTTTTGGCTATATAATTATAATTACATTTCTGCGTGGAATTATAAAATAATCATAATTGTGGTTGAAATTTAAAAAAATTGCAATGATAAAATGTTAGTATTCAGTAATTATTTTAATATTTCTTTTTTACTATAGTTTGAAGTTTAAATCTTTAACTTTTTCTCTTTGTTAATTTTTTTATCTCGAACCGACCGATTGAATTAACTAACTTCACTCCCATGATTTTTAAAAATATTCAATACACAAAGTAGGTTGAGTTTATTTTGACAATAGCAATTAATTAGTTGAATGAATTAATAACATTTTATATACATGAACACAAGCAGCTTCTATGTTGATGAAATTCCCATAAGAGTGTACAAGAACAATGAAGCAAAAGGGATTCCATACCCAAAATTGCAAGCCATGGGAGTATTTTCAACATTATGGGAAGCAGATAATTGGGCAACAAGAGGTGGTTTAGAGAAAATAGATTGGAGTAAAGCACCATTCTATGCATATTACAAGGATTTTGACATTGAAGGATGTACAATTCCAGGACCAGTTTCATGTGCTTCTAACCCAACAAATTGGTGGGAAGGGGCTGCATATCAAGCTCTTAGTGCAATTGAAGCTAGAAGGTATAGGTGGGTTCGTATAAACCATGTGATCTATGATTATTGTCAAGATAAATCAAGGTTCCCAACGACCCCACCAGAGTGTTTTTCAGGCATTTAAATACCTAAAATAAAAACAAAACTATACATATAAACATAATTAATCAACTCGTCGGCAAAATTAGTGGTTCACAATATTCGTGCCACACACTTTTACGTGCATGTGATATTCCTTTAAATTGTTTTTCTTGTGTCATACAAAATGTGTGTATATATAAACCACAAATTAGAAGGGGTATATATGTAAGTTGCATAAGTCAAAAATCCTCTTCTGGCTTTGTCATTCTATATTTTATTCTTAGTGAGCAATATTGTTTCTGGTGTAAAGAAAACAATGTGGGAATTATTGTGATATATTCATGAATAAAATTTATTTATTTAATTGCATGATGTTATATAGCAAGTATCAATTTATTTGGATTATGGTATAAAGTTTTCCTATGTTTTTATACACAAAAAAAATAAAAAATAAAAAGTTTTCCTAGGTTTCTCGCTAAGGAAAAAGACAAAAAGAAAAAGTGGTTGGTCTATAAGATAGCCTTCAGGGTCATGGTGGTCTTGGCTTGTTCAACTTGTTGCCAGCTAATTCGTTGCTTTATTATTTGATCTGTTCAAACAAAAAGTTCAACTAGATAAATACGAACATAAAAGTAACTATATATTTTGGTCTAATTATTTTTTGAGATTGAAATACATTTAAAATTCAATATAAATGAATTTTTATGCAAAAATCTAAATCACAAGAAGTGCATGCCAATGATTAAACAAAAGTTTACACCAATACAGAGGTATAGAAAATCCTCACAAAAGCACCACGAGTTACTTTCACTTATATATTGAAAAATAACAAAAACACTATAATACATAAATAAAAACTATAATACAAGTAAATAGATTTAGCAACTATTATCTTAGTTTTACGCCACCAAAAAAAAAAGTCTGTTTATCCTATCCAATAAGTGAGGCTATAATCATTAAATGTCTATTAGAAAAAAAGTTTTAAACACTTTGACTTTTTTGAAAAATAGATTTTTTAATTTGGATGGTCGGTAACTTTTATAATTTTAGTATATTTATAAAATAAATTAGTAATTAAAATAAATAAATAAAAATTATTTAAATAAGAGATAATGATTGATTATAAAAGATATAAAAACAAAGACAAAGAATTGAAAGATAAACAATATCAACTCGCTTTTTTAAAATCAAATTTTAAGTCTCATTATGTATTTAGGTAGAAAATTATACTTTGTAGCTTCAAATTAACTTTGTACCCTCAAATTAATTATGTACCCCACAAATTGTATGAGAAGATATCTATGCACTCATGTAAATATAAATATTAAAAATTATTATTTTTCACTATTCCACCATTTCATTTTATCGGTACAGAAGTGAGTATTTAATTTTTTTGGTTTTTTCTGAAAGCTTTTTTGAATTTTCTAATACACAAATTATACTCTGGAAAATTTGGAAAAAAATTTCCCAGTACAAAAGATAATTTTCAGAAATATTAAATTCAACATTTTTAGTATTGAAAAACTTATTTCAATATTTTCGGAACAAACACAATACCGAAATACCTTTTTTTAGTATTTTCAAAAGTTACAGAAAACTTCAACCCACAAATTTTCATTAAGTTATTTTTATTTACTTTTTTGTATTATTTGTATTTGTATTTTTATTATTTATTTATTTGTATTTTATTTTAACAAATTTCTTTTTCAATTGATGATAGTGTTAGACGAAGAGACGACAAGATAATATGAATAACAGATAACGTTGAAACTTCATCATCTATAAATACTCTAAAAAGAATTCGACTGATAATATCTCAGAGGAAAATAAAAGATAATAACGAGGAAGAGCATAGACATAAATAGATTTAGCCACCATTAATTAAAATCATACAAAAAAAATCATATATCTTATATTTAAGCCACCACCAAAAGAGGCTTTGTACTCGATGCATGGGCTTTTTTGGGATTAAATTGTAGGTCTCATCATGTATTTCTGTGCCATAAAATTCCGATTGGGCTCAGGAATTTATATTTAATTAACAAACTCATAATTGGGCCGAACAGGATAGAACCTAACCAATTTGTATGTTGATGTTGACCAAAAATAAGGGATTCAATGTTAGGTTGACTAAAAATATAAAATAACTTTTTGCACCCTCATTTATTCCACCACACTTTTCTTTATAAACTATTTTTTTCTTTAATATACCCCTTCTTTGGAGGTATAATTGAAGGGGGGAAAATGTATTAGCAAAAATTAACGTATATAGTCGTCAATACTAGTTTATTATTGGAATATTAAAAACTGACTCAAATCAAAATTGATTTAATTAATTTAATTATGATTAAACACAATAACAAAATAAAACTTATGTTGAATAATTGTTCAACTGGTTCAACCAAATTCTGATCTAGTTTAATTTGGTTCAATCAGACTATAATACAATAAGGATCAAATCAATGGCAAATAAGTTGATTCCAAACTTAATTGGTTAAATTATTGGATTTGATTTTTAATAAACTAATTACTAGGGTCAATTGCCAAGAGTTCATTATGAATGAGTTAAACCTAACACAAGTGTTGTCTTATGCAGTGTTGTGTAATAATGAACTATATAACTAAGAGATAATGGTATTAGCTAGTTCATATAAACTATTCAAAAAAAAATTGTAAAAAATAATGTTATGTCAAAGTAGTTATATTTATAAATATGTATTTAGAGACTTTTGATCAATTCATGTGGTTTTGACCAACTTTAGTGGTTTTGTCTTGTATGGAGCCATGGTCCTTGCTAAACTTGCACTTCTTTAACTTTTATTGAATTAAATATTAAATTAATGATCAAATTCAGACATAATAAAAAGTCGTCTCAATCTAATAATACGACAATATTAAAGTTACATAATATTTTAAGCTTTGCATTTTTAGAGAAATGAACTGTAATAATTAAAATTTGGTGGGAGGTAAGTAAAAAAATCTTAATATAAATTGTTTCAATGAGGAGTCGAAGTTGTGTTTTCTAAAATGATTTTTCATTAACAGTATTTAAACTCAATTATTTGATTAATTGTTGTTCTTTGTTATACATGAATGTTATTTAACAATTACTCTAGAATAAAATATAAATATAAATATAATTTTTTTAAAAAGTTAATATATTTAATTTTAATTTTTAATTAAATATATTAATTTTTCAAATATTTTTTATTTTATTCTAGATATAATAATAGTTAAGATTATTTTATATGGTGATAGTTAATTAAGATTTTTATTTCTAATATCGTTGCATCCACCTATTACGCATAAAATGGTACTAGTAGTTGATGTGGCTGAATTTGGGGTAACGTCTATGATATAACAAATGGACGATCGATGTTTGTAAGTTAGGTAACCCATTTGTTCATGTCTCTTAGGTTCTTGTCTTCCTATACTGGATTGGGCCCCAGCTGCATTTCTGTTATACACCTATAGTCGTTGTTAATTTCTGTGATCAGCAAGGGTTGGTTTATTTAGTTTAATGCTACATTGGTTTGTTCGTTTGTGGCTTTTGTCTTTTATTTCCCTTTCACTCTGGTTTTGTAACGTGCAACTCATTAGTTTGCTTTGAGTGCCTCTTCAACGATGACACAATAATACAATGACAATTATTATTGTTTAAAAAAAGTTAATACTATTATAGTCCGACAAAATAGCAAACACAAAAGACATATGTCTTTCGCTTAACCTCAGACTTAGCAAGGACTATTATTTGTGCGCACACGTATGATACACCAAATTCAACAGAAAACCATTTCATGACAACAGGTGAAATAAACATCCAATTCAAAGATGTTTTGATTCTTTACCCACTCATAAACTAGATACAACAAGTTGAGATATGTTAAAGATTATAAATTTTTGTATTTGAGATGATAAAATTAATTAGAGTTGGTTAGTTATTTTTATCTACTCATAAATATAAAGAAAAAAAAAACTTAAATTTTAGATTAAATATATCTTTATCTTTATTTATATTTGTATTGAAGAGTGTAATATTTAGTTTTTTAAGTCTCTACTATCTCTATCTCTATAGTTAAAAGTAGTTAATTATTGGCATGTAATAATTAATAATTACTTTGTTTGGTATCTATAGTTAAATGTACTTAGTAGTTAAAACCATTAAAAGAAGGTCCAATAATTTAGTTGTTACATTTTTACTAGAGCATTTCATTTTTTTTTTTTGTTGGTATTTTTATAATTATTCGATATAAAATATTTTAAAGAAATTTTTTTTATATCAAATTATCAAACTTACTTTTAATATAAGTGGATTTTAAATTAACTGAGATTAGAAAATGTTCTAAAACTCAAAAAATACTTATATCCAGAAGTGATGTACAGTGGGTAGCATGATTCAAACTTCTCCTTTTAACTTTAAATACAAACAAAATTGTGTTACAATTAAGAAGTTGATGTACTTTGATTTATATTTTTTTATTAAATATCAAACTTGTTTGAGCAAATTTTATTTTACTTATGTTTAAAACCACATAACTTATATTATTAAATTCATGATATATTTTAGCGGGGTAAAATGGCGAGTTTATCATTTTCATTAATATTGCCTATATAGTTTAGCGAACATATATGGACCAGTGTTGATTATCACATTCTGTTTGTTAGCAACAAAATTTTCTTAAAACCATACTTTGTCCTTCATACAAGTACAGCCACTTTACTAGCCGCACAACATACTATGGAATATGTGAATTTCAAAATTAACATTGAAAATTGACAATTCATTCTACTATGATTAATTGATACTATTGTCTTTAGATATATATGTAAGAAAAGTTAGATCAATTAAATTTGATATATTTAAGTTAAATTTTAAATTAAATATATTAAATTTTGTTCATCAAATTTTATTTTATATATATATATATATATATATAAAAGATTGGAGGTCGTATAATATAACAAATAGAAAAAAAGAAGAAGAAAAGAAAAACATAAGTTGTATTATTTATAATTTTGAAATATGGTCTTGGTTGGATTGACAATCGATGAAAGAAACACATGTATTGACTTCGGACTAATTCTATTATGAATATTTTGTTTACAAGTAACAGCTACAAATTAACCAAAAATGATCAAGTGGAAGTTTCTTTATTTTAACTTGTCTTTCACACTATTGGAGTCCTTTGGCAATGAGATATTCGTGGAGTTGGAGTATAAAGGAGGGTGTTTTCGTGAGAGAGGATATGATTATGATTGCGATATACCTTTAAAATGGTGTACGAAAGTATTGAGAATGACTCAGATAAGTAGTAGTAGTTTCCAGGAAGTTGTCTCCTTGGAAAGTCCCTCTCAAGATATTAATTTATTGGTCCACCCTATTATGAATGATGAGTAGAATTCAATCCTAATTATCTATAAATAAATATAATTTGTATCATTTGTTGCTATATTTCTGGTCCCATCTCAATTTTTTTTCCAATCATGATAGCTTGGCTAACACGTATATATATAGTAGCGACACGAGATCTTTGCCATTCATTTTGAAGCAGTTGGAAAACACAAATGATATGTGAGGTGGGAAATGAGTGCTTTTTTGGATTAAAATAATAAATTAACTGGACAAATATGATGAATAATGCGAAACTGATTTCATCAAATTAAGCAGCATCAACCCGTGTTTTAGGCGAAAAAAAAAATAATTTTATATCACTTCAATTTTTTAATTAATCTATAAATTTAATATTGATTATGTAATTGCGAAGAAACAACAAAATACATCATAAAAAATTTATATTTTATAAAATAAAAATATATCGAATGTCATTTTACTGTAGAAATCAAATTTCATTTTGATTAAAATTTATTAAGTTCTGCTTTAAAATCTTAATATTGATGAAAGAGTTATAAATAAAATCAATTTAATTAAAGATGTAATGTCAAAAAATTATTCTCTATATTTATGTACTTTAAAAAAAATTTAAAGAGTTTTGATCTTTCAAAAATTTATTAATTATACATAGAAATATCAATAACAAGTTAACAACTATAAAAATAATATTTAATATAATTTTAAATATAAAAGAAAATTATATAAATAAAAAATACTTATTTAATTTAAAATTTAAACTAAATATTAAATAAAATAAATATAATCTGTTTTGGAATGTAATTGCTTTTATATTTAATATCGAAGTGAGCAGTAATGAACAGTTTGCATGCATGTTGGGGGCAATAAATTCAGGCAAAAAGGAATTGGAAAGAAAGATAGAAGGGATGATGACCTTGAAGGAAAATCCCACGTTGAGATATTGAGAGAGACCTATTGGGTATTATCACGTGGGGGTGTGACCTACCAGTCGCCTTAAAGCTAAAGCATATCACGAGACGACACCATGTACGTGTACCCACATAATTAAATTGTGTGAGAGAAAAAAAAAAACTCCATTCAATCCCATAATACTTACTCTCCGTGTCTCATGATGGGTGGGTGATCGCGTGTTTATTTCACTTATATTAAAAATAAAAATATTATTTTTATTAATTATTGATTTATATTATTTGACTGGATTATTATTATTAATATAAGGTGAAGATTAGGTCATGTTTGAAAACTGATGGGTAAGGTTAATCTGTACGATAAGTCATATCTATTTTATTAACTAGGTCAACCTTACAAAAAAGTTACTAGTGTATATAAAATTAATCTTAAAATAAAATAGAAGATATTGAGTTCGGGTGATGCATAATGTATATAATTAAAAAATAATAATTTTATATATTAAAAATTCAAAAAATCATTTATTTTGAAATATTTTTTTTAATAAATAAGTCATTTATCGTACAACATATAGAGTTGAAATAATTGATATTAAGTTATGAGTGGTGTATCAATTAAAATTAAAATATAAAATTAAAAAAAATATAATTAATATTATTTAAAAAAATTAAAATTATCAATTATTTTGGAGACTATTTTATTTTTTAAATAAAAAAATACTATTATAATTACAATATTGTTTATTTAAAATTTGGTCTTTTTATTTTATGTTAAGACTCAACGATAATATTCAAAAAACGTGGTTTCAATATAAATTTAACATAGGAATTAAAGAATTATATGTCACAAATATTTGTTAATGGTAAATAGTTGTTGGTTTTTTTTATTTATTTTCTTTCTTATTTCATCAATTACAAAAAGAAAAGTTAAATCTGTTCATTTTATTATTATT
>JBBPBS010000007.1:3543420-3571549 GCA_037974835.1 Cicer judaicum | reverse complement strand
TAAAACAATATCAAGTAAATATTTATTATTATTAAATAAAAGAAATTTTTTTATTTAAAATTCGAACAAAAATAACACGAATTTCTTGTTAACTTTTTATAAAAACAAAAATAATATTTCTAAATACCATTAAAGAATGCAATAATAAATAAAAAGAAAAAAAATCATTTTATAAAATTACCTCTTTTAATTATTGGTGAATTTTTTCATTATTATTAATATAAAATAAGTATAATAATTTAAAAATTATATATATAATAGTCATCGAAAGATGATACAGAAAAAAAATAGTTAAAATTATATTAAAATTTGTAAATAAAATTTATTTTAAAATATTCTTTTACTAAAATAACATTTATTATTGGACGAATGTAGTAAGTAACTTGAGAAAAAAGAAATGTTAATTACCTTATCTTTTGTTTGCTAATCTTCAATTGATTATGTCTTTTCACACAAGCTTAGTCATCGCTTTCTCTAACTACTCTCTCTCATTCAGTTAATCCTTTAGCAACTGATTTGCAGACAGAAACACGTGAGCTAACCTCCTTCTCCACACATTTGAACCTTTCGCTAACTTAATAATTGCCTCTAATTATTATATGTTTGACTATATACTAGTATACTTTTTGAATACTGATAAATTTCTGCATCCATTTAAGGATTCAACAATATTTAGAGTCAACGGAATAAAAAGAAATACTAATGTTTTTCAAAATTTAATGATAAAGTAATTTCGAAGGAAGTTTAGCTTATAGAGATATCATTTTATATGTAGTAGACGTACAGGAAAAATAATGTGCCTAGATTAACTATGTTGGTATTATTTTAGAAGGCACCTTCCACTATTTCAAAAATATATTTAATTTTTCTAATGCGAAGATTTGTTCAAATTCTAATTTTATTTGTCAAAAAAATAAAAAAGAATTTGATTTTAGGATGAAAGTTTCACACATGAGGTGTTAATTTAGTGTTAATATAACCTTAAAGGCAGAGTCTAATCTCTATTTTTTTATAAATAAATTATATAATCTGTTTTATTTTAATTAAATATCTTGAATTTGAACTTTAAACATGTTTGTATTATTTTTAACATTAAAAGATGTGTGTGAGTTATCATATATTAAGTGATTCAAGACATAGAGATATTCAATTTATTAAAAAAAAATATATACTCAACTACAAAAATGAACAAATAATCAGTGAAAAATATAGTTATACTTTCATATATAGATAGATGTATACTATGGCAATTTACAAAAATACAATAAAGGAAATAAAAAGGACAAAAAGTAAAAAAGTAACTTTGATAAGCAATTACTAATTTCTACACAGTATTAATTAATTACACCCTTAATCTTTCACTACTAGCTAGATGTAGTTCACATACGTTTCCCCTCAACCCAAAAAATACAAAGGTTGTGTGGGTGGAACTTTTTTTTGTTTCCTTTTTAATTTTTGCATAGCTTTGAAAACTAAAATCTGAAGAACAAATCAACATGCTGCAGAAGAATTGGTGAAGGGATTGTAAAAGTGAGGCTTAGGAGCCATAGAGAAAGTGCTTTTATTGGAAGCACCACCACCACTAACACCACCAAGCCTCTCACAAGAGGGACACATGGTAAGTGTAGCAGCTGGCATAGGCATATACAAAGGTTGTGCTAATTTCAGTGCCTTCAATTCTTGAACCTCTTTTTGTAGCCTCCTATTCTCATCCGTTAATGTTTCACAACATTTCTTTAGAAACTCACAATCCACCTCTGTTTGCTTCAGCTTTGTTCTGCATCACCCAAAAAAAAAAAAAATCTTAATACAACATAACTAAATTAATCTTGGCCATCCATTTAGGTGATATATCATTTTTATGTGGTACTTAATTAATCTAAAGATAATATTTCATTTAAAAATAAATCATTAGCACAATTGCAATTGTGCTATTACAGAAGAAGACACTTCTAAAACTGTTATATTGCAAGTCTACAACTACTATTGTAGTTGCAAATTGCTATTTAATTTAATAAAAATAGATTATGTATGTGCATATGATTATATGCTTGTATGTACCTAGCTCTTCGGTTCTGGAACCACACCTCAACCTGACGAGGGAGTAGATTTAACTCTCTGGCTAAAGCTTGCTTCTGTTTCTGTTAATCCATCACAAAAAATTTGAGAAATTAAAAAAAAAAAAAAAAAGTATGAAAATAAAATAATAAGAGAAGTAATTAGAGATTATGATTAAATACAGGATTGAGAGTGCTGTGTTGTTTGAAATTTTCTTCTAACATAGCAGATTGATCTTTGGTAAGTCTAAGTTTCTTCCTAGCAGCAACAGCATCTTCTTCTTCATCACTGACTCTTGAACAAACTCTCTCTATTGCTTCAACTTCTTCACTGCTAACATCTCTTTCTCTCTTGACCCTTCCACTAGAAAAGGATGAAACAACACTGTGATGAGGTGAAGTTTGTGTAGAAAAATCAAGAGGATCTTCATAATAAACTTTATTGTTATTATCATTTTTGGGGTAAGATAAACCCAAAGTTAGAGATGGTAATTCAGCTTGAAGGTTGTTATTATCATTATTACTTGTTGAACAAGTGATGAAATTGGAGGAATTATTAAAAGGCTTTGTGATTTTGTTGGATGGTGGTGGAGTGATGGTTTCTTGTTGGGAAAGTGTGAGAGCTAAACCGAGAATAAGTTGAAGGCCAGAGTTGTTACTACTAGCATCTTGATCAAGACCCATCAAGAGAGAGAGAGAGAGAGATTATGGTGATGGTGTTTTCTTTGAAGAAGGAATTGGGAAGAGATGTAAGGTGAGGGGGAAGAGTGGGATGATTAGATGATGGTGTGGTTATATAAAGTTTCGTGGGAGCATTTTTTTCAGAAGAGGGAGTAAATTGGGGGAAAGAAAATGAATGTGACTTTTTGTGGGGGCATTTGGGTGGGTGGGTGGGTGGATATGATTATTAGGAGAATTATTGTTAATCAAACCATCCAATGAGTACACAAACGAATCATGGTGTTTGAATTTTTTTTTTTTAAAGGAATAAAATATTATATAAAGATGAGTATAAGTCAATGTTTCAATCCATGGATTTAAACACTTATAATTTACGGTTTTATTTTATTATTTGAATGGTTTAATTTATAATTTCATTTTAATTCAACTAATTTAGAGTAGTTACATTTTAATTTAAAAATCTAATCGGTTCAATTTTTAAAATATTAGAATATTTCAACCAATATATAACAATACTACTTTAGATTATTTTTATAAAAAATAATTAAATAAATATATCAATTTTTATTATCCTATTTACTTATATGAAAATATCAAAAGGATTAAACATAAGAAAAGTGAGACACCATGACCACAAACATAAAGATTATGATACAATTTAAATTTCCTAATAATACAATTCAAATAATATTAATAACACACCATTTGTAGTAAAGCCAATAGACACTTTTTTCCTACCCAAGTGTCTTTTCCAAGGGTTCACTTTTTTTTTTACCACACTTAACACATGAAGAACCTTATTAGAGAAAAAAACATTCATTCCTCTTATTCCAAATAATCTAAAATGACACATTATGTTAAATAAACATAAAACACTTCAACCCCAACCCTCTACCCGAAAAAGAAATATAACATCATTTTTTTTTAGAAATCAAAATATATTATAGAGAATTTCTTACATTAAAAAATATATATTAAAGAGAGTATATATAAATCATATTTCAACTAATAAAAGTGAAAAATAAGCTTTGGCATAATAAACACCACCTCTAACGATCTAAATACAACATACCAAGCCACCTAAGAAATAGGTGTTATTTTGTTTAGAACGAAGATCAATTCTAATTTTTTTTTATATAACTTCATTCCTTGGCAACATTCACTTAGTATTGAGTAAACCTTTCAGTAACTAAGACAAATCAGTAAAACACCAAACTGGGTTTGATGTCTGAAAAAATTATACCTCTTATTTCTTCTCTCTCTCAAAGCAAACCACCGCCAAGACAATACTTTTATCAAATATAATTTTGTTTATGTGAAGCCAAATTGACCATACAGTTCACAACAAAGCAATATAACCTAATAGCTCTTGGACCCAAATTTCCAACATTAATAAGGGTCCATAGATTTGTACAGTCGTGTGGCTCAAATTATAATTTCACTACAACAATTTTAAAATATCTTAGCAATAGATTTTTAATCGAACGGATCAAATCCCTTCTTTTAATTAGTAGGTTCATTCATGGGAGTAATAAGCAAATATTATTTGAAATAAGTAAATTCTTAACTCTAAAAGAAAAATGAATCTATAATTTAAATTTAATTAAAATAATTAAATATAAAAAAGATGAGATTAAATAATTGAATATCGGGTATTATAAATCTAAGAAATTTCATAGTGTTTGATATTAGGAAGTTTTCCTCTCTAATTCATTAGGATAGGTTGACCTATGAGCCCATACTTTTAATTCCATTATTATAAGAGACAAACTTGGATAATCTTTCTCTCTCGGTCGGATGCTGTAGAATGTTGATTAACACTTCACATGGTGCAGTGAATAACACAACAAAAGGGTGGGTGATTCGATTCACATACGTAATAATATAACTGTATCTAAATAAACTATTAATTAACTCACTTAAATTCTTTTCCTATAAATGCTTTCTTGCGTAATGCGTTTGTGTAGTAGTTTCATTTTGCATATTGTCCAATTATTAGCCCCTTTTACTCTGCTTTACTCCTTTTTCGCGGCCTTTAAAATTCTTAAGATTAAAAACTCGCCAACTTGGTTTTTGGTGAGTATTTTTTTTTCTTTTCTTTCTGGTACCATTTTAAGATTAATACTTTTTTTTTTCTAAAAAAATTCCAATTATAGAGAAGTAGAGCTCTAATAATACAAAATACTTAAATTCTTTAACTAAAAATTATTAATTATCTGAATTTAATGACTTGCTCTGATTTTTAGTGGGTGTGATACTCAATAATTAATTATTTAAAATTAATATATTATATATATATATTTAAATTTTATATTAGTATTATCTTATATTTTCAATATTCACATTTCCTCATGGTATGAAAGAATTTTCCATATTTTAATTTCTTTGTATTGTTATTCATACATGAAATTATTTAATATCCATTTTGTCAAAATTCACATTTTTACTCTCTCTATGATATCCAAAGTAAAGCAAAAAGACACACATGAATGGAGTATATTATTACACTTTCTTAGGCACTCATCAAAAGATTGCTTCATAAGTAATTTCCGAATTAATATCACAAAGCCAGAAAAAAAAAATACTATATATATGATGATTGGAAATTGGTATACAAGTGTGTGTGTGAGTGTGTTTTCCATAATAATAACAAGCCCACATGAACTGTCTCCCACTCCATGTTTGGCTTAACTAGTTAGAGATGGGTACCATGTCACCATGTTTACCAATCTTGCATACTTTTTAATGATGGAAGAATGTGAGAGATGGTTGGACGGTTTTCTCTTGCTTATTATGAATGTGGAGATTAGAAAGGGATGTGCACTATATTATTAGTTTTATTTTCCAATGGAAAAAATATATTAAAGTAGGTACAAAACAAAATTGGAAGTTTCAAAGAGTTATGATTTATCAACAAGAATTGGGATCTTTGCTTAACTAGAAAGTTGATGTGAAGTGTTCTTGGACCTACTTCTCTGTATTAGTACAATAAGCACTTCCAATAATGCATTGTCGGCGATGGGGGACAGAAGTTAGGTCACCCATAATTGATTATCAACTTATAATTAAACTAAAATAAATAATCACAAGGAAATTAAATAACGCTTAATTAAGGGTGATCTCTGCAGCCGCTTGCCTCCTTAAAAATATTTAAGTTTTCTGTTTTTCTTCCATTTGAGAAAGAGAGGAGAGACGGACCCACTCACAACTTTCTATAGGTAAGGGTTTCCACTTCATTTTGAAAAATTAAATTTTAGTATTTAATTTATATAAATAAATAAATTACATCTCCATTTTCTTTTTAAATGTATGTTATTGTTGTTATAATAGTTTTTTAAATATATTAAAATAAACTTAAATGTGTCTTTTAATATTTATTTTATTTTTTAAATGTGTTTTTAATTAATTAATTTAATATTTAATTGTATTTTTTATTAGCCACTTTAGTTTATAAAATAACTAAGAGCATCTCCAATGGTGAACTCAAGATGGGTTCTTTAGATGGGTCTGTGCCACGTCATCTTGAAGGAACTCGTTCCTTTTATATTCCAAGGGTGAACTTCATTTAAATAAGTTCTACTATGCCAAATCACCATGAATCAATTAATTTTTTATGTACGCCAAATCACCATGAATCAATTAATTTCTTATGTACGGTTTAATTTTTAAAAAACCAAATTATATCTCATAACTATAATTTATACATTAATATTTTATTTATATTTAATTTTATTATAACTTAAAATATTAATTTAAATATTCTAATTAATATTATTATACATTATTTTAATTTAAAATTAAAATAAAATTTAATTTAAAAATAAATAAAAAAGTACAATTAATAAAAATTTTAATAAAATTCTCTAACAAAAATTGTGAAGAAAAAGTATGAGTAACAAATTGTTCCTATTAATGAGCTAACAATCGTAATTAAAGGAAAAAAAAAAGGCTAACGGTGGTATATTACCTAAAAAACAGATAATGGTTACCAAATTATTATTATTTAATAAATTAAAAAGAAGTTAACGGCTATAAATTAATAAAAAAATGATAAATTTATTATTATTAATAAATTAAGAAAAGTTAACTACTATGAAGCACCATTCCTTCCTACCGTGATGACATCTTGGCACAACTCCAACGGTGAACCCACACAAAACTAGAAGTTAAGTAATTACACGCTGGCGGACGAACTCATTTTACCTCCAATTGGAGATGCTCTAACAAAAGAGACATTTATCAGTGTGTTTGCAATTTTGATAAACTCGAAGATTATATAATATTTATAGATTAAAATAATTATTTACTCTTACTTTTAAAATGATAAATGTGATAACAGTATAAAGAGAAGATAATAAGAATTACATATATGTAGTTTTTATTTAATTTTCTTTTTGTGATTTTATTTTATGAATGTGACGATGTTTGTTTATAATTTTGACGCACTATTATTTAATGTTGGATTTTATTATAGTATTCGTTTAGTTTAAATTAAAAAATTTATTTTAATCAATTATAAATTTTAATAAATAATTTTAACATCTTTAATGTAACATCTTATAACATAAGTATTTTGAATATATTAATTTTTATTATATTTATAAATATGTTGTTGTTTTATGTATTATCTTTAAATACTGTAATCTTTTTTGCTATGTATTCTTTTTAATTTTGAGGAATTTAAATTTATTTTGTGTCAATGTATTGTGACAATTTGAAGTTGAATTAATATATTTGTTAGTGGAAAAAAGAAGTTAAATGACGGCGTTATTAAGATAATATAACACCACCAGCTCTCATATTTGTTGATGAATTGTTTGTTTTATTATTCGTTCAGCTATTAAAAAAATATATTTGTTAATCTAATTCAATCTTTGTCATGAACATACGCGTTAGTGCACGCTTGCTTGGTTAGCATGCATGTCTTGACTATTAATTATGTGCTTAGAGTTAATTAATAATATCATAGGACCACGCCAATCCATTAGGAAATTTTTGCTTTTTTTATAATTGCTATAATTTTTGTAGATGACGCGTTACACATTTCAGGTGATAAAAGAAAAAGGAATGGATTTATATTTTTTTTTTAAAAAAAAAAAAGGAAATAGGTGTCTATCGATGTGAATACAGTGGCAACCTTTTTGGCGTTAATAATTTATTAATTTAATTATAATTTTAGTTTCTTATATTTATTAATTTATAAAATAAGATATTTTTGAAAAATAAAGAACTTTAGTTTATGTTATCAATTTTTAATTAAAAAAAATGATAATATGAAAACATGATAGTAAAATTAATAATTTAAAACAATTAACATTCATATAATTGAAATAAAACGTTGTGAAAATTTAAATTTTAAATTTAAATTTTTTTTATATTTTTTATTTTTATTAATGACATATAAATAATCAATGTATATAGATAATTTTATGTCGTAAAATTGTATGTTATGTTATTAAAAATATATAAATTATTATTTTTTAGTTAAAAAATTTAATAATAAAATTAAAGTTATCGACTTTTAAAATAAAAAAAAATCAATTATATAAATTAATAATAATAACTACGATTAAATTTAATTTATTTAATTAATTTTTTACTAGAAAATAAAAGACGTCGTAGCATTGGATATATGGTATCAAATTGCTGACGGGAAATCTTTGATATTGAATAAGAGTTGGATTAGAGCTTCAATGCAAATTTAGTTTGTTTGAATTAACTTAAACAATATTAATATAAAAATGAACATTTCTGCAAAATGACGATTACAATACCTTTTTCACAACTGGAAAATTGATATTCAGTGGTAGATTTAAAGACATAAAAAAAAAAAAAAATAACAATCACAAGCAAGATTTAAACACGGTTATTAGTGAAATCGACTTAAGATATTTTATTAAAAAGTTGATGCAATATCATATTCGTATGCACATAATCTAAACATTCAAAATGGTGTATGCACCCTTGTAAGTCACCTTTTAGTAAAAACTCGTTAAGTTTAGGTTTTATTGCATCTCTATTTGCGAACTAATCTTTAATTACACATGATCAAAATGTTGCTAGGGCCTCTTTTTGTTAGAATTTGAAAAATTAAATAGAAAAACATTCGCTATCAACATTCACTTATGACCAATTTATTTATTTATTTTAATTTTAGCTTTAAAAGCAAACTTTAAATTAAGTGAAAAGGTAATGGATAGAAAAATAGAGCTCTTAATTAAAAAAATGAAAAGGCCAATTATAAAATAGGCCAATTTAAAGAGCTGAGTAAAAAAAGCCTTTCAAAAAGGATTTCTTGTTTTAATAAATTATTACCTCTCTATATTATATATATATATATATATATATATATATATATATATTTTAGAGTTCAAATCAAAATTGAACAATTATTTTAGAAACTAAAATCAACAATTATGATTTTTTTAAACCAAAAATATATTTAAGTTTTTCAAAGTAATAAACATACATGAATCAAAGTTTGAGCGTAATGTCTAGTTGATTATTTTTATAATTTTTGTTCCCTTGGATTAAAGACATTTTTCCTTTTTTTTTTTTCGTGAAGTTCTAAAACTAAGATTCAAATGGGGGAGAGAGAGCAGATGGGTTTAATTCAAGAGTTAAAATAATTTTTTTTTATATATAATACAGCGCAAGACAAAATTTCGAGTTAACCAACATAATTTTTTTTTTAAAATCCTTAAAAATAAAAAAAATAAATATAATATTTTGAACCAAATTTTGAATTCGGAGTCTATAGATAGGGGAGATATCAATATCATACGATATTAGTTAAAAATACGATTATCTATAAATAACTGTGTAAAATTAATATTAATTTAAATATATTCAATTTTTCTTATTATTAAATATGAATATTAATTGTTATTTTAATGTGATTTTAAAATAAATGTGTGTTTAAAAAAAAAAAAAATTAATAGTTCAACAAGAGTGTGATCTTGCTATCTCACGGTGCTATTGATAGAGAAATCAAAACTATGTGATTTTTTAATAAAAAATATAAATGTGTTGATTATTTTTAATGACAATGTGTTTTGTTGTTGATAAAATAAAAAATAAATAAATAATTGTTGTTTACGAAGAAAAAAAGTTTGTTTAATTTAAATAATTATTTTGAATTTTGAGTTTTAGGAATATCAAATTGTACAACTCATGTGTCAAAAACTCAAAGAATGAAAAATGTTACATTTAATTTAATCCATTCAAAAATATTTTATTATTTTCGCTTATAAATATGAACTTTTAAGCCTTGAAGTTGTACAATTTGTGCTATAATCTCTCAAAGATTAAAAAAGATGTCACATCTGAGTAACTACTTTAAATTGAAATTTATATATTTATCAAGTCGTCATAACTTGCATCATAAGAACTCAAAGATTAATAAATATTATATTTAATTAACCCTTCAATATTTGATTATAATTTTATATTTATTTTCTTTTTAAAAATTAAAAATTGATGCTAAATATGAAATAAGTTTAAATGATTCTACGAAATAAAATGAATAATAAACACAAAATTAAAATAGTAGCAAAAGAGATATATGGACTTGTAACTTGATCTGTTAAATAAATAAAAAATATTTTATTAATAGAATAAAAATACTATTTACAAGTTTGAGTTTCTTTCAAAATATTTTTTTATTTAAATAAGTGATGGAAATAAAATTTATTTAATATTAAATAGCACAACCCAAAACCAAAATAAAAAATCAATGAACACTATTTATCAATAAAATAACTGATATTTATTTCTATTTAATTATATCCATAATTATTTGTATTAAATAAAATTATTAATTAAATAGCAGGATATTTAATAATTAAATACAATAAACATGATGACAACATATAAATATAGCATATAATTATTAGTTAACGTAAAAATATGAACATCACACATAAAAAATATGAATAGCAGGAAGAAAGCAACATTGATCACGTCCAATAGGCTGTAAGCAAAGAATCATGTCTCTCAAAGCAAATGATCTTAGGCAAAAAGAAAAACATGGATTTTAAGCTTTAAAAAAAAACAAAATAACTCAACCAAAACATCATTCACACAAATAAAATAAAATTTCATATTTCAAGTAATCAACTCTAATTTTAAGTTTTAGTTTCCAATAAAAGAATGTTTACATCTTTCAATAATATAAAATTTGAAAAGTAGAGCAAATATATACAGAATGAAAAAATACATGTTTTTAATGAAAATAGAGGCGATGGTTTGCAGTTGAATATGAACTTGTAACTGTTCTCTTATCTTATTTATTTTATTTAATTTTTAGTATGTTGTGTTGTTAAAATGAGTTTAAGAATGTTTTATGATTATGGGTTAATTGAGGAACTAGGATGGTAGATTTTTGAATTTCTTTAACTTTTCTTTGAAGAAGAAGAAGAAAAAAAAAGCCTCTATTTTCTATTTTTTAATTTTTCTTTTTTGAAAAAATAAAATTTCCCCTGGTTGTTTTCATTTTATTTTTTTGTCTTAATTTATAAATTAAAATGTTGAATCTGTATATTCATGAGATAAAATCAAATTGTGAATTTTTTTATTGACTTTTTTAATTGAGTATTCAAATGGTAAAAATATAACCTTTAGAAAAAAAAAATTAAATGAAGAACTTGGTTGTTTGCTAGAATAAGAAAGCGTGCAAGAAGAAAGAAAGCAAAAAGAGTATTTTTCTTTGTTTCTTTTGTTGTTATATTCTTTAATATTTTGTGTAATGTATTAGGAACACTTGTGTGTATATATGTACTTAAATTGCATCAGATTTATAAAATGATAATTTTTAAATTTAATAATAAGTATAAAATATTTAGTTATTTTTTATGAATTATTTTAATTAATCAGACAAAATTAAAATAATCCATAATAAAATATATCCCTTGATATTTATTACATATACTAAAAATAATTAAATTAGCAATGAAAATGTAAAAAATATAAATATTAAATTTTATAAAAGATTATTTCAAGCAGTAATAATATGCTATCCTTTAGTTAAAGTCAGTCCATTATTTATTACACGAACTCCGTGTAAATTATTAAATTATTATCAAACTTGGTAGTAAGTCTACACATTTTCATTTGTTTGTCGTGCCAATAAATAAAATCCATATATTATGATATTTGATAAAATATTATCAACGTCATCAATTATTACACAACTTGTTTAAAAATTGTGTAAGTAAGAAGATTAGATGTCATGTATGATGTACCACTGTATACTTTAGAAAAGGATTATATATCACTTATGTCACTGAGTTGCTGAATATAAAAAAGAAAAGTAGATAGGCAACCAATGTTTTGTTTTGGAACTCCAATCCACCTAAAGTGGATGGGAATTTGATTTTGACACAAAGGAATTATTAAGGCTAAAAAATGGGCTTTATGTACAGAAATCGAAATGAACATGATTTGATGAGGTCGATATATTATAAGTTATGTCTTTATTAATCACCCAATTTCAACTAAATAAATGATTGGCTATATAATCAAAATATTCATGTGACATATATATTTGCTTTAATCATATCACCAAACAAAAATAATTCCACATCACATCCACACTATAGAATGACATGAAACCAAGTAATTAATCAGTGTGGTGGTTATTATGTCATCTCCTATAAACTTGTTTATGTCATTATAAAAGTTAATGTTGTTAAAAAAAACTTAAGAAATTGATCTTTATACAGTTGAATTATGTATAAAAAAATGGATTTAGTTAAAAATTTATATAAATTTTTTATATGCAAACATTTATTGAAGAGAGTATAAGGTGTAGTCAAATGTGATATAAAAGTTACAATAGTTTAAATCATGTATTATGTAAGCTAGATAATGGACTATTCCACTAATATGAAAAAATGAAACTCAACAAATGAACCAATTAATCTAAGCAAATCTTTTGATTTTATCATGAGCTCGTCAAATTTATCACTTTTCCATTGAAAAGTACATCGTCTCTCTCCTACCCAATAGAGTGGCTAATTAAACTAAATGAGAAAGCTTCTTTGCATTTTTACCACCATAGTGTTGAAAACTAATTTTTTTTGCAAAACCTCATTAAACCAGTCCACGGGATGCCAGCCAAATTTACATGGATGATGTAACATATGATATGTAAATTCTCATCCAATGAGGAATTTTATTAAATATGTATGGTAAAAAATAATTAAGTGATGTGAAATTATCCAAATACTGCACAAAATATTTATTTAACCTTATAATGGTTCAATAAGTTTAAACTTTATAAAATTTTATTTTTAACTCATGTAAAAAAAATTGATTCTTATAAAATTATCAAACAAATAATTTTAATCCTTATTAGAATGTAAATTTAAATTTTTAAATAATTGTTATATAAATATATTTGTGGTATTATAAAAGTTCTTTTACAAAAATAAACACAAAATATAATTTTTAAATTCATATTTTTTTTTAATTTTTTAAGTTTAAAAAATTTATATTTAATTTAACTAAAATTAAAAAACAATATTTATCTAAAATATTTTTTTTAAATAATTTAAATTTATAAAAAAATTATTCAAAAAATTAAAAAACATAACTAAACATATTTTATTCTAATATAAATTAAAAATGTTCAGAATAATTTCATAACAATTAAAAAATATTTTTTATTACAAAGACTAAAAATAAGATATTAAAATTTTATAATTACACCGATCAAATTTTACACCAATATATAATTGATGCAATGTATGGGAAGTAGACACGACGAGGTATGACGGCATAGATATGTGCATCACATACATTTAGGCCCCACCAAACCAATGATTGTTGATCTATATATTTTGATCAATGGAGGAACTCATTATCTCCTAATAACTCTTAATATTATGTGTTCTATCTATAACATTTACTAGTATTATTTATTACAAATTATTGTCATAAAAATAATAAGTATTTTACGTATAAAGTTGATGTCAATCTTATCAAATAATATTTTTCTTTTAGTCAAATATTTTAATTATAAAAAAAATATGAACATGGTATGTTTATATAAAAGTTTTTGAATATATCAGAGTTGATATTAATAGTGTTAAACATTTTTTTTACTAAAAGTATGATCAATTTAGTCATTTAATTAATAAAAAATTTAGACAAAAATAATTCATCATTCAATTATTATTTTAACATTAAAAAAAGTAAAGGTTTATTTTCATCCTTAATCTTTTTAGAAATTAAATTTTAATTGAAAAAAATAAAATTACTTTTTAGTCCTAAGAAAATAAATTGGACCACATCAATCTTTAGGTGAAGTACAATTAGAAAATTTAATTTTTCTGTTAACTTGTTTGATTGTTCATCTACTTGATTATCTTACATGTAATTTCTATATAAAAAAGATAATTTAATTTTTAATAATTATTAAAAATAATTAATTAAATAGTTAATTAAATAGTGTTCAAAATTCATTTTTTTTATTCACCATGAAATTGAAATTGTCGAATTTGTTATTTATACATGATAAACTAATAAATAAATATTCATATTATTACATACAAACAAATATCCATATCGCAAATACAATATACCTAATTAAGATATATTTAGTGAACTATATATAAGAAAGCCATCAGCCGGCAGCTCTTTTTGTATGCAACTATGATGCCATAAAGTGAATATAGAAAAAAGTGTAAAGAAATTGACGTGGTATATAAAAGGATAGGTTTCTTACAACGTGGTAAACTATTGAATCTTAATTAAAAAATTACTGTCAACGTTTAAACATGATAACCTTAAATGGAGAATGCATGTGACCAAATTATAAAGGAGAAAATAAAAGTTGCACTTAGCACACCGGGTTGAGGAAAGATAATCAATATGGTCATGATGAGATGAAAAAATGGCCAACTTAAGCAGTTAGTATTATATAATCATTCAGGGGAAAGGACAATAAAATCCTAGTCAGAGTTTATACACATGTATATTATTGTTATTTTGTTTGTTTTATTTTTCAATTTCAATTTCAATTCTTGAGTAAGGAAAATATCATCGATCGATCCAACAAAACGCACCGACTATGAATAAAGTAAGCAAAAGGCTATTGGCTTGCCCCACATGAACTCTCTTTTATACAACTTGTTATGATGAGTGGAGATTTCACACATAACAATCATGCTTGCGTTTAAAAGTTGTGAAATCACAAGGAACCATGTCACTCCCCATTGTTGGTGACTTTCCACGCAGTAGTGTATGTGTGTCAACAGCTTGAAAATTAAGGAAGGATAGTGTAACTGGGTCCCACATATTGTAGTGGAGATAAGGAACCAAAATTCACGCTACTTGACTCATTCGATTAATTTTGAACGATTCATATTTTATGTGAAAAAATAATTAAAATTTTAATTTAAAATCTAAATCATTCAATTTAATTATATTATTTAAATTCACTAATTATACTGCAATAAATATAAATTTGAAGATGAAATAATTTAAAAACAATATTGCTTTCTTAACTTAAAAACCATATTCTAGATATGGTGGTAAGGGGCAGAGAAACAAATGGAAAGGCATTGCCTCTTGTATTGTGGCACAAAGTTAAGGCATTAGGGTCCCACTTAGCGGAAACTATGCATATAATAGGAGGCACTAATAACGCACATGGAATTGGAACATATACTGTTTCTTGTGACATAAATAGATTGTAGTCAGTGGATGTGTGCTAGAGCACAATTAGTGGAATGAGTGTGAACATTTTGGTGATTCATGAGCACATATGTTTTTTAACCGTATATAAATATTAGTATTTTCAGAATTATGTTGGGATGAGAAATTATCCTTGCTCAAAACATTTATAAGTGGAGTGTGACCAAAAAGACCCCTTGGTCTTGTAGGTATTCAATTATTCGCCATCCAACTTCTAAAAATGAGGGACCGTATAATGAACTCTCTACTTCGCTAGTTCGGAAAAATTTATAATTTATAATTTTTTAATTTTTTAATATGTCAAATTGGTATATATTACGTAAAAAAAATAGTCATTTCACGCTGCAGCAATACTATTTGATAAAGTATTAAAGATAAGGTAAACAAAATTTAAAAATTATTTTTTCAATCTTAAATATAAGATAAATTAAGTTAATAAAAATGGATATAATTAATCAAAATTTTAAACTAAATATATTAATTTTTGTTAAAGATACTTTCTCTATGTCAAATGGAGTATTAAAGTTTTAAGTCAAATGCTTCGTATAATAGTTGTATCTTGTTGAGCTTGGACCAAATTTTTGGGAGAGTTATAATATCATATGTGCATTCCGGCCCTATATCACATACTTCATCTTGTCATTATAAAATACTTAAATTTTGATCATTATTATAAATAAATAAAATAACTATTTATAAATTATTTAATGTTATTACTCATAATAGACATTTTAGTAAATAGGTAGTATCCACGAACAATTGAAAAATAATAATTTATCAACGTGGATAGATTTATTTAGAAATATAACTTTTTTAATATATATTTTTCTATATATTTTAGTTAGAGATTGAACTCTTAATTAATTATACTAATTAATTATGTCACCGTGTTAGTTTGCCGCTGAAATAGATGTGAAATTAAAATTTATGGAGAGACACGTAAAATCTTTGTTTTATGTCTTACAGAAATATATATTTTTACTTTAGTTTTTTATACGGTCCAAAGATCCAATAAAAATTTACTATAAAAACTCTTTAGACTTCCAATAATCATAGATAAAAAAATAGTTCTCAAAAAAAGAATTTTTGATTCTCAATTTGTTGCATAATTATTATTTTAAAATTGATATTTGTGATGATTGTATTTAATCAAAATCATACTATACACCTATTTATGGTAAGGGTGTTGTACTGTTGAATCTTATGATATTAAAGGACATTGTTTTTATTAAAACAAATTATATATAGATCTCTTAATTAAAATATTATATTTAAACTTTGATACGAAACATTCCTATCAATCAGACAAAATAATTATTTTTTATTACTTTGATTCTACTTCCTACTTCCTAGTGCTTTTCTTTGATTTTATTTTTTTGTTTTGAATTTTATTTTTTCGATTAAAAAAAGTTATTAAACGAAATTGATTACAATAATTTGATAAATGATTTTGTATCGAAAAAAATACAAAAGATAAATTTTAAATATATTTCATCCGATAGATTCACTTTAGACTTTATAACATGTTGAACCAACCCTTACATGTTATAATGTGAACTAAATAATTGAATCAATTTACATTTTTTGTTTGATTTTAAAGATTGTAGCGGTTAAATTACACACTAAATACAAATGTATTGTGAACCTACAGTCCAGCATATAAAATGTTTGTAGTTCTTAGTTAACTGCACTTGTAGAAGGAATTAGTGCATATATAAATGTTTAAAAACTAGTAACAAGACAAAAGCGAATACATCAACAAAACTATATAGTAGAATTTGGTATCGAACATGCATGAAGCATCATTCTATATATAGAGAATGTTCGCAATGTGAAAAGAATATTAACTCGGTCTAATCAATTTAAAAGCTAGTAGAACTTTCAGAACTGATTCAGTATTTTTGTTTTCAAAAAAAAAGAAAAAGAAAAGAAAAGGAATTACGTACCGAATACATCCTTTTGCACTAATTATATACCATGCATGGAATCAAAAGCATATGGTTACTCCCTCTTAATTAATTTTGAAATACTCTTTACGATTTACATTATAATAACTTGAGATCACGTTGGCAAAACAAAGAGCTTGTGTGCCACTAACGGTGTGCAAATTATACAAAAGAATATATGAATTCTATTCTAACAGGATCTTGCTATCGTGGATTCATTGTACACTAACTTTGGGAGCCAGTAATTAACTTCCATGTCGAATGGAATAAATAAACGTCATCGATATTTATGTCTTCATGATCTTGATTCTGAAGCTAATGCAAACGGTTGACCCTGATTATTCTCTCTCAGCAAAGAATATGTTTCACGTGTGTGTAAGGAATGGAAGATTGATATGTATAATTGTGTAGATTCTGAATTAGAAGCTTCTTTATTTTTTTTAAAACAAACTTAATTATGGTTTATAATATCTTTGAGATAACTATTAATATTGAAATATTTTTTTCACAATCACAAAATATGAAATACAATTTTCGAGAATAACAACAATGGGTAGAAAACTAAACGTTACTAATACTGTATATTAAAAAAGAAATAAGATACTAAAATTGTAAATTAAATGAAACAAGTTTACTACATACTTATTACTACAGTCAATTTCCTTCTACTAGTCTTGTTTCAGCCTTACTATTCCTTTTCTTTTGCTTAGGGATTTCAAAATCCCTTCCTTCTTTTTTTATTCTGCACATGGACCAAACTTAATAAATGCACATATTCGTTTTTGTTTTCTTTAATAATAATATAATAAAAATTTGATGGGTTCTACTTGAATAGTGAGTCCATCCAACACAATATTGTCCGATCGATAAATATGAACAAAAGTGCGCATCTTAAAACAATGTAAATGTTCATCTAATATCTATTTTGTTTTTTGACTTTTTATTAGATTTTAGTTTTAATAAATTACACTATCAGATCTTAACTTCCGAGAGTGTATTTGAAGGTGAAAAAATAAAATCGAGAGAATTAAGGAACATTCACCCTAAAATAATTAAACTTAGTGTATCACTCTTCAAATTAATTAGAATTTACGTTTCTTTTTTAATAAATTAAAATTTATTAATGGCAGGATAAGGGTATTCAACCCATTAACTTTTAAGACATTCAATTGGATTAGAGCACCAGTTAAAACAAAATTATAACGCATATCATTTCACACCAAATAAATGAGCCACCCCACAAAAGAGACTTGACATGGGACACTACACCAACACAATCTATTTGAGCACACCGTCGAAGACAATACATATACGAGAAAGGCATGTCGACCAAAGAGCAGCAGACCATACCAAAGATCCTAATTTGTTTAGCTTCTTTCCTTTTAGTAAGAATCCGAAATCGGAGAAAATTAAGAACTGGATCAGCATGAGCTACCGATGAAAAGCCTAGCCAACTGTATAGAGCAGACCAAATATTATATGAGACATAAGACGAAAAGACCATTGTGAAACAACTGCGAAATGCATACCTTCACTTTTGGAATTATTGTTCATTCTCAGATACGCTTGAACGCCTTAGATTTTACATTTGTAAACACTCGGGTGAGAGAGATTATTTCAACCACGCATATCCATTATGGACTCTGTAATTTATTAATAATTAAATAAATGATTGAAATTTTGTTCCGATAGTTTAAATGAATCGATTTCATATATTAAATAAGTGGTAAATCACGTCTATTTTAAGTAATTAATAATATAAATATGCAGATGTAACACAAAAATATCTCTATCATAACCATAGTCAAAATTTAGTGCCTATGGATGGCAATGACAACTATGTCTAACATTAAATGCTATTACAATTATATGGGACAAAATTTTATTGTCCATCGTTAACACTAAACACGTTGTACGAATTCTTCATTAAAATAGTGAGAAAAATTCAGCACTCTATAAGAATGAAATCTATGGTGTAGTTTTACGGCAGGTAAAGGTTAAACATTTTTGGATTATGAAAAATGCTAAGATGTCCTTCATGGGCATGTGTTAATGATTCAACTAATTTTGTTTAAATTTGTATTTTCAACACTTTGAAATTGATTAATTAATTAAATGAAATAAAACTGTATTAAATCATAAATTAATAATTATTAGATTAAATCAATTAATAAAAAAATAAATAAACTCTTATTAAAATTTTGTCTTAAACTTTTAGTTACAACGCTTTTAAAGTTTAAATATTATTTTTTTAACAAACTTTTTTTATATCGTTAAGACGTGCTCTAAACTACATGTGAGCATGACATTTGAATTATTTATTATTACTTTCTCCATTCCAAAATATATATCATTCTAACAAAATATGTTTATATCAAATTATATATAAACAAAATCTATGGATCATTAATATAACAAAATCAAATTATATAACAAAATCTATGGATCATTAATATTTTTTTTCAATTATATATACTTTTTATTATTTATATTTTTGTCCTTAAATATTGAATTTCATTAATTCCACGAATTAGAAAAGTGAATAATAGTATTAAATTTATTAAAAATTAATATTTATTTTACTTGTGTAGACTTTTAAAAAGAGATAATTATAGTTAATATTATCAATGTGATAGTTAATGTTGATTGCAGGAAAATGTAAATTAATTATTTGTATGTTAGTAAAAAATAATTAATACAATTGAAAATTTTAAAAATATTATAAAAAAAACATTTGTTTTTAAAAATATCTTATATTTATCAACAAAAATAATATTTATTTTTTAAAAAATTTATAAATGAAATGATAAATACTACAAAAAAATTATTTTTAATTATAAAAATATTCAAGATATCAATATTGACATATTTACTTTTTTTTATCAATTAATTTACTTACATATTTATTTTTGTAAGTAACATCAACTCAAAATTTGAGATGGAGGGAGTATTTTATTTTTATGAGAAATGAAGGAAATGATGAAATGCTGAAGAGTAAAAGTGTAGGAAGCTTTGCGACCGTGCTTTACTGAGCTTAGGGGTGGGAGAAAAACCAAAAAACCGAATTGGTTTAGAGAGAGAACCAAAGCGAATCTAACCGTTTTTGAATTGAACCGGATTATAAAATTGAGTCTGAGCTTCGATTCAGCAAAAATGGCAAGACACGGGTTGAGCAGAACAGTTGTTGTTCTCACTCTCACCGTTATCGCCCTTTCTTCTTCACACCAACCGTTAGCGTTAAAACCCGCCCCGCGATTCTTTGGTAAATTCGCATCTTCAACCACTTCCTCCTCATCCTCTCCGCAATTCGATTATCACTACGAAACCAGATTCTTCCAGCAGCAACTCGATCACTTCAGCTTTTCGGATCTCCCTACCTTCCCTCAGCGCTACCTTATCAATACTGACCACTGGGTGGGCCCCCAACACTCCGGTCCCATTTTCTTCTACTGCGGCAACGAAGGAGACATTGTTTGGTTCGCTCAAAACACCGGTTTCGTATGGGAACTCGCGCCTCCGTTAGGAGCCATGATCGTTTTCCCCGAAGTAAGCGTTTTTCTCTCTCTGTGACTCTTCTGTTACTATTTGAAAACTGAAAATTATGTTAACTGGTTTTGTTTCTATATGTAGCACCGATACTATGGTGAGTCTGTGCCTTATGGAAGTAAAGATGAAGCGTATAAGAATGCTACCACTTTAGCGTTTCTTACGGCTGAGCAAGCTATCGCTGATTTCTCTGTTCTTCTCACCGATCTAAAGCGAAATTATTCTGCAATTGATTGCCCTGTTGTCTTGTTTGGAGGATCCTACGGAGGAAGTAAGACGTTATTTTGCTTGTTTATACTCATTATCACTCAATTGTCTCTTATAAGATGACCTTGGAAAATATTAATTTATTTTTTGTTCCAAAATGTTATCTCTCTATGATCAAAATGACGCTGTAATACAACTTTAAATAATAAAACAAAAATTTCATATACAAATATGGTAATATAATGGTTTTGAATTGATAATGGGGAATGCTATGTGGCACCTAGACTTACAGATTGAAGGTGTTTCCGATGTTTGACATGTGTTGGTGTCATACATGGAGACACGTGATTGCATTTAGTCGCTTCTATTTTTTAATATTATTGGTGGCTATATATTAGAATCCATGTCGGTGTTTGTGTCTGTGTCTGCTTCATATGTGAAATGTTCATAAGAACCTGAAATTTTTTATGAGGGTGGTTCATACTTAATATGAGGTGCTGGGACAAAGAGAGAAGTTTATGAGGTGTTATGTCTTTAATTTGATGACAATTTGGTCACTATATGCTGGTTTGGTTTTGTTGGTTTTATCTCTGAACATCATCTGAAACAGTGTTAGCAGCATGGATGAGACTCAAGTATCCTCATATTGCTGTTGGAGCACTGGCATCTTCAGCTCCAATTCTTCAGTTTGAAAACATTGTGCCACCCAAAACTTTCTATGACATAGTTTCCAATGATTTTAAGGTAAGTTAGTCAATGACATTATTGCCGTCGTACATTGTTCTGGTATTTGTTCATGCTATAAATATTAATTACAGCGCTAATGATTTTACTCTCTTGTTTGTATCAATAGCGTGAAAATTCCACTTGCTTTAACTATATCAAACATTCATGGGATGAAATAGCATTTAAGGGTCAAACAAGCAATGGTCTTGAACTTCTAACCAAAACTTTCAAATTTTGTCAGTAAGCCATTTTTTTCATGTTTATTTCTGAATTACATGATTGTGAATGTTAAATATCTATATTTTTATTATTTCTATTGTGTTGATTTAGTTAAACTGCTTGAAGGATATTAAATAGGACAGACGATCTATTGGATTGGTTGGAGTCTGCATATAGTTATTTGGCAATGGTTAACTACCCTTACCCTTCTGAGTTTATGATGCCTTTGCCTGGATATCCTATCAAGGAGGTTAGTTTGATTTCATAACATATAATATGGTATTTTTTCCCTAATTCAGGTCCACTATTAATTATCTTATCATCACAATTTCCCTGACTGAATTTTATGATGCTACTGGGAAATTGACTTGACTAGTGGATGTTTATAGTAATATGTTTGGTCTCATAGCTACGTTGAAGGAATTAGTTTGTGTTATTAACCTTAGCGTGGGATCGAGTCACAGGTCCAGACGCTGTAGAATCTTTCTTATCGACGTTTGGTAAAAGCAAGAAGGAAACTTGTCCTTGACGCCAATGGAGCCCTCCCAGATTAACACAGATTTTCTTAAAAAATATTTCTTGTTTATTTCAATATCAGTCTACCTTTTAAGAGGCTAGAGATAATGAAGTGATTCTAATCACGCAACTAAGGAGTAATGATTAGTATTTTTTATGCAGAATCTTATCAAGCTAATGTAATTAAAATCAAAGATACTTGTGGTAAGGATTCTGTTATGCAGAATCTTACCAAGACATTTTTGGTGAAAATCTTATCAAGATAAACAAAACTATTACTGATAATGATTCTGTAATGCAAAAACTTAACCAGATAAAGAAGCTTTAAATTCAAATTTTAAAGGGATAAAGTAATCCTCATCAGCAAATCCTAATTAATATAAATTTAAAAAGATGAAATAATCCTAAGCATTAATTCAAATTTAAGCTGTTTTCTTCTTCTTTCTCTGGTGCTAGTCCGATATCAGTATTTTTTGCAACAAGCCCCATATCAGTTTGTTTCCTATTATAAGTCCGGAAGGAGCCTGACTATCTTTGCGAGTCAATATCATTATACATATATTCTTTTACAGGTTTGCAGAAGGATAGATGGAGGTCCTAATGGGACTAGTATTCTGGAGCGCATATATGAAGGAGTGAATGTCTACTATAATTATACTGGAGAAGCTAAATGTTTTGAACTGGATGATGATCCTCATGGCCTGGATGGTTGGAACTGGCAGGTTTAAAATAGCTATATGTTGTTATTACTTATTTGCTGGATAAATATTTATGCCCTATAGCATAAAATGCCTTGACCTATATGTTCTTATATTACTTTTTGGTTCATCTCATCTGGTTCATGGTGTAGGCGTGTACTGAAATGGTTATGCCAATGTCTAGCAACCAGGAGTCCAGCATGTTTCCACCATATGAGTTTAATTACTTGTCTTTCGAGGAAGAATGCTTCAAGAATTTTGGAGTGAAGCCAAGGCCAAAATGGATTACAACAGAATTTGGAGGGCATGTAAGAGAATATTTACATTTGAATCTTACTTCCATTTCCATTGTTTTCAATATTAAAAAAAATTCATAGTTAGTTATTTGATTTTCTGGTTGTTGCATGATCCTCCCCTGCCCCCAATGCTATTACTATGGTCAATTTTACATGTTTAATAAACTGAATCAATGTATTCTTTTAGTAAATGTGTGAGACATGTTATTAATTTATACATGTGAAATAAGCAATATTAGGGAATTGGGAAAAGCAAAAATAGCTATTTAATTCTTTTTCTAGTGGTGAAATCATGGACGAATGGATTATCAATATGACTTGAAATGATCATTTGAGTGAGTAAAAGAGAAAAAAGTATAATGTTATGGATTATGGTTTTGCATGGCCAAGTAATTTGTGTTTCAGCAGTTGAAGTTATGTAGTAATTTCTATAAATATGTAATATCTGCAGAATATCCGTGCCACCTTGAAGAAATTTGGAAGCAATATAATTTTCTCAAATGGACTATTGGATCCATGGAGTGGGGGCAGGTGATATAATATTTATTATTGATATATATTGGTTATTATGTTTTATTTATTTTTCCAACTAGTGATAATCTTTGGCAATTCATGTCAAATACTTCAATTTTTATTGTTTCTGCTGCAGTGTTTTGCAGAATATTTCTGAAAGTATTGTTTCTTTGGTTACCGAAGAAGGTAAAGCATTTGATTATTTTGAATTTGTTACTTGTCTGCTGCATGGATTCTATATTGATTTTTTTTATCTTGTTATTCACAGGTGCACACCACTTAGATTTACGTGCTTCAACTGAAAATGATCCTGATTGGTTGATAGAGCAAAGGGCCACTGAGATCAAGTTAATTGAAGGGTGGATCGATGAATATTACCAGAAAAATAAAGCTGTTTTTGATATGTAACGTAAACTATTTTAGTCTGAACAATTATTATGAAGTTAAAATCTCAGTTATTTAAATTGCGCCACGTTGCTGTTTTTTTAGTTAAAAAATAGAACACCAGATTAAAACTGTTAGTTTTAAAATAGGAGAATTTTATGAATTGACAAAAATAGAGGATTAAAAGTGCAACTAAACTAATTAATTTAGAATTAATTGATTTTATAAAATTGAGTTTCATCAGAAGTAAAATATTCACGTAAAAGTTATATCAAAAACAAAATATATTTAGGTACAAATAATTGAACAATAAAATTCATCGTAAAAAACACATTTGAATTCAAAATCTACAAATTCTAATTTTAAATTAAAATTAATTAGTTTATGCCAAAATGCATGTCCCATTATCACATAAAAGTTTACCATGAATCCTAGCAACAATATGTCATAGTGATATGCAGAAGGTTTCCTAAGATTGAATTCCTTTTGTTGTGCCAACTGAGATGCAACACTATGGTCAAAAAAGTAAAGTCCTGCTATCATTAAAGCAGGAATAAAAGCAGCAAATATATGTGCCGGAGAAACCTTTCCCATATCCTGCAGTAGAAATTATTGTTAGTAACTTCCAAAAAACTACTAAAACAAGTGAAGTTAACAAGTGAAGTTGTCTAAGTAACTGCATGCAAAATGGTTTTACTTTGATAACTGTCCAGTGATGTAATGATGCAGATTCCCAAGCCAAAGGTGCAACGAGTCTTCTAAGAACTCCAGAAGGTACTTTATTTGATACTACTATGAATGATAAAGCTGTCCACACCACCACCATGAGAGGAACTCCATAGTCTACAGTGAAACTTCTTAACCATCCTGCTCAATAACACAAACAAATGTCAGATTCCTCACTCCAACAATGCTAATGAAGGTTCAAATTACCACTCAGAACTCACTTGACATACCTGTTCCATATAACCATGACCTTGCTCTTCTGCTTTTTAAAGAAGTATAGAGAAGTCCAGAGGTGAATATAATACCAAGCAATCCATTTGCATATAGCCAATGAAATTGGTATTTATCCAATGTTGGATCCACTTCTTTAGGAACTTTAAACTCATTTATCATTCCCTGAACATACAATACAATAACTTGAATCAAAGTCCTTTTTAAGGGTCGGTGTACTTGGTGATAATATTTTCATTTTTAAACATTTGTGTTAATTTTACTTGAGCAGAAGGAGATAAGAGACTAATGAAATGAAAAATTGTTTGTATTTTTTGGAAACAATGAAAATGTATAAATAATTGTTTTAATTTTTTTTTTTCGGAATGCATCATCCGGAGTTAGCAATTCACCTTCTCTCATTTTATAATGGCTCACTTCAAGAGTCTCAAATATCCGTATAAATAAGTTAAAAATGAAGACATTTTAGAAACTAAAAATAAAAAATACTTTCACAAAGTAAACAAACCTTAACATATCACAAACTAACCTTGATAGCCTCTTGAAGGAATAAGACAGTAATCAACATGCCAAAAAGCTCACCAGCAATCCTTGTAAATCTATTGATGATATTGCCAGCATTGAATATTGCTAAAAGAAACAACAATAGAGAAGTCCATACACAAACCCTGAAATGTTAGAACAACAACTGTTAAACAATGATTACATAATGAATGAACTTGAGTTACATAGTAAATGTTTTCCTTACCATCCTGCCCAAGCCAAAAAGAGTTCTCTTCCTAATCCTTCTCTATTTTTAGCTAAATTATACAAATAGGTGTACATAAGGATAGTGGGTTCTGCCACTCCAAGTACTAGTAGAGGTTGTCCACCAAAAATGGAGTGGATGATTCCACAAATGGCCGTTGAAGCAAGTGTTTCCACAGTGCTCAAGCTTCCATCTATATGGTACATACAATCAAAACAAAAAATTGTTAATTGTTCAATTTCATTGCCAAATATATATATGCATAAAGTGAGTGTATTAGGTGATAGTGCAAAAGCTTAATCAAACTTAATCTCCGCTATACAACCATGAATAACAGTCAATATTACATTTAAGGAAAATTAATCTTGAATTCTTTATCAATCTAAATGGTAAAATAGTTCTTCCCGCTTACTCAGAGTCCTGGATTTGCCACTGCAATACGCACGTTTGTGTGTATTACCAATTAGTAGGTGATAGTGCAAAAACTTAATCAAAGTTAATCTTCGCCATACAATCATACATAACAGTCAATATTAGATTTAAGTAAAACTAATCATGAATTCTTGATCAATAAGAGTCCTGGATTTGCCACTAATATGCGTGTTTGTGTGTAACTATTTAATATCAAGTATCGAAAATCCGAAAAGTCTGATAAACCAACTTGTGTCCCGATTGAGCTGTGCGCCGAAGGCAATAACAGGTAAAGCAGAAACAAAGAAAATATATGTAGTTGGGGTCAATATCCTGTCATTATACATAAAAACATAGTGTTCATTACATTACATTATCACAAAATTCAAATTTACAAATTAATTAGTATGATTACATTACATGAATGAATCATGATATTACATAAGAAACTTAATTACCCGGTTCCTGAAGTAAGACCAGAAATCCAATCATCTTTATAGTGTAACGCTCTTCTCCTAAAATTGTTTATAATACCCTTGAAAGGTGATTTCAAGCTCTCCATTTCTGCAACATTAATTCATATCACAAAAATTGCAGTGTACAATCATTTTCATTTTTCACACTAAGTTCAAAGAAAATCAAACAAGAAACAAAAATATAACAAAATCAATTCCTCTTTTTCACTAATTAAACATACAATACAATAAAAATAAAATCAGCAAATCATAATTTCTTCATCGTAATAATATTGAATTGAATAAAATATTAAAATGTATATAGTATAAGGTATCGTTAATGCATATTTTCATAGCACGAACCTAGCGAAAATGTTGTGGAGAGCGTGGCAGAAAATGTACGAAGAATTAGGCACTAGTAGTTGAATTGAACTATTGAAGTAGTAGTAGTACTAATAGTGTATTTTTGTTTTTATTTTTATTTTATAGGAAGAAAAAAAAACTAAAAAGTGATTCCACTCTCTAGTGATGGAAAGACCAAAAGTGTTTCTAGGACCTAAGAGAATCTCTAAAGTGGTCCATTATTTGTGCAATTTAAGACAAAACTAGATTATAGTCCGCGCGCTCCGCAAATATTAATTAATTTTATAAATTTTGTAAGTAATTTTTTATGTATTATAAATATAATTATCTTATAATATTATTTTATTGATTTGTAATAATTGAATATGATTAAAAAAATTAAAAATAATAGAAAATTAAGTTTATCACAATCATCTAATTTAATTTTTAAAATATTTTTTAAAATTCGTATGATAATTTATTATAAAGAATAATTGTTTGACTCATTGTACTGTGATTGTTAATTTATTTTTCAACATATAATGGTACTTGTATTTATCTGATGAAATAAAATGTAAAATACAAACCCAAAAATAAGATTGTAAAAAAAATATTAATATTGAATTATATTGTAGCGTAGTCTAAATTTATTTCTTTTATTAATATGATATTTTAATTGTGAACATGAGAAGTTGTTATAAAATTGAATATATTTTATAAAGAGTTTG
>JBBPBS010000007.1:3515294-3542909 GCA_037974835.1 Cicer judaicum | reverse complement strand
AATAATATTATAAAATAATTTATAAATTTATTATAAAATAACTTATAAAATAATTTGACAATAATATAAATTATATATTATTATTAAATAGTAAAATAATTTATAAATATATTATAAATAATTGTAAAATAATTTTATAATTTATAAATTTATTATAAAATAATATTATTTGATAAAGAACATTTATGTCGATATTTAGGAGTGATTAGTCGGGTTTTTTTCTCTAAATTTAATAATTAATGATATAAATTATTACCATTGGTAAATGACTAATAATATTATAAAATAATATTATAAAATAATTTATCAATTTATTGTAAAATAAGTTATAAAATAATTTGACAATAATATAGATTATAAATTATTATCAAATTGTAAAATAATTTTATAATATATAAATTTATTATAAAATAATATTATCAAATCGATTTTGGAGGTATGAAAGAAATTATGGAAGAAAGAAGAAAAATAGAATAGGATTAAAGGAGATTATGTATTAAGAGTATGATTGAGAGAGGAGAAAGGATGAGAGGTCCACATCAGCTTTTTGGCTGATGTGGAAAATATTTGTATAGGTGGCATTCGAGGGGGTGAGGTGGCATTCGGGTGTCTGTTTTAAATATATATAATAGAGGTATGAAAGAAATTGTGGAAGAAAGAAGAAAAATAGAATAGGATTAAAGGAGATTATGTATTGAAAGTATGCTTGAGATGGGAGAAAGGATGACAGGTCCACATCAACTTTTTGGCTGATGCGGGAAATATTTGTATATGTGGCATTTGAGGGGGTGAGGTGGCAGTCGGATGTGAAGTGGCATTCAGGGGTCTGTTTTAAATATATATAATAGATTCTTGAGACAAAATAAATTATATTTGATATCATTTCATATATGTTAAAATCAATTTTACCTTTTTAGTATTTATATTGGATTCTACTTTAAAGTAGAATCAACGGTTTATTTAATAGTTAAGTATATTTGTTGCATTAGATTATTTACAAACTTAGATATTTTTAGTTATAGAATTAAAAATATACATTTTTTTAGATTGTTTGATTTCAACTTATTAATTCACAAAGTCTTAAATGTGTGAATAAGATCGATGTGAGATTGTAGTCTGATCTATTTTAAAATATTAGATTTAAATTTGGTATATTACAAAAGAAAAAAGTGTATATATGAGATGGATCTTAGAAATAAAATGGTGAAGTATATAAATACAAACTCATTATTTTAAAGTGATAATATACTTGTAGATACAATAATTAAAGTTGAAAATAATTTTTTCTATTATAATTCTAAAAATATATTATTTCCTTATATCTATATTAATAATTATTATTTTTCCTCTATATTATGTAATCCATATAAATGTTGATGCAACATGTCAATGTCACATTACAATTCTATCGTGTCTCATTAATATCATTTGTAATTGTAATTAAACATCGTATTGATATTGTCATCTTACATAAAAAAACAAGTATTTTATTCGCATGATTATATTTTTTTTTGGATGAAAAGAAGAAGAAAAAAATGTATAAAAATTAAATATATATTTAAATCAAAAAAGAGAAATAATATTCTCTATGTTTCATTATAAATATCTCATTTGAGTTACATACAGTTTTTAAAAAAATCATAAATAATATTGATTTCAATAATTAAATAGAGTTTTATTTACTAAAACACTAATATAAATTATAGTTAGTGGAATAGTTAAATAAATTGATAAATAAACATATATTTGTAAAAGTTAAAGTAGTGATCCATTGATAATAATAACCATAAATGCTTTTAAGATAAGTAAATATTATGTAAGAGACACCTAACATGAAACACAAACACAAAGTAGTAATTTTAGTGAATTATTTTTATTATAAATTGGTGTTCATTATTATTATAAATACAAAGTACAAAAAAATAAATTGAAATAAATATATATAATATTAATTAGATAATACAATTGAAAAACAATTTATATGATATTAAAAAATTAAAATTAATATTCCTTTGCAGACAATTTTTATAAAATCACATTGATTGTGGGGATGATGAAGTATATAAGATTCAAATTTTAATGAGATTAATGTGCATGGAAATTTGCATAAGAAAACACATAGACAAGATATATTTATATATTAATTTTTTTTTAATTTAAAAAATAATAATTAATTCTATAATAATTAATTTACGTGAGATTTTGAACAATGACGTTTAACTTAATAAAACAAATACCGATATTAGAAATAATATTAAATTTAATTGTTATTTTATCATATTTACAAAATAGTCATATTTTAAAATAAAAATATCTTGGTCCATCATTTTCACATTTATGGCTGTTGTAGTTCAAAATTAGAATTTTAACTTATAAAATAATAATTTATAATTTAAAAAATTGTGATCGGTAGCTTCAAACTATATATTTTTTAAACAAAAATGACCATTTTTAAATTAAAAGTCGTCATTTTTTGAATAAAAATGAAGTTTTTGGACAAAAATTAATCTATTGTTCAACAAAATTCTTAATCTTTCTTCTCGTAACCCAAAGAACACGAATCCTATTAAAAAATGTTGACAAAAATTTAGTTCCCCAGCACATACTTTAGGTATACAAAGAAGTTCGATGACAAGTAGGATGAAATTATGTTGAAACTGTGTTGGTGACAATTGTTGCAAGACTTTTAATAGTGAAGTTGTTGATAAAGATTATATGTATCAAATTCTAAAGGTGTTGTTACACTATCTTTTAGGTTCGATTCGCCTCCACCAATCGGATGCAAATAAGATAACCAATTAATCTCCTTCAAGGTACTTTGGAAAACTTTGATGTGATTTGGACTATCACATCAAGAAAAGAATGATTCCTATTCTTTACTCATGTATTAGAAATGAATAAGATAACTTAGAATATAAAAATTAGTGAGAAAAGTTGATGACAATCTCTAAAATTTCATGTCTATATTCTGTCTAATTAGTGCCTCTTTTTGCGCGCAGAATCCGAGTTCGAATCCAACAGATGTGTCTTTTTAAGACATACTAGATTTGCATCTAGAACACAACTAATTAAACCAACAACTAAATCATGTCAATTACCGCCAACTATACATACATATATTCATCAATATTTTAGAAATATCTCACAAATTATGCTATTAAAACTATTTTTAGAGAAAAATGATGCATTAATTAACAACACTATTTCAAAGATAAACAAAACAAAAATTCTAAGAGTGACAATGATTTTATCATGGAAACAATCCTTTGAGTAAAACCCTCACACGACAACAAATTACAAAATTGAAGAAATCTTTGAGCAAGGTTTGCATCCCTCCATTTCTAAGTATCTTGGATGAGTGATTATAAAAAAAAAGTATCTTAGATGAGTAATTTGAACTGTATTAAATTTCTTCCACGTTGAGATGAAAAACCCAGCATCGAATATCTCTCACAATCACACTAGCAACGTTGAGTTATTAAAAAAGTGTATTTTAATGTGAAATAGTGGGGATCTAATGTGAAGGAAAAAAAAAGAGGAGAGAAAGAAGATGAAATATTAGGGAATTGTTACAGCCAGTAAATGCAGTCGGTCCACCAATGATCCTAGGGACTCTCCCTATTACATTATAAATGATTTTTCAATAAAAAAAAATCTTAAAATTTGTTGTATAAATCTGAATTTTTATTAGTTTTATTTTAAATTAATATTTTAAAAAATTCATATTTAATTTATTTTAAGTTAAAATATAAATACATTTTTGTGGAATAATTTTTATAATGTTCTAAATATTATTTTAAAAAATTATTCAAAAAAATTAAATTTAAAGGATAAATAAATATATTTCATGCTAACAAGGATGAAATTGTTCTTATTATAATTTTGTAGGTACTACAAAATCTGATTTTATTAGACAGACTAAAAATAAAATTTTATAGAAATATAAAACTTATATAGCTCTGATTTTTTTTCTATTTAACCCTAAAAATTTTAAATTTTAACTTTATATTTAAATGACCTTGAGCAAATTAGATGAAAAATAAAGATTAGAATATTTATCTTTTAAATTTAAATTATACCTTAGCTATAAAATTTAATTATATTTCTGGTTCCTTAATTTATTTTGACGGTTTAAATTAATTTTGAAAAAACATTAAATTGATTATTTAAGTTATATTTGATTTAGTGATTGAAAATTTGATGAAACAAAAACAGATAAAGGGGAACATCAACGTGAAGGAGGCTATTGATCTTTAATGGCACGGCCGTGATCTGATTATGGATTGAGGAGATTATGCAATAATGTTGCTTTATTTGCTATAAAATTTGCAATAAATTATCGCTCTACAATGTTTAGTATTATTTCAGCTCTATGTCAGAATATGTAGTCTAACCCTAAACCAATATGGGTTAAAAGATTTAAGGGAAGGATTAAATTCACATTTTAAAATTATTTTTTAACAACCATTTTTAAATCAACATATTTGTTAGAGTTTTCAATATTTTTATTAATATTTTAATAATATTTCTATCAAATAATTCATTTATCAATAAGATAATGTGATGTTCGAGTGAGACTTAATAGAATCATTTGGAGGTGATTTTAAATTTTTGTTTTTCAATTATTGGTCTCTAACTTTTTTGATTAGATGATACATTGACAAAATTATTTTGAACAAAATTTAAGGAGTTGACTCATATCTCACAAGAATGAAGATTCAACTCTTGTTGTCAATGTAAATACTTTATTGGTGAGTAATATATAAATATCTAAAAACTCTCTAAAATTTGAAGTTCCTTATAACCTAGTAAAACTGAACATAGATTAGATATAAGTGCATTCATACCTATTTTACTAAATCATTTAAATTCGAGCCTACAATTTACATATTAAATCCAACTAATTTTTGCATTGGTTTAAGCGAGTTTTCGATTAGTGCATATTTGGGGGTCATAAAAGTGGGTTGATTTATATTATGCATTTTTTATTTACTTATTAAATTGTTCATTTACTTTAACTTTTTATTCATTTTATTTTAAATTTATTTTTTAAAGAAAAAAATATAACGAGTTTTTGATATTTTTATCGATATTTAAATAAATATTTATCAAACAATTTATTTATCAATTAAACGATATAATAATTAAGTGAGCTCATCATAACAATATGAATTTTTATATTTATATTTTAAGTAGAATAGTCGAATTTGAATAACATTCATTTATTTTTTTCACCTATAAATAATCACTTAAACTATATATACCCACGTTTACAAAAACATATCACTCACTACAATTCATTCAAGTATCAAATTAACTCATTCCAACCGACCCACATTCGACCAAATTACGTGGTTTTGCTCGGCTTGAACCCTAGTGAATCCTTATTTTATTTTATACCCACTAAACAAATTTTGAACCTGCTAGCCGCCTCAGTTCGAATTAGTGTAAAAAAAAGAGCCCGTAAGACTCGATTTTTTTTTCCTTCCATAAAAAAAAATCGATAAAGACGAAACGAGGTCGTCACGTCGTACATTGAGGAAAGAAAAGTGGCGAGCTTTATACGGTGTGAGTAAGTAGTAAATTGCGTTTCTTTAATCTTTCAAACCGCACTTATTATTCCCAAAAATAAAAAGCAAAGAGAAAAGAAAAGAACAGCGTGAGAACAGAAACAGTAGAAAGAAGCGTTTCCAAGAAGCTAAGCAACGAACTTAGTTTCGAAGCCAAACGCTAAAAGTTAAGGCGAATCGCGTCTGGAGTCGGATATGGAGATTTCGACTCCTAGCGCTTCCAAGCCTCTTTCCATTACGCCAAATTCTAGGGTTTTGAGAAGCCCTCTCACTGATGAACAGATCTGGAAGCGTCTCAGGGATGCTGGCTTTGATGAAGAATCGATTAAGCACAAAGATAAGGCTGCGCTTGTAGCTTACATCGCTAAGCTTGAAGCTGAGGTTCGTAAATTTCTTCTATGCCTTTCTTTTATACTGTATAATTGATCTGATTTGAGAGTTTGAGTTAATTGTATTTGGGAAACTGTTAATTGAAAGATGAAAAGCAAATATCAGAAATAGGGTTTATTAGGCTCTAAATTTGTTTAACTAGTTTGGCGATCTTTTCTTTTATGTTTGGTGATTTTACATTGAGGGCCTTTTCGACATTGTTTGTGGTTGGATAATTGAAGTGATTATTCATTATTAATATTTTGAGATGGCTTTTGAATTAATGAGTGCTCTGTAAGATGTAGTATTATTGATGGCTCGTTTGAGATGGCTTAGTTGATACTACTACATAGACAGATAGATCCCGTGCCGTATTCCTTATAGGTAATTGGTAGTGATTAGCATATAGTAATGTTATGATTGAATAAAAAGCTAAACTCATTGTATGAAACTTGTGGATCAGCAGCCATTTATCTTTTTATAGAATGCTTTGAATTGTCTGTTTTAACTTTTAAGTTGTATTTTAGTTTTATAAAGTTCCAATCTTTAAGTTTGGTTGTCCACTAATATTACTTGTTTTAGAGTTAACTTACAATTCATGCGATGAGTTAAGAGTCATTCTGTTCTAGTAGATATGCACAGTGATTCTTGTTGATTCGTCTTAATTTTGTTTTAAATCAATATATGACTCACATGGACCCTAAGAATGACCATGATTTAGTTTTTGTGGTCAGTTTACTTGCGAAGTCAATTGAGTTAATACTTGGTACTGAATTTGCTAGAATTGTAAAATAGTTTGTTATTGTTCAAAACTAATTATTTCCCCCCAACCAATCAAGTTGCATTTAAGCAAATACATAAGGTATTTCAATTTTATACGATATATGATAACAATACCTGTTATTGGTGCTGGAAAAGTTTAATTTTCCTTTCTTGCTTTTACTTCGTTTCTGACCTGTACATTTTATGTAGATATATGATCTTCAGCACCACATGGGGCTTCTCATATTGGAGAGAAAGGAATTGGCTTCCAAGTATGAACAAGTTAAAGCCTTGGTTGAATCATCTGAACTAATGCATAACCATGATTCATCCATGAATAAATCTGCATTAGCTGAATCAAGAAAACGGGAAGAATGTTTGAAAAAGACAATAGACGTCAAAGATGCATGCATAGGAAGTGTAAGCTTCTTGAATAATCTTCCCTTGCAAAACCATATATTCTATTTTTTCGATCCCAAATGTTTTTTTTACTCAAACTTTATGATAGCATTTTTTATTGCTTTTTGTAGCTTGAGAAGGCCTTGCATGAGATGCGTACGGAATGTGCTGAAACAAAGGTTGCAGCTGAGAGTAAATTCACTGAAGCACACCAATTGATAGAAGAAGCACATAAAAAGTTTACGGAGGCTGAAACCAAAGTGTGTGCAGCAGAATCTTTGCAAGCAGATGCCAATCGATATAACAGTGTTGCAGAAAGGAAGCTTCGGGATGTTGAAGCGCGTGAAGATAACCTCAGACGGCAAATCATATCTTTCAAGTCGGAGTAAGTTATTGGTATAATATAATTAATCAGTGAATTTATGTGATCTTGAGAAAATGGGTGATCTTAAGATCTTAATCCACCTGTAATAATATACAATTTGAATAATTGATTTCTTCAGAAAGCATGTTGATTTCTCTCTTTCCACTCTCTCACAGTTGTGATGAAAAAGATAAGGAGATGAATCTTGAGAGGCAATCCCTCTCTGAAAGGCAAAAGGTTTTGCAACAAGAACAAGAAAGGTTACTTCAATCAAAATCCTTGCTTAACCAGAGAGAGGATCATCTTTTTAGTAGATCTCAGGAACTAAATCGTCTTCAAAAAGAGTTGGAGGACACAAAGTTGAAAACTGAAAAGGACTATGAAGCCCTCCATGACAAGCAAACCAGCCTAAAACTACTGGAGGCCACCCTACTACAACAAGAGGAGGTTTGTATTTGAAAATTCTCAGCTGGGTCAAGTTAAAACTGATATTAAGTAGTATATAATTTCTCTCTCTTGTTCAACTGTGGATATGTGTTGTGTGTAAACAGGCACTCACTAAATGGAAAACTGAGCTAAACAAGAAAGAGCAAGAGTTGCTTGAATTTGAAGTGAAACTTTCTAGTAGAGAATCTGTATGTCCTTTTCATATGGTCAATGGTTCATTTTAATTTCTTAGACTTTCTCTGTCTCATTATTCTTTTAATTTTGTTGGATGGAAAATGTAGGATGAAACTCAGAAGATTATAGCTGATCAGGAAGCTGCATTGAGAACAAGAAAACATGATTTGGAAGTTGAGCTACAAATGCAACGCAAATTGGTTGAAAATGAAATTGAGACAAAGAGACGGGCTTGGGAATTGAAGGAGGTTGATCTTAAACAACGGGAGGACCAAATCCTGGAAAGTGAGCACGAGTTAGAAGTTCTGTCAAGATCACTGAGCGAGAAGGAGAAAGACTTAGCGGAATTGTCAATTGCTCTCAAAGAAAAAGATGAAAGCCTTAGAGTTGCTGAAAATGAATTTGAGTTAAACAAAAACCTTTTGCTAAAGGAGAAAGATGATATTGAACAAGCCAAGCGAGATCTGCAGGAGTCTTTGGCATCTTTGGAAAATGAAATAAGACAAGTTGATAACGCAAAGGAGAGATTGGAGGTCATCCAAAGTGAAACAGGAGACTTGTCAATTTTTGAAGTGAGACTAAAGGAAGAGATAGATCTTGTACGATCTCAGAATTTGGAGCTTTTGGCTGAGGCTGATAAGTTGAAAGCTGAGAAGGCCAAATTTGAAGCTGAGTGGGAGCTTCTTGATGAAAAAAAAGAAGAGTTGCGGAAAGAAGCAGAATATATTGAAAATGAAAGGAAGGCTGTTTCCACTTTTATTAAGAATGAGCGCGAAAAGCTAAGAGAAGAAAAAGAAATTTTGCGTAAACAGTACACTCGTGACTTGGGGTCACTTGCCAGTGAACGGGAAAGCTTCATGAAGAAGATGGCACATGAACATGCTGAGTGGTTTGGCAAGATGCAGCAGGAGCGAGCAGATTTTCAGCGGGATATTGAGATGCAAAAAAAGGAGCTGAATAACCTTATTGAGAAGAGACGGGAAGAAGTGGAAAGTTATTTGAAGGAAAGAGAAAAGGCTTTTGAGGAAGAGAAGAACAGGGAGCTACAATATATTGATGCTCTAAAGGAGAAAGCAGCAAAAGAATTGGAACAAGTTTCCTTAGAGATGAAAAGGCTTCAAACTGAGCGGACTGAGATAAATCTGGATCGTGAACAGAGAAATAAAGAATGGGCTGAACTAACTGATTGTATTAAAGAACTTGAGGTTCAACGGGATAAACTACAAAAACAGAGAGAACTGTTGCATGCTGATAGAATTGAAATTTATTCTCAGACTGAAGAATTGAAAAAGTTAGAAGATTCCAAAGTCGTCTATGATGAAATTGCTATTGTTGAAATGCTTAAATCTGATATGGAGTATAACCAACAGAAAATATCTGCAAGGAAAAATTTAAAGCATCAGGCTCTTACACAAGGTGGTCGTCCTAGTTCCTGCAAGGGAATGAATGCTGATAGCATCAGTAATGGATTTGATACTCCATTAATGCAGAAGTCATCAGGTGTTTCTCCTCGTAGTGATGCTCGATTCTCATGGATAAAACGATGCACAGAACTAATATTCCGAAATTCTCCTGATACACAACTCAGGAAAAAAGAAAATTTGTCTCTGGTTTCTGATACGAATACAGATAGCAACGGGCAAAAGCACTTGGAAAATGATCAACCACTTGATAATTTTAGCAATGGACAGCAAATGGGATTTTCTTTTGGAGAACCAAAAGTAATTGTTGAAGTACCCTCTCTAGATGAAAATGCTAGCAGAACAAGTGAGTTTGAATCTGTGACTAAAGATGTGAATCGAAAAACTACCTTTTCAGATGAGCGCCGTGTGGGTAGAGGGAAAAGAGGCCGGGGGAACTTGATTACTAAAATTGGTGATCCACTTGAAGATCTGGTGCAGAACAAGAAACCAAGAGCAGAAGAACGTATGGCCAACATTCCTTTGGACCAGGGCACTACCTGCTGGTACAATTTTGTTGTGAAACAATTTATTTTTTAGCATATAAGTAGTTGTACATATCAATACATTATTCATAAGTAGTCTAGGTGCAGTATGGACTCATGAGATTAATTATTGATTTTGTTTTCAGTGTGCTTTCAACCTCGTCAGAGATCCAGCAGGTTTCCATGCCTTCAAACCAAACACAAGGGAAAATTGAAGAAACTCGTGTAGTAATGGTTGACAAGGTTATTCATGTTTCAGAAGTCACTTCTGAGAAAGTTGATGCTCTCATCATTCCCAATCAAGAATCAGGAGATAATTTGCAGAGTTCTACGTTGGGAGTGGGTCAATATCATCTTCATGGAGAAACAATTGATCAGTTGAATTCTAAAACTAGATCCGATGAAATTTTGCCTCCTGGTTCTAGTGTATTGGAAAACACAGAAGGAATATGCAAAGAAAACAATGAATGTGTTTCTGAATACAGTTAGGTATTCACAATATCTTTTGCTTCTATTTACTGTAATTTTTGTTCTAGTTAGGTATTCTCAATTTAAATTGTTTTCTTTGGTTTATTTTTCTGCTTAAACTCCACTTAAATCTTAATACACATATTGTTTGTCTGTCTACAGGGACTATGGACGTGGGCATTGGTACTGAAAAATTAGTTGGTTAAGACATTAAATATATATTAGGAGTGTGCGAGGTGTGTCAATACTAAATAATGTCTAGCTGTAAATTCCTCTGAGCTTTATCTCCCAATCAATTTTTACTTAGATAACGTTGCATTTTGAAATATAATGTGTTGATTGGATTCATTTCTTCTTGCAATGCAGGTGGTCATTTGTTGGAGTGTTGGAGCTGGTTATGTATAGATAATAGGTGATGTTTGCTTTGTATATACACCTCATTGATGCAGTTGCAAATTGCAATTAGGATGAGGGTAGATATAATGTTTCATGAAATCAGAATGGTTCTTACTTCAAAAAAATGAAGATAGTTTTCTAGGTGCAACATATTGGTTTTCTGACTAGATGAGTTCTTCTGCCATGGTTTTGTTGTTTTCAAAACCAGATTTGTTTGACACAGTGCTGGTTGTCATTGTGTGTGTATACTTGATAGTAATTTTGCGTCTCCGAACACATGGTGATCGGAATCACAAGTGTGATTGATAGTTTTTGGTCAAAGAATCACAAGTATCTGGAGCGCTCTTGTTTATGTCTGGCTGGTTCTTAATACTGTGTCCGAGCTGATTGGATATTTTTATCTTGTTGAAGTCACGAGTCTGTAAGCCTCTAGGTAATTTGAAAAATAAAGTTTTTTTTTAAAGGAAAAATTCTTATTCACTATATAGTAAACTGCGCTCTTTTTCTTCTTTCAGAAAACCCTTATGCTGTTTGGATCATGTAATGACCATTTGATAGTCTTTAAACTCTAAATAATAATTTAGGCATACTTAATTTATAAAAAATATCAGTACTAATAACTAAGTCCGAAATTTAATGATTTCATATTTTTGATTTTCTAGGACAACTTCATATTTTATGTAAATACGAAGAGTCGTTAAATTCAGCTTTCAAAAGTGTTATTAATCATTGTTAGATTTATAAGTTACTTTAAGCACTAATTCACGAAAGACTATCTATTAAAGTGATTTACCATATAATTTTACTTTTGTTAGTGTATTGTATTTTGGGATTTAGATTAGACGTTGATCCAATTATATATATCTTAATTGTTCGATGAGGATTGCACGATCTAAGATTCTTTTTTCAAATAGAAAAATTTAATCTTAAAATTTAGATCGTTTAATTGTGATTAAACAGATGAAATGTGTGTTACTATACAAAATTCGAATATGTATTTGGATATAAAAATTTCAACTATTTGAGGATCTTAAAAATGTTAGGATATTTATGATTTGAGAGTTGAGTTTAAGAAGTAAAAATAAATTAAGAATATTATAAAAAGACACATAAATATCATTTTGGCATTGACAAGTAGTATGTATACGCATGATGCTACCATTAGTGTGGACATAATTAAATTTTCATTAGGTCTTAAAGCATACTTTTTCATGTGTATTTCAAAAAATGTTATATTTGAGACTTTGTCAACCCTATCCTTAACTTTTGACTTGCCCTCTCTATATCCAATTCAAAGTTTTTGTTTTTAACTCTAATAATTATAACTAAAGAATGAGGACTTCTTTTGTATCTTAGAAATTATATGTAGAATCAAATAAAGCAGGGTTTGTTTTTCACATACATTTGCCCCTTCAACACCATTGTTTACTTGCTGAGACTAGGGCGTTGTCATGCTTACTCATGCAAGAGTAGAGTTTTCTCTATATTTCTTAAAATAAATGAAGATATACTTTTAAGGTATAAATATTTAATTAATACCATCAATTTTTTGAGAGACCCAAAATTACACATCATAACAAAAAATTTATTATAATTTTATACGTTATAAGAAAAGCACAATATATATATATATATATATATAAAGAAATTAATCAGGTGATATCTTTTCAAACCAATTGATAAAAATGAGCAAAAGCTAGTATAAATATCCCGCACAAAAGACCGACAATTCGTGTCCAAGATCTAACAGTAGTTTTTGAATAGTTGCATACTTGCCGTAATTGTATACATAATAGTAATATAATTGATACAATTTAGTAGAGATATAATTTCGTTATGTTAGATATGATATTTGTCATTGTTCTTCTCTTAATTTTTGTATAGATGCATATGTATAAATATGGTTCTTCGTATTCATCAATAATCAGCTGATCAAATTATCAATAAAACTTATATATTAGTTCTATGTACTTTTCTCTGATCAATGTTTCTAATAAAAGTGATTTTTGCTTTCTAAAAAAATAATGGTAGTAAATTATAATTCGGTAAGACTCAATAAGGTCTGCGGTTGGACCTATGAACCGATGGGTCGATGCAACCTCAATGTTGTTCAATTACTTTACACAATTTGACTTTTGAAAATCATTCGTGGATGCAGAGCCGGAACACAAAGATCAAACCTGCACCAGGACTCTCCTTAAACGTGTTACTTTTACCACTCGGACACTGAGTTGTTTCTAAACTTTTGCCTTCAATTGCATATAATCAATAACTAATATAAGTATTGCTTTTGCCAATTAGGACACGTACCTAGTCACACACCACCTTCCTTTTGGATTTTTTCATTTCTTTATAATAATCATCATTTTTTGTCATTCAAATCAAATATATCAATTTTTTAAACAAATTTTTGCTCGTAAATACAGACGAAAAAATAATGCTATTCATAATTGTTTTGACTCACTTCTATTCATAGTTAGTAAAAATAAAGACTACTATTCATAATTTAACAGTAAAATACATGCAATAGTTAATTAAGAATGTATCTCAAGTGTCATGAATGTATCTCAAGTGTCATGTTCTTGCTAATTTTTAGGATCAAATTAATTAAACACATTTAAATATTAAATTAATGAATGAAGGATATTTGATAACCAAGGTAATTAGAAAAAAACATCTTTAAAACATGTTTTTATAATTTTGAATAATTCAATCATCTCACATATTTAATTACCAAATTACACTAATTTTTTTTTGAAACAATCGATGTTATATTAGTAATTGTTAGATTTATCTTAAAAATATAAATTAAATCTTAATTTATTTATCATTCCGCTTCTTAACTTATTATCAAACCAACTTTATAGATTATACATTAAAATATAGCATGGAAAAAATATGGAATTCCTTTTTCAAACCAACTATATAGTGTTTTCCTTCTTTTCTCCAGGCAATTTACTATCTTACTCTATTTTGTCTATATCCTTCTTTCCTTTCCTACCCTTTATATAATCATTATTATCATTCTCATTAAGTTATAATAATTAACATTGGCTTTACTTGAAACTCTCATACCAATTAATACACAGAGAAAAGCACATATAGGAAAAATTAAAACATGGGGAGGGCTCCTTGCTGTGACAAAGCCAATGTCAAGAGAGGTCCATGGTCCCCTGAAGAAGACTCCAAACTCAAAGCTTATATCCAACAACATGGCACCGTTGCCAACTGGATTGCCCTGCCCCAAAAAATAGGTATTGTTTCTTCTTATAAAAGAAAAATTAATACAATTTTATTCTAACATATTTCAGAACCCAAAATTCTTTATGTTGTTGAAACATTACTTAATTTCTCTTTGGCTGTGCACATATGTATGGTCTAGTAGATCTCAAAAGGTGTGGGAAAAGTTGTCGTCTTAGATGGCTGAATTATCTTCGTCCAAACCTTAAACATGGGAGTTTCTCCGAAGAAGAAGACAACATTATTTGCAGCCTCTATGTCAATATTGGAAGCAGGTATTCAGTCTCTCACAGTTTTGTCATTTGTAAAAAAACGCGTAAATTAACTGAAAAGTGTGAATGTTTATAAACTATTTTTAATCTCGATTTCCAAACCATATGTTACTTTGGTGTATCAAAACAACTACCATTTCGTTTTACCCCAAATCCCACTTCCTTTCTCATATGTGCAGGTGGTCCGTCATAGCAGCACAATTACCAGGACGGACAGATAATGATATAAAGAACTATTGGAACACAAAGTTAAAGAAGAAGCTCTTAACAAAGCAAAGGAAAGAGCAACAAGCTCAAGCTCGCAAACTTTTCAGCTTAAACCAAGAGATTAAAAGAGAGAGTGGAAATTTGTTATTACCCGTTGAAGTAATCAACCAAACTCATAATTATTGGCCTATAGAACACTACTCCTTTCCCAGTTCAATAACAAAGGCTTCTTCCATTCAAGACAATAACCTCAACAATATACAAACATTATCTATTAAAAATTTGGAAACCAAACTAGAGGAAGTTGAATTTTCTGATAATAATCAATTGCAGCAAATTAATTCTCAATATCCATGTGACATTTACTTCCCACAAGACCAACTATATTATCCATCAACAGAAAGCATTAGTTGGGGAGATATTATGAGTTCTTTGGTTTCTGACTTTGAAGATTGCAACCAAACAATGCCTCAAGAAGATGTTACTTTCGATGAGTCTATGTTCTATGGAATTATGCAATGTTTGCAAACGCAATAATAAACTTTACTAAGAGTTCACTTAATTTTGCTTAAGAATTTTTCCCCTTAACATGTTTTGTTCGAAATGATTGTAACATTTTCTTTAGAATAAACTGAGAATTTAGTACATGCATCAATGGTCTCTCGTCAATTTAGTCGTTAAACTATTAAAACCAATAAAATGGTCTTCAATTATTTTTCTATCCATCAAATTAGTGCATCTGTTAATTGCATAGATTAAGTGATTGTTTCCCTAAATTACAAAAATACTTTAAAATAGTCTCTAATTTATTATATAAAACAATAATCTAGTCCCTTAAGCTTCAACTTTTTTTTTTAAACACCTATCTCATTTTCGGTGAGTGTTAACCATAAATTCAATCAAATTACAACAAATAATAAATTAACACAAAAATAAAATAAAATAATGAAAGAAAGATAATCATTCACTCAAAGGAATTAATTGAGTGTTAAACATTTAAATTAAATTAATTAAATATTATATTCAATTAAAGTCGTGAGTAAATTTGGATGGGAGACTAATTTCACTTATGCTTGACATTTTGAAACTCAAATTTGAAAATAATAATTTAGAATAACACATTGTTTTTAAAGCTGTTCAGTAATTCCAGAACTAGTTCCTTTTACTCCAATTTATCCCTCGTTAATTAGTTTTGTAGAGAAAAAAAAAAAAAAAAGAAAGAACTAATGCATGTATTGATTTGAAGCAGATGGTGATAGGTACGTCGAGGACTTGATAATGTTTGATTAATGTGTTCAGTGATTGATTCATTCATCATTTTTAATTCGACATCAAAATGTTATAATTTTGTTACCTTGAGGGACTAAAATGGTATTTTTTTTTTTTTTATAGTTTAGAAACTATGTTGAAATATTTTCATAGTCTATGGATTACTAATATTCACTTAACGGATCGACAATTTTAGTTGGTCACTCAAATTTTTTAACTAAAAAATGACAATTTAAATATTTTAAATGACATAACATATAATTATACGATGTAGAACTATTTAGATTCATTAATTATTTATGTCATTTATTAAATTACAAATATGAAAAGTTAAGTTTCACTGTGTTTTATTTTGATTTTGTGGGTGTTAATCATAATAGTAAATCATATCTCACGTTATTTTAAACATGTAACATTGTCTTTTTTTAGTTAAAAAGTCAGAGAAAAATACCAAAAATGTCGACTTTTAAAATAGAGAAACCAATTTTATAAATCAGTAAATATATAGAGACTAAAGCTGCAAATAAACTTTAATAATTCATGGACTAAATTGGTGAGGGGTGTTAATTTAGGGACTAAATTGATAACTTATTCTTTTCTTTATTTACTTGAGCATAAATTAATTATTAAGCCCGATATTTTGTTTATGATTCGTTTTGCTAAGTAGTCTTGAGTTATAGATTTCACATAATTCATCTTTACATAATAACATCATAGATTTCTGAAAGGTATTTATTAGGTGTGTTCAAAACAACAAAAAGTTGAACTAAACTGAACCGAATTGTTTTTGAACTAAACTGATTTATAAAAATTGATAATTAAACTGTTTTCGAACTGATTCATTAGTACTAGAACCGAACAAAATCAATTTTCAGTTAAGAAAACCAAACCTAACCAATTTTCAATTCGAAAAAATGAACCAAACCTGTTTTTAGTTCGAAAAAACTAGAATTGAATTTGTTTTTTTTTTATAAGTAATTAGAGGTAATTATGTAAAATTTGGCCTATAGGAACGAAAAAACTATGTTAAACCAATTTGGTTCGATTCAAAGTAATAAACCGATTCACTAATTTATAAAATAGTCTGGTTCAATTTTTTAAATTGAAAATTAGTTCAGTTTAATTTTTTAAAACTGAAAATCAATTTCATTCAATTTTCAAATAATTTTAATTTAAAACTAAACTTTGTGCACATCTGATATTCTTCTCTACAAAATAACCTCGTGGTATAAACTTTTTTTAATTAATTTTTTAATGCATGTCTTAACTTTTTTAATATGTAATGTTCTAACTCACTCAAACACTGTTTGATTTAATCTTTTTTAATATGTAATGTTCTAACTCACTCAAACACTGTTTGATTTAATCTTGTACCCCGTCTCTTTCTCTCTCTTCGAAATAAATATATCTTAAATAAATAAATTCAAAATAATATTAATAACTTAAAGTTAGAGGTGAAAATAGATTAGAATAAATTAAACTAAATAAAAATTAAATTTGACCAGAACGAAATAGACTAAATCTAAATTCAATTTATAATTGTTATAGATTTATTTTTATGATTTGTTTTGAATTTAAAATTAAAGTCTTTAAGTTTAAAGAAGTAGTCTACCTGCTTTGTTTTAATAAAAAAAACTAACTTATATCAAACAAATAAGTTAATTGTTCAATAAGATTTAATTTTATTTTGATATCTATTAGGAAATTTTAGAGAATTTGACGACATCCTATTTAAATTGCAACAAATATTAGTAAATTTATTAATTATATAAACAAAAATTACAAAATTTAATTTAATTATAATATTTATTTATTTATATTTACTTAAATAAATCATCAAATAAACTTTAAGAATTTTTTAACTACCTTTAGTCTAATTTTTTTAACTATATAAACTTCTAAAAATTTGTCTTATCTATTTTAAAAATATTAGTCTATTGTAATCTAAGCTATAAACCTCTATTAGTCTGTTTAACATATTTCCACCCTTATTTAACTATCAATTTAAATTATTTTTTATAAGGTGTATTGACTAAGTAAATCTAACAACGTCACAGAATCTTTCATATATAATGACAAGCTATAAAAATGCAAATTCTTTTTAATTATTTGTTAAACACATTAATGTACTCAAATTATGATGTATATTGTTTTACACATGTCCAATTCATCTAATCACTGGATCATTTTTGATAAGAGGTGGTCTTCTTTTTATTGTGCTTCTATTTCTTTAAAGCCTTCAAATTTTATTTAAATTGGTCAATTAGCATGTATTTTAGAGCATAGAAGAGATGAAACTCCTAACAGTTAATATAACTATTTGGCTGCTCTAATAGACTGGCCCATTAAGATCATATTTTAAGGTAGACTTTATTTCTTAATTACATACCTCCCCAACTCGGATTCAAATATAAAAAAGTCATATTTAATTTGTTGTCTATATAATATAAGAAAAAATCTAACTAAATTTTGTCTACTTAATGTTATTATATTTAAAATATTTTCAAAGAAACAAGTTCACATTAAATAAAGAGATAAGCTAATTTAAAAAATGAAATTATTTTTGTTATTATCAAAAAATTTAATGAGAATATTATTTTTAATGTGTTAATTTGTTAGTTTTGTTTACGATTAAATCTGGTAGGAATACGTCTGGTCAACCTGTATATGAATGCATGACAAGTGAAGTACTTTAATTTGTTTAAATATAAATCGCAGACTTAGCTTAAACACAGCTCTTGTAGAAATAAATTCCTTTCTTTTTAATAAAAATAATGAATGATATAGGAAGTTTCGATTGTCATTGGATCAATAAATTCTAAAAAAAAAAAAAAAAAGCGGTGTGGACTGAACATCTCAACATATATACCAAAGTATCACATCAACCCATGCACATAAAGTCTTACACGAAAATACATATAATGTATAATAAAATAATTATAAAAAAAATTCTGTAAAGTTGTTTGAAAGAATAATTCATTGACAAGAGCAACCATTTCAGAAACAAATTCAAAGTACATACCAACAAAGAATTTGGTTTTCTCTTTTTGAAAACATAATAATTTTTTTAATAAAATAGCAATGTCTAGGGGATTAAATAAACAAAAATGAGCCTTGATTGAAGCCTTAAAGTCTACATAAGATACGACAAGTAAACACCGACGACCTTCTTATGCAAGCAATTTGTCTTTTTATATGTGGAAAATCATAAATATAATCCCAATGTTTTGTTTATTTGATGAAATTGACACTCACTACCATGAGAGTACAAATTCTTTTTCATCATTAAATAAAGTCTCTATTACGGAGTGTACAAATTAGATTTTTCAACCAAGATCAACTTTCAAATCTTTTACTATCCAATAATTTGGTCGTGGCGGGCAGAAGAATTAGAATTAAAAGAAGACAATCCAAAGAATAATGTTTTCTTCTTTTAATTTATGTGACTCAATTTTCTTTCAAATAGTTCAAGGCTATTGTAGCCTTGTAGGTGATATTTTGAACACTACATTTTGTCCTCTTACCCCCCTTATATCTTACTATATGTATAAAAATACTCGTAAAATTCACCCTCGCATTTCCTTGAAAATCACTAATGAATTTTCTAACTTCATGAAATGCAATATATATATTCGGTAAATTTCAAAGGTATATTCTATAAAATTGGAGAAAACATGGGATAGAAGAGTAGACAGAATATGTAACATTAAGAGGAAAGTGAAAATGAAACATAGTTTAATTGAAAAACAGATGATTGTATTAATTTTAATAAAATAATATCTACTTTCTAGACACTTACATAAACATGTTAGTGAAATATTATAGAAGTGAAGGGCATGAGTATCAACTATAGTAGTATAAAAATATATCTTAGTTTTTTATGGGTTTCTTTTTTATTCGCTCTTTTAAGTTATATTTGGTTTAACTCATTAACTTTTAAGATATATTGAATTACGTCTAATAAATTTGAGTTTTTTTTAATTATTGTCATGAAATGTTAATATCTAATTGAAATGTTGCAACAAGTTGAATATTCAAGCTTCTATGCACAACAAATAAGTTACAAATATTTATGTGAATAGACATTAATTATCTTGATTTAAAATTATAGTATGTGTTTAAATTGTTGTAGAGAAAATTAAGAAATCTAAACAATTTATAAGATTTTATGGATGTTTTATTAAAAATTAATATGATTGACATAATATTGCGGCATTTGATAGAATTTATAATGATCAAAAGCTTTCAATTAAACTAATTATCGTCAATACGAAGATAAAAGACTAACGGTACAAACAAAATAGAATTTAAAAGAATAACTCGAAATAAAATAAAAATAAAATACTTATGAAAATTGAGTTAAACTTTAAAAAGTTTAAGTATAATTTTATGTATAAATAAAAATATAACTGATTTAAACTTAAATGAAAATATTACCCATCGTTTGTGTAGATATGGGTCATATTTATTAGCTGATTGCTAAACAAATGAGCTGAGTATGTATGTAAGTGGGCTGAATATGTGTATGTCCACAATGAGTTAATGTGTCTATTATTTGATTATGCATCATAGCAGTAGATATTTAAATATAAATTACTATTTTATAAATTGTTTTAGAAATTATAATTTTTGTGTGTACAAATTTTAGATTTTTTTTCCATCACTCAAAATAATCTCATATTGATTTGTAATTGAGATTAATAGTAGTTTATAAATAATAATTACATTCATCTATTCACTAAAAAACATCTTTTACTAAAGATAAAATCGAAAAAATTTAAGACATAAAACAAACAATACCACTAAAATGTGACTTGAGGTCGGAATAATGCTGTGAACTTTGAAAAATGAGAGTTAAACCTCACACCAAGCCAGACATCCCTTTAGCTCCTTAGCATCGATTTGAGGGTTATTAAAAGTGTTTATAGCCAAATTTAACCCTAAATCCCAAACTTTGAAAATGGATCCAAAATCCTAAGAAACACATAAAATCTAATATTATTGAAAAAAATTTAATATTATTTTGTTGCATGGGTAGCATTAGATTTTAAATTCCTTTTTCTAAACTGAACTGAACCAAACGACATACATAAATTTTAATACTTATTTATTTTTATTAGTATGATATATTATTTATCAGTCTTTTTCTTTTTTAATAATACTTATTAGTTTAATTTAATCTATTTTTTTATTACATACATTTCAAATATAATCAATCATTATGTTTTTATAACGTTAAATTTTAGTAAATTATGAGTTACATAAACTTATTATTTTACTGTATTTTTATAATATTAATATTTTTTAAATAAAATTGTAATTTGAATATCTAAAATTCGATTTAAATTAAACCATTTGTAATTAGATCAGATCATATTTTTTTAAATGTGTCATTAAACTAAAATGCATGTGAATTTATCTTTGGATCAAATAACATTTTCCTTAAAACAATCCAAATTCCACTACAAACACCTGCAGGGGTTAGAGTTTTGGTAAATCAATATAGTCCCACATTCATTATATGAGAATCGACACTAAGTATATTTATAAACAACAATCACATTTGTCATCCCACCAAAGAGACTTTTACAAATGACCAAACGGTGATGATTTGTGCACAAGATCCCAAAGAGAGAAATACATGAGAAATATGGCTTAAGGTCGAAGACTATATTTCCAATATACCCAAAAGTATCACATTATTTGAGAGTCAAGGTTAAAGATAATTTATAAACAGATGTAGTTGAATATTAGTATAATTCGTGGGAACCAAACTCCCAAGGATATTTGCCACTTGTTTGATTGGTCCTTTAACCTTTTAGCTTTAATTACGGACTAATTTTATAGTGGACCAAAATATTTCACATTGCTTAACAATAAGAATTATGTGTAGTACACAAATAGTCACACTCATCAATCTAGTAATGTTTCTTTTCATAAAGAACAAAATCATTAGGGTTCACATATGACTAAAAACATATAATATATCGAAAATATGTTGTTGTTGGAGATTCAAGGTAAAAACAATTTTTCAATATATTTTCTATTCTTATATTGATATTCAAATTTTCAAGAATTTAAAAAAATTCAAATTTTAATTTTTCTAGAAGAAATTATATTCTAAAAAACTTAAATACAAGTTTTTCAAAAATTTGCCATTGTTTTTAAAAGAAAAATATTCATTATAGACAAAGTTCATACATCACTAGAGTTATGTTAGTTTTCATATTTGAATCCATAACTTTCTATTTAAATCTTCTTTGGTGCCCATTAGTTGAACAACTCCATGCAGTATATATATTATAAAAGTTGGAGGAATAAGGATGATGATTTCAAAAAAATAGAAGCAATTAAAATTATATTAAATAAGTTTTTTTTTGTCTCTATAAATTTTTACATTTTAGTTTTATTTTCTATAAAATTTTCTTAGCTTTTTAATACTTACAAAATTACTATTTTTATTTTTATCTCTGCTTTTAAGTCAATTTATATATATTTTTAAATTTTTTTATAGTTATATTAAGGATATTATAAATATTTTGCACACAAAAATTAAAAATATTTTAACAAAAAATAAATTAAATATAAATTTATAAGCCTTTAGTGTTGAAAAATATATATTTAATGCATATTTTGTTTAATTTTTTTTTTAACTTTTGTGTGAGTTTTCTGTAAAATTTTGCATATAATTTAAAAAAAAAATATTTAAAAATTAAATAAATATATATATATATATATATATATATATAAATATAAGTTGACTTAAAATTTTTACATAAAGTAAACTCGAAGTTTATGGTTATATTCCTGAAAGAATAGAACACAAAAATTATATTTGGAAAACGAACACAAAAATGGTAAGGGTGAGAGAGGAATAAAATAGAGAAGGTTTTTTTTTGTCCGGTTAAAAAATTCGGGGGTATAAATAATAACTCCCCATTTTCTAGCGTTATAATTCAGCCGCAGCCCATAACAAAAGCTTAGGTCTGATTTTGAATTATGGGCTTCCCTCGAGTAGTAAGTTCTACATTTGAGCTTTTTTATTTTACATAAGTCTACCATCTAGACTATGTCAAATTAAAATATTTTATTTTAACAGACTAAATTAAATTATTTTAAAAAGTTTACTTAATTTAAAAATATTAAATTATATATCACATAAAAAATCTTTTAAAGTTTTAAACAACTTATTTAAATAAATAAAAATAATATCTTTATTATTCAAGAACGATTCATTGAGCTTATGATTAATTTGCTGATTTTTAAGTGTTGTAATGTGATTGACTTCATCATAGATCTCAAGAACTCATGAATCCCCAAATTTGGACTATTTTTTTCGCGTTAGATTTTGTTCTTCCAAATTCAATGTAAAAGCACTTCCCGTAAAAAAAGAAGTGGTATATTTGAAAATTTGGTCGTTTAACATCTTATATGGATTTAAGCCACTTCGGAAAACTAGTTTCTAAAATTGTGTGGGGAGGAAATAACTTTTTACCTAAAAAATAATTATTAATCTTTTTTCTTCTTGTATAAGTTGTAATGTCTTACTATTTATAAATGATATTATCGAGGTATATATATATAATTTTGTAAGTATAACGTGGTTTTATAAAATCAACCACTTAACTACATTAATTTAATTGTTTGAAAATTTCTTAAATGTCTTACATGGGATGAGGGAGTATTACATTCTAATTTGTATATATTTAAGTTTTATCTATAGATAAATGTTAGTAAATTAATAGTTTTATTCTTTTATCATATTTAAATTTAGAATTTTTTTCTTAAAACCTTTTCGGTGTTTTTTACATTTAATTTAATATTAATATTTATATATATTGCTAGTTTAACTTATAATTTTTTACAAAATTTATATTCTATCTATTTATATATATATATATATATATTATAACTATATTTATTTTAACATACTATGTGATCTTTAATAGTTTTTTCATTTCACTTTATTGTTTACATTTCAGATTTTCACACGGAAGCAATATGAAAGTCTGCATGCACATGCATAAACTAAAAGTAGTTGTACAAATAGACAGACAAAAAATCAGCGGGAGATAAAGCATAAGTTAATTTGTACTTTCTGTTACTTTTAGTTGTTTATTTTTTTGAGAAAATTTTATTTGATTTTATCTCTATCCTTTTTCAATTTTTGTTAATAACTTTTTTTTTGCCAGCTATACGTTTATCTTTTCAATCTTTCCAAAAATGTTACCTAAAATTATGTCTATGAATCTATGATATATGATAGGTAACGTTTGAACTTATTTTAATTAAATTTTTAAACATATTAGGTTTAGTTCTTGTGTGAATTATTGAATGAGAAGTATTAACAATATACTTTTTAATATAAATTTTTTAACAAATTTTTTTATTAGTTGAAATTCACATGAAACTTATTAAATTATGTAGAAAACACATCAATTTGAAAAATATATATTTAAGAGTGTATTGGTATCATTTTTCTTATTAGAGACCGTGCTACAGTAAGTAGTAAGTGATACTTACTAAGTGACTAGTTAAAGTAAGTGACTAGTTAAAGTGAAAAAGCATCCACTTTGATCCGACTTAAATCTCGAATTAATTAGTTTTAGAAAAAGTTTAAATGTACATTCAAAGTCAATTGATAATTTGAGAAAAATAAAAAAGATAATTTATTGATATGATTTATTGATAATGTGATAAGAAAAAAAGAAGATAAATATATGAAAATTAGATGTGTATGAATACAAGAGTGATAACTTTATAAAGTCTTTTATATAACTTTTGGTTAGACTATTGGAGAATTTGGAGCGGAATAATGAGGATAGTTCCACCACTTCGGAAGCCATACGAAAATGAAAGTTTTGTTCCATATAAGGCAAAATATAACCAAAATATTGTCGAAAGTCGTAGTAGAGGACATGAGGCAAGACTATTGGAATCTTGCCAACTTCATATAGTTGGAAATTAATACTTATCTATGCGTTATTATTAATTTCCCAACCATATACTTCTATACGTAGAAGATTGATATTGATATAAATTGAGCAAACCAATTAATATAGAGAATTTGTATGAAACATCAGTTAATTCGATGTGCATGAGAATATTTTATCTTTAAAATAATAGTTAAATAATTTTTAAAAAATATTTTATCATTCATATATATAATTATAATAATTATAATAATTAAATATTATTTAATAAAAGTGTTAACGAAATAAAATTTATTTATATTTATAAATTTCATTATTCATAATAGTAAAATTGAATATTTTAATAATAAAATATAAAAATTAATATAATATTAATAAACAACAAAATAATGTTTTATTTGATGAAATAATCTTTTATAAAATACAAAATTCAAACATATAATTTTTTTATTTATAAAAATAATTCTTAATTTATTGGCTTATAGAACAAATGTATAAAAAAAACTCTTTAATGTGAACTTACTGTAAAAACTTCCATTGATATAAATATATATGTATCTGGAAATGGAAAGGAAAGACACCACCAAGGCACCAATGGTCTAGTGCCCCCACAATCTTCCTTTTACTGTATTGTATGTACATTTGGAAAGAAAAACTTTTAATAGCAAAACGTTGAAATATATATACTTTACGGTCTTGACTATATCTCACATGAATTCAAATCCAAACCAAACATATTAACATAATCTAAATAAACAGCTCAAAAAGTCAAGGAGATCAAAATGCATTCCGCAACTAGACAAGAAGAATGCATAGTCGAAATCATCGACATCGTATGAACTTGACGTTATTTCGTGTTGAATAAGATTGTATTGTATTGATGGGATCGATTATTGATAGTTCCATTTGGTCAAGGACAGAATGTGTAGGTTACAGATTAACTTGGAAAACAAGTTCATGGATATAACTCCATGCGCATGAGGATAAGTTAATTAAGTCGAATTAATAAATAATATACACTTGATTATACATAAATATATACAAATGTTAACGGATCTTCCGATGACATTTGTTAAACAATCATTTATTACAAATTGTGTTTTCTAACACATTAAAAATTTGGTATTGAAATGTGTTTTTTTCAAGGTAAATTTTTATATTTTTAATTCTTTAACAAATGTCTTTTAGCAAGATCTTAATTATTATTATTAAAATGGTAAATTTAGAGATTAAAATAAGTGAAAGAAAATATGACATTCTTATATTTTTACCACTAAATTTAGTGATAGATTTAATGAGTGATTTCATTTTTTTTTCTCTTTCTAAATTCATCGTTGATTTCAAATTTTAATACTGATAGTAGATAAATCATATTTCCATTGATTAATCAAATATTTAATTATTGATGTATATAGTTTAACATAAGTTTGAATAAAAATTTATTGATATATATTAAAAATTATAATTTAAGGTAATTTAAATGTTTAAATTGAACTCTTCTGATTTAAATTTTTGATTTGTTTGGATAGAATAATATTCTGTTATATAGTAATTAAATAACATTAAATATAAAATTTATAACTTAATATAGTTGATTTGCTATTATGAAATTCAAAATTTATGGTGTAAACATACAAATATCAAAAGAAAAGTGATCATAATTAAAATTTAAAAAATTGGTCAAATTTTGATTAAAAAAATTAGAAAAGTTGAAAGACCATTCAACAAATTTTGCACATGTATATGTGTCAATAAATGAATTTTTTAAAAATAAATAGAAATATATTTGTAAATTTTGAAACTTAGGAATCAACATGCATAATTTGAAGAAAAGAAATATGTGGATCAATTTGGCATTGATATTTTATTAGGCAAGAAGGAACAATCAAATGATAGATTCAAGTGGTTAATAAGTTAAATACAAATTATTTGAGAGAATATGAGTTTGAATCATAACTCAAGCAATTATTTGGTGGACTTTATTTACCTGTCAACGGAACTCTAAATTATTAATAGGCTCTTATTTCGTGTAAGAACAAAAATTATTAGGCTCTTATTTCGTGCAAGAACAAAAAGTAACAAATGCATTTAGTTTTGTTTTCTGGTGGTATACGCAGTTCCACAAATTTTAATAAAATATATCAAAAAATAATTATAAAAAGAAAAATACAACATATAATCACTATATTTTAAAATTTCTTCAAATTTAATATTTAAACAAAATAATTTATGTTGAATATTTGAATTACACTATAAAATTATATTACTTTATAAAAAACAATGAAGAAAATGGGACTAAAAGTGATTGAATTATTTTAAACTTTTGTTATTTCATTCCATATTTTCGAGAGGGAGATAGAGGAACAAAATTATTCAAATAGAGATACTTAAATTTGAGATACATTAAATATTAAATATAAGTAGTTTTTTTTTTAATCAAAATTTTAATATTGATTCGTCATATTGTGAATCATTTTGTTATACTCAACTTTTGTTAATTGTTATTTTTTATTAGGTTTAATTATATTTTTGGTGTTTATATTTTTATAATTTATGAAATTGGTTCATCTATCTTAAAATTGACAATTTTGATTATTCTCTTCAAAGATGACTATTTAACATATTTTAAATAATATGAAATATAATACTATGATATAAAACTATGTAAATGTATTAATTATATGAACTTTTTTTTTAAGTTAAAAATTAAATTTTTACTATGTTTTATTTTGATTTTATAAGTGTTAATTATTATACATTATTATATCATATGACACGTTATTTAAATCATTTACATCGT
>JBBPBS010000007.1:3454433-3501952 GCA_037974835.1 Cicer judaicum | reverse complement strand
AAAGAGTTAAATAATAATTTTAATCTTTATTTATTATAGTTATTAAATTTATTAAAATTATAAACTAATTTCTAAATATCTCTTTTATTATTAATTTTATAAACTAAAGTAATTAGTAAAAAATATATTTAAATATTATATTAATTAAATAAAAATATATTTAAATTTATTTATAATTTAAATATATTTAAAGATTATTATATTGACAATCATATATTTCAAAAAAGTAATAATTAAAACACAGTATCAATCTATAAAATATATATTTCTCTTTGTCGTATATTTTTGTTTAATGTATTAAGTATTAAATATTTTTTATTTTTTCTTCAAAACTAAATGCGGATTGTTACTCACACAAACCTATAAATGGGTCCGTCCCTGCTATCATCACCTAGGGTGGATTTTCCTTTATAAAATTCAAATTTCTATATAGTTACGAAGAATCAAAACCTTTTACGAGTCACATTGCTCAACATTCATTAACTAATAGAATTGAATAAACTTATTTTAGGTTTTAACTCATAGATTTTAAGACGAATGAAGTCCTATAGTAATCTAAATTTTAGACAATAAATTAATAAAATCTGACAAAAAAAAATTATAATTTATTTCAAATTTTTTAAAATAATTTATTTTTAACTAAAATTTATTAATCATTTGAATGAAATTACAAACTAAATATAATAATTAATAATCTAATTCTCATTTTTTAATTCAATTTTACTTAAGAAATGAAAATAAAAAAAATTCTAACTATAAATGTGGTTTTGGCGAAAGGTTTTTGTTGGCTCAAGGGACATATATAGTTTAATACAAAAAGAGAATATTAATAGTATCTTTAAGATTTTTTTTCGTCTTTTAAGCAATATCTTATAGGAACAGTTGTGAAATTATCTCTCGAGGATCACAGGTGATAAAGTTGTCTAGTCTAGGGACATATTTCACTTTCGTGCTAACCAACCATAGCTGCGTATTTAAAATATTGATTAAAATGAGAAAGAGAAACAAAAAATTAAAAAAATATATTTATTATTGTTAATTTGAACAATTCAACAATATTTAATAATATATAAATTTCTAATTAAAGATTTGTTTACCTCAAACTACGTTTTATAGGTATTATTCGTTATAAGGTATTGGATGTAACACCTAACAATTAGTGTTTCTAGTAAAAAGAAGGTATAAATGGGTTGAGGAATACAGGGTTTAGTAAAAATTTGAAGCGCAATGTAGTTAATGATTTTGAACAAGTGAAGGAAATTTTAATGAAGAAATATGAATAATTATAGAGTTAAGAAAAGAAGCATGAATAATTAGTAATTATTGGAAACTGTCACCCGCCCTTAGTTTTTAGCTACCAGATTTGTCAGTGTTGGATTCGTTTAGTGACATCCCTATTAGGACTGTTAAACATAGGGACAATGATGAAAGCGTTGATCCGTTTTAGGTATAAATAAAGTGACGGTTAATTAGGTAGGCGAGTTTGACTGGGCTCTTTAAGATCCAGGAGTTAATCCCGCGCTCACTGATTTGCAATTTGCATCGCATCTTTCTCTTTCATTTTACTATTTCTAATATTTTTGTTTTCAATTTTCATGCTTTTTCTCCTCTTAATTAGTTTTTAACATTGTTTGCACACGAATTATGAGCGACGCCTAATGACACATTTAGTTAACTGGCGTTTGGAGCCTGATGTGGGCTGCTAATCACTGAAATAGCCCTATCATTTGTCATATATAATATAATTTAAGGAAAATGTCTTGTAGATATTCGTACAAGAAATAATAGAGAAATCATGTCATAGTCGTTGAGACAAACCTATAAATCTATAGAACGGTGGGCAAAATTTTTGATAATAAATTATAATTAAAAAATAAAATTATAACAATTATTTTTGTAAAAGGAAAAAATAAAATAGTTATATAATATATAATTTTATATGAATAATATATATATATATATATATAATATATGTCTGTGTTATTTTATGAGAAGTTAAATATTGTATACACGCTTTCACAAAGAAAAAGAAAATATGTGCATGAGAACGAAGCTACTCAAATCATATGTGCACCTTCTATAATATCTATCACTAGATGAATGTATAATATATTAGTAATTTTGATAAAAAGAAATATTTAAAGAAAAAATGTTGAATGGTGTAAAATTTAGGGTGTTCAAAGAGTTGAAAATTTAAAAGTTGGGTTGCCTCAATAAATATCCATGAACTATTTCACTTATTAGCTCCGTTTTATTATTATTATTATTATTATTATTATTATTATTATTATTACTAATTTATTTATTTATTTATTATTATTATCAAACTTTCTTATGTTGTGTTTTGGATCTAACCCAAATTAGCGCGGCCCAATGTGGCATTGGCCCAATTAGGTCACACTATATATCTGTCGTATCACACATTTCCAATATGGGAGAAGCTCGTCTGTCCTTCCAAAAACAGCAAATTTTACTGGATGTTGCATTCCGTGGAATCTTTAGGATAAAAGTGTCACATGGCTTTCTAATTCATTAATGTTTTGTGTGCATAAATCATTTATTTTATAAATTTTTATAATCATAATGTTTAAAGAGCAATATCTTTTCAAACCCGTCACTAAAAAAAAATTGAGTCTACGCATTTCACAAATTATTTTATATTATATTTTAAAATGTGCTTCTATAGTTATAATTTTTTGTCACCCAAAGTTTTAGCTTCATGAATTTAAAAGAGACCTTGATATTATATCTTTATCCAAAACTTCAAGATAAAAAATATATAGAGACGCCTCTTTATATATTTAAGATTTAGTTAATTCTTAATTAATGTGAAACTTAACTATTCAGATTTAAATATAAGAATCTGATTGTGAGTCTCTCACATTATATATTTACACACTGTTATTATCGATGAGACCCACTTCATAATAAAAAAATTGTTTGATACAAAAATTCAACACCAAAATTCACTCACTGTATCACCAAATCAAATAATAGCTCTTATACCATTTATTGTATCTCTTGACGTTCGTGTAGACTCTCAAAAAGATTTTTCCTTACTTTTGTGAGTATCCTGGACTCAACTCACACATTCAATTAGTTTATTTTTGTAAAATCAAATTTTTTATATTATTCTCTCTTACGTAAACAAAACCTCGTTTTAATGTTTATTTTAGATATAAGAATACGTTGGACAGGCGGTACTCCTATCTAGTGTGAATGTGTTATCCTTGAATCACCCAATGTGTTAAATGTAGTGTTTTGAAGAAAGGGGGCAAATAAAACAAAAGATCACGTGGATTGTAGTAACAGGGGCTTTATTAGAGCATGTGAAACCCTTGTTTAAATGCCCCCTTAAGACCCTTCGGAACATACATATACATATAGGTTACAGGGACCATGACAACTAACATGAAGGTCACAATATTAGTTCTTAGTTCACTCTCACAACCTAAGAGACAATACAATAGCCAATTGGTTTAATTTGTCCCCTTCATTCATCATTGTATGTCCCACAATGCCCCCAACGTGTTTTATTTCCCAACGGCGGATACGTGCATAAGGGGGGGGTTAAAGGGATCAATTTTACAGTATGTGTAAGGTTGTCATGGAAAATTACATATACTGTCTCAAACTAATATAAAAATATGTTATACTGTCTCAAACTAATATACAAAATATGTAGAATAATAAACACAGCTTTTGAGTGGACTTGTTGAATTAACATACTATTGAATCACTCGACGAGTTCTACTTATTTTATAAATTGGAATAAAATTTAAAGAATTACATGAACAAATTTATAATTAGTTAAAAATCCTAATTCGTTGAATAAGATGTTCTACTTATAATATTGAGTAAATAATTATAATTTTGCATTTTACTTTATATAACAATACACCTATGATTAACATATAAAACACCTCAAATCAAGTCTGAATTAGTTAATGAGATTTAGTTAAAAATAAATTGTTTTAGAGAATTCATATTCAATTTATAACTGCAGCAATTATTAATGAGACTTTACTTATCTTTCAATTGAACTTTGAATTATCAAAGTCCCTTTCTCCAAGAAACAGGAAGGACAGGAAGGTTTAAGGGGAAAAAACACACCTCAATCCACATGTTTATGTTATCACATTCTGGTTACATGGATCATGGTAACTATCATATCAACACGACAGTCTCATGTAGAGTTGGCCTATCAAAACCAAAGGGTTATTTCACTGCAAACCAACCTCTTTGGATCTTGTTTTGCAGCACTAGTCCAAATCAAGCAACAGAAGTCCCACATCAGCTAGATGTCTTTCATTCCTCTTTACAGAAATAGACTAACCGTAACTTGTGTTATGTTGGTTTTTCATTTTGTTACAATATTATTACATCTTAAAGTTTGATGGCATTAGCAACGATTCCTTGGCTTAAGAACTAAAATTGAAGGTTGAAACTTTTTACTTGTCAATGGTATAGTTTAAGATAAATTTTATGAAATTATTAGTGCTAGATTGTTATGTGACAGTACTGCTCCAGCTAGCAACTACAAACATCACGCTTAAATCCTAATTTATCCGAATAATTTTCATATTATTATGTTAAACGTCTTGTTCCAGTTAAAACTCGAGATTACAGTTATGTGTGAGTTTACGGTAGTATCTACGCTCTGTTCTGCATAAATAAAACAAAAATTACTCTTGCATCCATATATGATTCAATTTACATGCATGATTGGTTCCACAAAACATCTAGTATATTGATAGAAAAGTTAACAGAGACAGTTCTGTAACTACAAATAAAAACAGAAACTAATTTACAAGCCAAATACTCATTTATTTGATCGATGGCTCCATAATTTGTAGGTGGGATATACAGACAAGTGTTAACATAAAACCATGTTGGCATGTAAATGAATGACTTGTTAATCATTAGGTATGAGATTTTAGGTTGAGCCAAAATTGTTGGACCAAACCCAATGTCTAGTCTTTTGACTCGTCCGGGTCACTTAGTTGGGCTATGTCTAACTGTTTAAATATGCTTTTTTAGTTCGGGTGATGCTTTTCACACCCCTGCACTATCCTAACATTTAATTGTTATTAATATATATATGATGTCACAAGTTGATCTGTTTGGATGTGAATTCACCGACAACAAAAAAATCCGTTTGGATGTGACTTTAAGTACTTCGTCTCTACAGGCCTTGTGTTTGAGGGTTATGGATTGTCACAGAATAGCTAACTCAAATTGGGCCTGCAACTGGCCCAACTCCGAATAATCATTCATTTAAGTCTATGATTAGATCTAACTTTGTTTACTCAGTCATTCACACTAATATTTATTAGTCAAAACCGAGCACGTGCCTATGATAACTAGCACAAGTAATTCATTAAAGTTTATGATTGGTTCTAACTTTATTTACTCAGTCATTCACACTAATATTTATTAGTCAAAATCAAGTATATACCGATCATAGCTAGCACAAGTAATCCATTAAAGTTTATGATTCGTTCTAACTTTATTTACTCAGTCATTCACACTAATGGTCATTAGTCAAAATCAAGTATATACCGATCATAGCTAGCACAAGTAATTCATTTAAGTCTATGGCTTGTTCTAACTTTAGTCAAAATCGAGCACATGCCGATGATAACTTGCACAGGTAACAGGAAAATGGAAAGCTCAACTGACTTCGACAAGGTCTACTCCTACTTTAACAAGAGCAATTGTAAATCTCAAACATACTTCTATTCAAAAAATTGGAGAAAATGTGGGGTAAGAATTTGGGAGATTTTGTACATCTCAATGAAAAAGAGTACTATTTAAACTTTGTAAAACAATTTTATGTCACTAAAATCATTCAAATTATCTCTGCTTAATATTTGGGTTTTTATTTTTACCATTAAATTAAAATCTGTCATTTTTTATGTAGTTTTTGGCAACCATCTCCGTTATCTGGTCTCTGTCACACTAGAATATGAAATTTCATCACATCAACTAATCAAGCTGACAACAGAAAGCATGTATGACTCTTATTTGGAATGTGTACTTTCTTGCTTTGAATATCATAGTTTTGATCAAACAAACATTTGATCACTCATAAAAAACAAAAACTTTAAGAAAATTATTGATATAAATTACTTCTACTTTGGCCAATTCTTTTAGCAAGCAGGCATCTTAATGCTTGTCCATAAGTGGTTAAAACAAAACTGCATGATGGATGACATTATACTATCATCTTTATAGCACGGATTGCGGAAAATAGCAGTTTGTTCAAATTCCACTACACAACAGTGCTATAACGTAGTTATAGCCGCTATTTGACAATATTTTGCACTAAATAGCGTATCAGTGGTATGAATTGAGGTGGAAAATCTGACAGTTTGGACTGTAAGACATCTTTGATGCAGCTTGCTCAAATTTCTTGTTAGCAGCTTCATTTTCTTCGAAGTTTGTTTCACTGAAAAATTGTTTCCACCAAGATGAACTCCTCATTTTCGCCTTCACAATCAGAGCAGAATTGTTTGATGTCAGCAACAACGATAAGAAAAAGCCCTCAAAAAATCCAAAATAATACTCGTATTTTTTGTAAGAAAACACATTTATTGGATCGATTAAAATATTGAATTCATTTTAGATCATCTACAAGAAGCAATTTCAGTCTACTCAATGGCAAAGAGTAATGGTAAGGCCTTAAACAGCCAGAGAAGGTCACTCACCGGGCGTCCGAATTTGGATAATTGTGATATTTTAGCTCTCTGTTGCCCTGGATAACCTAAAATGACAAGAAAGCACCAAAATTACAACAAGGTTAGTTAAATTGAAATGACATGACCAAGAAAACTTTTATGCATGAGTCAGTCAGTTTGATAATGGCTGAAATTTTTGGGGACAAGTTTTCACGAAGTTAAAATCATTGAAAGATGTAGCGCATTCAAAATACATAAAAACTATAACATTCTTCAATGGAAGGCTTATGAGAAGAGAGATGCATTCATGTTTATCAGTGTTTGAGAGAGAGATCACATTTAATTTATAATGAAGTACCTGCGAAAATAACAACACCATCAGCAGATACCCTTACTAGCTCAGGAAGTGTTTTGTTTAAATATTTTGGAGACATGTAATCCAACGCATCTGAGATTATAACATGTGAAAAAGACTTTGCTCTGTATGGTAGAGGGAATTTTATATCTGCAACGCGTACGATGCCTTTCTGCACTAGAGCCTTGCAGTTCCTATCAGCATCTTCTATGTCATATGGCTCCACACCCCATGCTTCAACTTCCCCCTCTCTTAACAATATGGATACCACTGAACAACTCTCAGGGCCGACATGCAAAACATTTTTCATGTTGTCACCATATACATTCTTCAAAACAGGAAATGCACTTTGAACTTCAAATGTGCATGAAGAATCACCTACAAGGCAGAAAAATTTGAAATTTGTTAATAAAAGATGTTTAAGTATGCCTTTCAAAGACAGTTTATGTAAAAGAACAATTTTGCATAGACATGGAACTAATATACATGGTAGGAGGAGGGATAAAAGAGGGGGAAATTTAAGAGAAGAAAAACAAAGAAAATCTCACATCGTATAGTTTGAAACAGGACAAAATAAATGACATTTTATCGCAGAGTTTGCGGGAAAAAAAGTTCTTGATACAAGTAAATCAGTTAAATTGCAAATAAGATAGCGAATTATTTTTCTAAATCTAATTAACATCTAGCCATCCTCCATTCTCATGGTAATGTACCACTTTGATCATAAACTTTACAACCATCTTATCTTAAAGCAATATTACTCATACAACAAGTTCAACAAATATTGCACAAAACTGCTAAAGATGGTAACAAAGGAACCCTCTTAAACCTCTTTTGGTTAAACTTAGATGCAACTGCATCATCGTATGAAAGACATTTTATTGTGACAGGTTATGTAAATATTCTTTCCTGTTATATTAATAATATAGGATACAAAATGAGATCTGTTTGGAAATCATTTAAGAACGAACCAAGGGAACCACTTTTATAGGATAAATAATTATACAATTGAATACTTAGAAGACAATCATGCACACTACACACTAATATGAAACTCAGATACACTTTAATAAGGATTAAGGAACAAGCTAATTTATCAAGAAATTTACACTAAGCACAAGACCCGGTATTGTGCATTCATTTGGATCCACATCACAGTGGCTAGTTTCTCCCTTGAAAATGGAAGTTATGTATTGTTAGAGAAACCAAAAAGAGGCAATAAAAACCATATGAATTGCTCAAAGCAAGCACAATTACGAGCTTCTCAAGCAATCAAAGCCCTCAACTCTCAGGGTTCATATTGTGAAGATTTCCAATGTTCCTTTGGTGCACCTAGAATTAAAGACTGAAGAGTAACCAATCATTGTATCATTTTTCTTAATGCTCACTTCAAATTTTTACTTGCATTACTTCCACCTAACTATTTTATGAAAGGAAATGCTAATACTTTTGTCAAGTTAATGGCTTCTCAAAAAACATAACAGTCATAAAACAACCAAGAATTATACATCTAACAATCTCAATAACATTCTGAAAACATGGTCACATAGTTACCTTCAAGTCTGCTAACAAAATTCTTCCTTCCTCCAAATAAACCTGTTCACTCAAAAATATAAGATTAGCCAGCTATAAACTGTATGAGGACAGTAAAAATACTAAGTAATTATTAAAAAAAAATGTCTATAATTGTTTATTGTCGGATATAAATGCAACACTACGAGATTGAGTATTTTTTTTATAAACCTAGGTATCCCTTGGCTAGCAGTTACCGAACAATATTGTGAGATAATGAGATTTATTTAATGAATCAATCTCTCTTTCAATAGATGTTCTTCCATACGTATCAACCTGAAGTTGAACCCCTAACAACAAGCTCAAAGTATCTTACTATATGATTGAGCGGCACCATGTTGGTAATACTAAGTATATTATTAAGTTACTTACCTTCAAAGTTACTTTCATATACCCTAAAAGGGTGTTAAAAATAATTTAAGAATATGTTTTTACTATTATTTATACATATAAATATCCTCTCCCGTCAAATTTCCACCCCCATTGTATAGGATATATCACATTGGTCATTAAAGAAAAACAAATTGTATGATGAGAAAGGACTTTAAATCTTGTTACCAGACCCACCACAAGCATAAAGGATGAGAAGAAAAGCTCCCTGAGAATATAATCCAAAATAAAAAAAAGAATTAATCACCATAACTGTATTATTAAAAACAGAACCACCCCATTTTTTTTCAAAAATAAAGATGCATATATGAAATTACCAAAAGGACAAGGATTATGGAGTAAAGAGGAGAAGATTTTGATTTGGAATGCAAGACTCCTGAAAGGGGAAAAGTTCCACCACCACCACGTCTCGTGGAACTTGCTTGTCTCCTTGTCATTACTTCTATTCAAAATGTGAGGCCTATATAACATAGGAAAATAAAAAATAGTTATCAGAATCATAAAATGTTATTTGATAATGAAATGAAGTTGAATAAATGATTAATCATCGTAATTTGTTCTACTTGTACATATTTTATATATTATACTGTAAATATAAGCATGCATTAAACATAAAAGGAGATTATAAATTATAATTGTGAATTTAATAAAAAAGGCAATGGATGGATAGAGGAGAATTGAATTGAAAGAATTAAAGATGAAGAGAAAATAGAAAGTGAGGCACCTTAATTAGATGACATTCGTAAGTGCATAAAAAACAAGAATTGGAAAAGAGAGTTCTTAGATCTAAGCGGAAGAAAAAATGGGGCGAAGAATTGAGAGAGATCAAAGAAGCAAACATTACACCGCCAAACTTAAACTACAGATCTAACATGTTGTGGTTGGCCAAAACGCACTACGAACTCCATAATGTGACATTCAATACAACAATCTAAATAAATTAAGTTTTTTTTTTCTTTTTATTTGACAATCAAATAAATTAGTTAATATAAATTAAGGAAGAGTTTCATTTTCATTCACTTTTACAAAAAATTTAAATTTAATTTATCTATATTGTCAACTAATTACAACTTTTAAATAATTATAATATTTGGTTTTTATTAAAAATAATTATAAATTTATTTTCATAAATAGTTATAATTTATTAATAATATTTTTTTTTACAGCTGTACATAATTATTAAACTTAAAAAAATTTACATGGTTTGCAAAATAATGACTATAATTCAATTGATAAATATAATTAATTTTATAAATAATTATAATAAAATTTAAATATTATCAATAATCGTAATGTTGTGATTAATTGACGTATAATACCTCGAAAATTTAATTCATTAATCTATCTTTTAATTGAAATAAGACGACAAAACAAGCATATTAATAAATACAAACTACAGTAGCCTTTTTTACTCCTCCGTCTTATTTTTGCAATACTTACTCAATCATATTATTTACGTTTTTATGTTTCAAGAAGGAAAATCGTCTAGAAGAAAGAGGCCTAACATTTGTTATTCTAGCACAAACATCATGGGGGCATAATCTTTTAATGTTTCAAAAATAATATAGTATTTCTTTTACAATGAAGTATTTTGAAATAACTTTTTCTTTATTAATTTTATAGAAACTTTATGTCGAAAATAATTCTATTTAATCTTTCTTTAATTTACTTTTCTTCTATTTTCATTTTATTTTAAATTGTGTAAAAGTTTTATAAAATTAGTTCGTAGATTAAATAATAAATATAGTATTAAAAATTTATATTCAACTCAAATTTACAATCTGTTATCCAACTTATTAATATTGATATTTCATCAATTGAATTAAAAGTTAAGAGTAAAATTGGATATGGATTAGGTTAATCTGACCAAACCAACTCAGATCAACTTAAAAAACAATTTGGGTCACGTAAATAAATTAGAGTAAACAATCTTAATTTTACAAAATAACAAATCGTTTAAAAATATTGAATACCGGGTAAAACTATACCCAATCCTTTTTATCCATTTTACATTGGAACCTGGATTTTTAAAAGTTATTTGGTTACTATAATTTAGTGCACTTTAATAAGGAGGTCATATATTCAACTTCTCCCTCTAACAAAATTAATAATTAATTAATAACTAATTATTTATAAAAAGATATGTTGCATTTTAATACTGTCAAAAACTTTATACTTCTTTAGGAACCTTGCAACTTTAGTTATATTGATATTTGCAATGCAAGTAATTTATGATAAATTTTATGATTTTGATATTGAGAATGTATGTTTATATATATTAGATACTTGAAAAATAAGTGAAAATAGTAAACTATAATTTCAGGAAAAAAACTTAAGTCTGTGTAGTTTTTTTAGAATGAATACCGCGTTCTATCGTTAACAATTAAATAAATAAAAAATATTGTGAGTAGCTTAATCCAATCTAAAAATAACTGATTTGACCAAATTCAACTCAATACTGTAATTGACGACTTTTTTATCAGATCCAATCTAATGTTTTCTATGATTTTGGCCCAAATCAATTCACGTAAAACCCTACTTAAGATTTTCACACACAATCGTGAGATCATGAGTTTCGAATCTAAATCATGATATTTAATTTATCAACATTAACATTTTACTAGGTGAATTATAACTCAAAATTAGCAAATTTTTAGTTTTTATCTTAATTATGACAATAAAATATTTAACATATTTTCAATGTTATTATATTTATTTGTACTTGACTATGCTTCTTTTTTATCAATTATATTTTTTATATGTTTATTATAAAAAAAATTATCAAACGTACACAAAATAAAGTCACTAAGTCTAAAAAGCTTTCTTACACAATAATCACAAATAATTTTTGTAGTTAATATCATCAAAAATATTTTAGTCACTTGTGATAGTTTTTCTTATATAATATTTTAAAAATCGGGTTGATTTAGAAAATGATGCTATTGCCTTTTATCTTTCTTTGAAAATCTCAAATTTCCCTTCTTCAATTTTTACTTTTACTAAATTTTTTTTGTTTACATTAATTTATTTTCTCTTTAACGAAGTGATAATTTATTTTACACGACGTTGTCATTTATTTATTTATCATAATCTAGTTTTTTATCGAATAAGTTTTCTTCTCCTTTTCGATTTATCTAGATCGTTTGTTCTTTTGGTGGTAGGTTTATTTATTGCTTTTTGACGAGTACTCAAGTAGATTGATCAAATTTAAAATGTGTTTACGAAATAGATTAAACTAATAAATTTGAAAGTGATCAATTTGAAATATTTCAATTGTTCTAGTATAGTAAATTTCAAATGATTTAGATATTGAAACTATACCTTATGACAAAGATTCTAGAAAATACTAACTAGTGTCTGATTATGGATAATGAAAATATGTCTCGGTGACTATGGATGATGGAACTTGTCTGAATGACTATGGATTAATGGTAGATTACATTAAGATTAAACATGTGATTTAACATTTTACTAATTTAAATATCAATTAAAATGATAACTAATAAAGATATAAAAAATTATTGAGAGTGAAAAAAGAATTGTTGTAAGATGAAATGATAGTAAAACCAAACTATTTTTAAAAATTAGCATGAAAGAAATTTGAGTTTAATATATATATATATATATATATATATATATATATATATATATATATATATCGTGTACTTTGGTATATGTAAAGCATCACGTAAATTGGTATGAGTAAACTCATCGTGTAAATTGATATAAATAGATCATATAGCTTGATATATGTATAAGGAATGACTTAAAGTCATTGATTTGCTTGGAATACAAGCAAGAGTTAGGGAGACATGAGATTGTAAAGAGTGAGAGATATAGTAGATAGAGATTAGAGGAGGGATATAGAGATAAATAAGAGAGTACAAAGATATATGTGTATTTAGAAATATTATGTATTTACAAAATGTTTTTTGAAAATTATTTTTTTGTCATTTATGATAATTTTGTAGTTTAAAAAAAATCATTTTTACAAAATTATATATAAACAGATTAAAAATCATTTTTATAATAATAAACAAACGGGAGTTAATTTAAAAAAAAAAATCTGTAAATTATTTAAAACAAAAATTATTTTTATTTAAAAAATGCATCAATTAACTAATATATTGTCTTAAGTTATATATTTTGGTTTGTCAATTATTTCAATAATTTGCCATGTCATGTTATTTTTTTAACAATTATAAAGCCCGCATATTTAACTTCTTTTAATCGGTACGGTCATGTAAATCGAGCGAGTAACTAGTTTTGATCGAGTCACCATTTTTTTTTATCGATTTCATTAGATAATCGATCTAATAGGTGGTTCGAGGTTTGGTTCGACCAATCCAAATCAATTTTTAAAATTATACTTTTATTGAATCGAGTCTTTCTTGTATAATATAATAGTATTAAGTTAAATTTTAATTATTTATATAAGTTGTGATTATTGTGGATAACACTTTCATTAGATTTATTTATTTATGATATATTTTGTAATGAATCTTGCTTTATTTTATATTAATTTTTTTTTAAAAAATAATAATAGATATTATAATAATTAATTTATATATATAGATTATTTAATTTAAATTCGAGACATAATGTATAACCTATCAATAATCGTTGAAGTATAATTTAAAATAAAAAATTATTACTTTAAATTTGTTAGATTTTGGTATATTGTATGAGAAGTATATTTGATGATTGTAACAATTATCTGTTGAACTATAATTTTAAATAAAAAATTATTGCTTTAAATTTGTTAGATTTTTGTATAATGTATGAGAAGTATATTTAATGATTGTGTATATATATGTAATTTGTGTCACATTGGCCCGTAGACCACGTTGGACCGGGTTGGTATAATTTGGTCAACGTTCGACACCAATCTTAAAAAGCATATTTGAGGCTAGTTTTCTTTCAGCCCAATAAAGTATGTGGCTTAATTCGGACAAAGCAGGCCTAGTAACTCGTTTTGTAGGTCTAAAGTACCAAGTGGCACCAAAGTGTATGTAGAAGCTTCTCTATGTGACCACCATGCATGTACTCCTTCGACTTGATATGATTTCAACATCGGAAGCTGTATATATGTTTTAATGATATTGAACATCATTGTTATAGGGTAATCATAAATATAATAACTAAAAATGATTTTGTCAAAAAGAAAAATAATTCAAAAGGCAATAAGCAATGCACAAAATGTAAGTGATATAAATTATTTTAATCTCATACAAGACAGGAGTGATTAAGCTTATTGATAGAGTAAAAGGGTAGCATGTATGGTATTGTTAAAATAAGTAAAAAATTACACATTTAAATAAAGTACTATTTTATGTCTCGTGGGGTCACTATTAGAAAAACAGTTTTCAAAATAGTTTTTTCCGAACAAATTTTAGTCATTTTTCAAATAAATTTCGGATGCAAAATTACTCTTCATACAGAAATATAAAATAATAAACACAATTATGCCTAATGTTACAAATCCGTCTTAAAGTTTCACACGAATTTGGTTTAAGATTTTTTTTTAAATAATTTTAAAAATAAAGTTTCAATGACAAATTGATTTAACAAAATTGCTTAATAAAGTTTCTATAACTTTTTTTGGACGAAATTTCAAAAAAATAATTAAAATGAAAAGCTATTTTTAGAAGCTCTTCATAAAAATTATTTTTGAAAGATACTTTTTTTTAAAAAATGTAATTTTTATAATGTTAAAATTTTTAATAATTAAATATCTAAGTTATTGAATGTCAAAATACTTTCTTTTAATTAGTAAGAAATGAATTTAAAAAACTTTTATTAATTTTAAGTTTTCATGAAAATAAGGCTATTGAATTTAAGGCTATTGAATTTGTTAGATGTGATAATGAAAAAATTAACTTTGATTGAATGAAAATGTGAGCCTAAATTATCTCCAAAAATAAAATTTGAAAGAAGAGATTAATTTGGAGCATTAGTATCACCCTACATCTAAACCTATTCCGCTAATATTAATATTATTATTATTATTATTATTATACACAAATATATATTTAATATTTTTTAAATATTAAAAATTATAATTTTTTTTATAAAAAATATAATTTTAGTATTTTTTAATTTTAATATATAATAATAATAATAATTTTATTATATTAATTATAATTAATACGACTTTTAAATTTATTATTTTATATATAAATAAATATAGCTGGGAAAATTCCGTCGCTTAAACTGTCCAGTCAATCTAGTTAATTTCATACAAATTGTGGAAGATGATAGAAGCAAGCATAACCCCTTCCTATGGATTAGACTCATGAGATAATTGGTTGTGTCGCCTTGATGTATTATGTGAATGTGACTGTGTGTCGGAGTATGTGTTTTATAGATTATCTCTTCTTTCAATCAATGGAAATGGAACACATGTAGAAAAATGTTATTTTCGAACAAAATGTTAGAAAAGTTTCAAATATATTTCAGACACATTTCATATTAAATTCTCATGAAAAATGGTTAGACAAAGAATTCGAACAAACTCCAATGAAAGATTTATATGGTTAATTAGAAAAGGCACGGTTTGAAACCATTGCAATTGTTTGCATAATATATTAAACTTTGGACAAACCCCCTCCCCACGAAGCCGTACACCTTGCAGAAACCTCTACATATTCTTCTGCATGGCTGATATTTGTTTACCTCACAACAATGTTTCATTCTTTTGATATTGGTCCACGTTGCTCTATCCATAATACCTTTCACATTTGCTTTTTCTTTGTAAGGATATTTTGCTACCATATGCTACACTTTAATTAAGTGGGCGTGCCCTCCCAAATTTGAAAAGATAAATTAAAGGAAAAAGATAAAGAAAAAACAATTAAAAGGGATTTTTTTTTTAACAGTGGGTGTACTATTTTTTCCATCAGGAATAAACTAGTGGAGTAGTCTTCACTTAGTTATGCGAGACCAAATTGATACTCAACATTTTCCCTTCATATTAGTTAAAAATGGGTTAGAATTAGATAAAGATAAAATATAAAAGAATATATATATCATACAATCAATGTCATCACCATAAATTTAGGTTGTGAATGTGTTATGCCTCTATGGACCAGAATTCCAAATAGTTTTTAGCAAGAGTTTTTCTGACTGTTGGAAATTAAAGCTTGGATTCCTAAATTAATAAATCTATTTTAAACTTGAAATGTTTTATCTTGATCGAGGGTAAAAAAACTGTTATTGCAATCTTTATCCATTCACTAGGTGAAGGACTTTTCTTCTGTAGCCAGTTTGGATTGTTTATTTATCATAATTAAAGAAAGGTTTGAAAAGTTTTAACAACCATAAGGCATTCCTAAAAGCATCAGACAAATTGCAATAGGATAATGGTAATTAAGTGATGAATCAGATTACATAAAGTCATTCTGCTGTAGGAATCTAATTTTTGCACCCCCTGCATTGCTTTTTTGTTTCAATTAGGTAATATAAGAGAATATCTGCAAACTTTAGACAAAGTTTAACAAGAAAAGTTATTAAGCAATGATGACCCTGGACTTAGAGAATCAGTAGCAATGACGTCAACAATAGAATTACTATTATATGGTCAAAGGATAAACTTATATATAGATAGTATCGAACAGACCCAACTAAGCATAATTGGGACCTGCTGCAATGTTGAAAATAATGATGAATGGTGTTTCTCTCCCATTACCATAATGCTTTAATCATTTCATTCCCTCAATCATCACCTTTTTATAGCCTTCTCCTTTGTTTCTATCATTCAATATTCTACAATGTCATTTCATAGGATATGAAAATTCTAATAAAATTTTATAATACTAAAATCTATTTTAATAGAAATTTTTTACTACTAAAAAGTTATACGATATACTATATATATAATTTAAATGTCTATATCGATACAAAATAGTTTAAAATTAAAGTGATGGTGGTAGAATGATAAATAAAACACGGACACTTCACTGTGACACATTACATAATAAGTTGTCGAAGTATGACATAAATAAATTTTTTTTAAATGGGATAAAGGTTATCCAAAATATAAAAAAGAAGTGTTAGAATTATAATATTGCAACCATGACACATCATATAGTGAATATATCCCTACTAATTGGGGTCACAATGATAATGTTAAAAAAAATAATGTGATTACGGTCATCAACTATCTTTGTATGGTTACACACTTTTTTAGTTATTTTTTTTTTCCAACATAAAATATTAAAATATAATTACTTAAAGTTTAAAGTGGAAATTCCATCTTAGAAGTATGCTTTGACATTAGTGATTGTTTAAAATCTTACTTATCTAAACTTTTTTTTGTATTAAAAAAAGTTTAAACTTGAGAATACTTTAAATAAACCCTCATTTGATTCTACTAACTCCCATCACCCTTTCTTTCATATTGTTCCTCCATGCAAAAAGTAAAAATAAAAAAAAAAATGAAATTTTACTTGAGAGTGTGTGAGAGAAACAAAGAAAGAAAATGGACTATGTATCTGTCCAAGCAGCAAAAACTGGAATCTGAGGCAAATTAGAAAGAGCAGGCCTAAGATGAGTTGAAGGATCCCAAGAATTCACATTGCTACTATTTGGAGCAGAAACCAATAGTTTTGAAGCATTTGAAGGCATTGATTCAGAGAGATTCTGGAAGCTTGTTCTATCAGGACTACCTTCTCTTGAACTGTTCAAACTTGTAGCCAACGAAGAAGGATTCGACATGCGATTTCTCGTCTTACTCGGTTCCTCTACTACTACTACTTCTTGGTGAAACATGTTATCCAAAGAAACTGTGGAAAAAGATTGATGGGTTTTTTCAGTCTCAGTTCTTGGTGGATTCTGTTCATGTTGTTGTTGGGAGGAGGATTGATACAGAACCATGTTCTTCTGCATTAAAATGGTTTCTTGAGTATTGTCATATGAAGAAGAATGAGACTTGTTGTGATCAATGTATTGAGTTGTGCCAATATCTACTTCTTTGTTCTTTCTAGCTAGTTCAATGCTTAGAAGGTTACTACTTGACATGATTTTTTCAACATCATATTTTGTTATGTCAAAGTTTGTAACTGCATTAGCTCCTCTAAATTTTATAGCAGCAATGTCATAGGCTTCAGCTGCTTCCTCTTGTGTACCTTAAAAGTTTCATTTCAATCATATTAATAGTTAATTTTAATTTTTAAAACATTAAATCATATTTGAGAGAACAACCTGCGGCAGTGAATCCGTCAAAATCACACTTTTTTTTTGTTATAAGAAAGACAGTAACTCTAAAATAGAGACATCGATAATAATTTATAAAAATATAAATAAATGACAGCTATGCGTGTTTGACATAAGATACGTTTTCAATTTAAAAGTGGCAATTATTAATAAAGGAAAAAAAATTAAGCAGGGAGAATGAAAGAACTCACTGAATGTTCCTAGATATAAATCTTTGTTACCAGCCACCCTACCGATTCGAGCTTGCCATCTTCCATGTTGGTGGTGTCTGCTACCAAGTGAAAAAAAAAACTTTAGAAACTTCTTTTTCAAATATAAATATTATCATTAACTAAATTTTAATAATGGTATACTAAGTAATTGATAATATGAGAGACCTTGTTACTCCTCTGTACATGGAAGCTCCTCTTGAGAATCCACTGCTTTTTCTGATTAAGCAAAAGTTAAAAATATTATAATCAAGTAACATGATTGTTAATCACTTGACTTTTAGATAATACTTTGAAAGAACTAGCAAAGATTTTGTTTACCTTCTTAAATGGGCAACATATTCCTGTCTAGTCATATTCTTCATTTCCTCAAGTTGATTTTGATAATTTTCCAACTGTTAAAAAAAATTAGTGTCTTTTATGACCAATGTTCAGTCACTGTTACAATAATAGACCTTATAAAAAAACTAATGATTATAAATATTACAGGGAAATTTATGTGAGTGGATGGTCCCCAATACTTGAGTGCTGCCTGATCATAAGCTCTCGCAGCTTTTTCTTCCATATCATAACCCCCTAAAATCAAAATTTTGGAATGACTCCAATGAACATTAATTTTCCTCTTTTGTTATAAACATAAGCAAAATATTAAATTATATCTATCTAATATAACTCCCTAGTTAATCTAAGTTCAGGGAATTTTAGCCAGAATCTAATACTAACAAAAAAGATACATGTAGGACTTTGGAATCCTTACCAAGATAAACTGTGTTACATCAAATATTTGAGTAGCAATCCCCACCAAGAAAAGAAGAAAAAAACAAAAACAAGAGTTAGAGATGACAAAATAAATGCAACATCTTTCAGAATAGATATGTCTGAGTCTGACCAAAATAATACACTAGAAAAAACAAAAAACTAAAAGTGCTCATTTTTACCTTGTCTTCCTTTTCTGCTTTGCCCTTCTTTCTTGCAACTGTTGTCCCATAGATGAGCTTCATATCTTCCAGTCCACCGATGCCTAATAACCAAATTTAAACACCCTTTATAAATAAACAAAAGAGAATTCAATAAAAAAACCAAAAAACGTTGACCAAATAATTGACTTTAACCGATTAATGTGTTTTAGCTAAAAACAAAGCCATCAAAAAGCAGTCAAGTTCAAACCGTGGTTAGAACTATCATTGGTCAGATTTTCTTTACCTTCTATCCAAACTCTAGATTATCTTCTTGCTTGCATGAACCAAAACAAACATAATCTTTCAACAAAATAAAGTACTAATAACATTTAGGAGAAACAAGAAGAGAACTAAACACACCTTGTTACACCTCTATATTGTGAAGTTCTTTGTCCAAAAGTATCAATAGATTTCCTATGAACAATTTGCTTCTGTTCAAACTTTTCATGTCCTCTTTTCTTTGTATCAACAACAGCAGAATGATCAATAACAGCAGGTGATGACATCCGCTGTGAGCTTGTAACACAGCTAGACTGTGAGCTAGGACTCATTGACAAACTCAAAGAATGCAAATCACCATAAGCCATTGATCCAATGGAACCGCATTCACCTTGATCATTTTCCTCCACAACAGGAACAATCATCTTTGACTCATTTGCATGGCTAGTTGGAAAATTCCTCAAAACCCAGCTCTTGAGACTTGTTAGTCCATTATCCTCAACCATGTTTGAAACATGGTGACTTTCACTTGATGTTTGACTTTGCTTTGACCCTTCTAACAACAAATCATTGTTTCTCAAAGTTGAGTAATATGATGACAAGTTTTGGTTATGAAATTGTTGTTGTTGGTTATTCATGTGTTGAACTTGATTTTGGAACATACTGTCTAAGCTTAAAGGCATTGTTTCTGTGATGACGCTACTACATGCATAATGAGGGGTCCCCATAGCTTCACTATCTAAGAAATTCTCCAGTTTTGGTGCTGAATTAGTAGCCATTAATTCACAAAAATAGATAAAAATAAGTGGTCAACAATTTCAATAATTACCAAACTACAAAAACACAAACAAAAAGAGAAAAAGTTTCTAAAAAAACAGAATACAACAAATATTTTTTTGGACTAACCTTGTGTTTGTGACCTGATAAGAGGTTCCATACCATAAAGAGATCCATCAGATTTGAGGGGCATAATAGGAAATACTGAATACAACCCAACATTTTCAGCTTCAAGTCCATAAGAAAAACCATAGTTACTAAGAGAACCAGAATGGTAAAAACTTGTTGGAACAACTTCAGAAGCAGCAGAAGAAGAAGCATTTGACTGATGAGTGTGTGAAGAAACACCAATATTCATTTGAGGAGAGAGTGAAAAACCCAACCAATTATTATTTTCATTGTTAATGTCAACACCATCATCATCATTTTCCATTCTCTTCATATTTTGTTTCTCTCTCACAAAATAACAGAAATTCCAATGAAATGTTTCTTGAAACAAAACAACTCAATCATTGGGAAACAAGTATACTAATCATACCATATCATATCCACAACCATCTCCATTTATATAAATAGTACAAATTTTATTTTATTTATCATATATTTTTTTAGCTAAATATTTTTTGTCTTGGTTGCAAAAAAAATAAAAATGAGTTGGCTAAAACTAAAGTCTAAACTAAGCATGAATGTGTATCTAAAAACTCTCATTGGTTTTTTTTGTGTGTGTAAGTATATAAGAGTGTCTCATTAGAAACTTATAGTATTATCTAAAGGGAACAAAGCAAGTTCCTTTAAACTAAACAAAAAGAATGTATTCCAGCAAACAATGCTAGGTATCCTTCATTCCATAGGGATCTGTGTATGAGAAAGACCTTCACTTTTGCTTTATTCTATTCTATACGCTCCTCACATTCTCTTTTTTTTTTCTTTTTCTTTTCTTTTCTTTTTCTCTTTTATGCAAAGAGTGTTAACAAATAAATAATTAAAAATAGTATAGTAAAATAGTTATTATAATCCAAAAAAAGACCTGTGTGTTATACCCAAAAACGGTGAAGGCAGAGACCACATTCTTGTATAGTGGATGCAATGCAAGTTCAGAAAAAACCAAAGTCCCTCTCAAATTTATTGGTCATGCTATAGGTGCAGTAGTACTTTTGCATAAGCACAAAAATGTAACATAAAATTCATTTAATGTAATAAAACTTGGTATTCCATTAAATGTGTAAGTTAATAAATTGGTAGTGATCAGAGTGAAGAGTTTGAATTAAATTTGATTTCACGGGGTAGATTAGATTAGATCCAGCACCCTCCTCCCTTGAGTCACTTCAAAAACAGTTTGCAGATGCTCAGTTCTGCTATGGACCCCTACAAAACTTCCTTACTAGAGGACAGATATGTGCCACCCCATTTTTATAGATACTGCCTCTTACGACGTCGTTTCTTTAACTCCAACTTTCTACTCACTACTAATCTATATGTAATACTTCTTTAACCAAACAATTGGGAAACATAAATATATTTTCTAATTACGTGTTTCATACTCATATTTACATCACTACTTTTTATATTATTTGTATTTTATTATTGGTGGAAATTGAATGTTGGATCTATTTATCACTTCACACTTTTTAATCTATTTTGCTTCCGTTATTAAGTTAAGTTTATATTTCTTAATTGATCAAAATAATCATTCTATTACATTTTTCAAATATTGTATTTTCTATTGTTTGTGATGGCTGTGGTTCATGGAGAGTTACTGTAGTTCACTCGCATAGCTAGCCAGAATTAGCTAGTACTACTTCATTGTACTTAGTGGGATTAATAATAATTAACCAATTCGTAAACGTGTAATAATTAAGGACTGTACCAAAAATGAATTGTAAGGCTTTAATTTAGTTAATGTATGCTTCACATAAAAGTAAGCTGGTTGAGAGTGAACTTGGTTGTCCCACATTCCCACTACATAGAATAAATCAAAATCCACCTATCTTTATTAAGGGCCTTCATTTCATCGTTCCTGTAACATCTATGCTTGATACACAGTGCATACTTTATGGTATTTCATTTTTTCATAATAATCATTAAAATAGTGGTTGGCCGTTACTTATGTGCCTCACCAAAATGCAAATAATGGCAATATCATATTATTGAATCTTCATTTTTTTTTTTTAATTGAATTTGCACGGCAGGGAACGCCAATATTTTTTTATCCCTCTCATAAAATTCATCCTCTATTTCTATGGGAATCAACAAAAAAATCTATGTTGGGATCAGTAAAATTTATCAAAAGTGCTCTATTCATACAAATTGAAGATCAGTCATGTTATTTTTTTTTCGAAAAAGTTTAGTTATGAAATTCACACATACATATAAAATTAAGCACCATGTTCTAGCATAGACAGTCATGGTCACCCAAGTAGCATTGGGGCAGGTCAGATCATATAACATATCAATATTTTTTTTTACGGTGCTTTTGTTCTGTATCCTACCCCATCCCACACTTTGACTCTAAAAAGCACCCTTCACCCTAAATAAAGCTGGACACATTCCTTCAACTTTAATTAACTAATACAATCTAAACAACTTGATAATTTATACTACATATTTACATTATATTTATAATGTTGTCGATAACCATTGAATCCCATATCATAGGTGTAACGCTTACCGACGGTTTTGGTTGTTATTCAAGATTTTTGTGTTATTTCTCAACTAATCTCCAAACTTTGATTACATTTAATTATATACATGTAAATTTTTTTTTTTATAGAGTATAATTTAATTTTTCCTTCCATATAGAATGTGCACGTTTAATAGTAGGGAAAATTTAAGAAAAAACTTTTATAAATATATAGTAGTATTCCATTTGATGAATATAATGATTAGTTTGCATGCAAATTTGCGTGACCGATTTCGTGGAGACAGGAATTCAAGAGTGAATGATTCTGTTTGAGAAAAGAGATCGAAAACGTAGTTTTTGGCAGTGAAAAAAAAAAGATAGAACGCAGGACCAAACCAGGAGGAATGTTGAGAAATAGAAAAAGAGGCTCTTTTTGATTGTGGTTATGATGAGTAAAGTATATCCACCCAACAAGCACTAGAGACCAATTCACATTTTTCCCCAAAATTGAAGAATTTTCTTAAAGATAAATAAAGGAGCTCCTATACATTGCCTTGCCCAAATTTGCATTATTTCCATTCACCGTGTCATTAAACTTAGGTGATAAAGGAGTTATGTCGGTGCCTCTTTTTTATTGTTGCTTTCTAATCAATATTGGACTACCTAATTAATACAATTCCTTGTTACCAGTCTATTAGATTTTTTGTATGGAAAGTCCATGTCTCACTTTAACTAGAAATATGGTCTAAAAATAGTTTATATGTCTAAATAATAGTTACTCTTTTTTTGGACTGAAACAGCTCTTTTTACCTTGTAAAATTGGTTTTGAGGGATGTATTGTTGAACAAAAGATCAAGTTTCACCTCAGTTAAAAATAATGTCAGAAATAGATCTAACATATTAACAATTGTGATCATTATCATTTCTGAGGCTGGATTAAATTTAAAATCCAACATATAAATGCATATCAATTTCAATCTAATTTATATATATTTTTATTGTCAAATTTTTTTTATACTATCCATCAATTATAATTGTTAAATAATTACATATATTTAACTTTCATCGTGATTATTACTAAATGCATAATGTACTTACAATATAAAACTCTTTATAGTGACTATATTAATCTAAATTAATAAGATTATAAAAATTTCACTATAACAATTAACATTATACAATCATATGATTTCCATCAAACCATCGTAACCATCTAACAACAAAAGTTGTTAAGACAAAAAAAAATTAGCATATTATTCCATTTCGTTTTATCAAAACATAAGTAGCTATAGTGACAAGAAGATATTGTCACGTCACATTAGAAAACAGTATACTAGTACATATTATTCCATTGACCCAAACAGTGAACAGTGGAACAAGAACAGTTTTTGATCTCAAAGAAAACGATCATACAAATCCTCAAACCTTTCTGTTAAGTCCAAAACGTGACGAGAAAAACATGTCTCTAACCCACAAGGGAGACCAAGAAAGCAATGCAAACAAACCAGTCATGTGACCAAAAACAATTTGCTTCGGTGGTTTAACTGCCAAAACTTTAGTAACAACATGTCTAGCAAAAACTCTACCATCCATTGCTTTTTCACCTTGAGAAGCTCTAGCTCTTTCAGCTATAACATCTTTAAAATCTTTATAAAGTTTCCAATTATTACAATCACCCAATTTCTCCAAATTAGCATTCCCTAAATTTGATCTAACGGATCCAGGCAAAACTAAAACAACATTGATCCCAAATGGCTTTAATTCTAAACGCAAACTATTTGTCATTGCATGAACCGCACTTTTGCTAGCACAATATGACCCTGCCCATGGTGTTGAAATTTGACCAACTACACTTCCAACATTAACTATGGTTCCACTTTTTTTCATAGCCATGTGTGGCATTACTTGTTGCACCATTCTTAATTGTCCTAATGTGTTAATTTCCCAAGCTCTTCTAATAGTATCTAGCGGTAATTCAGCTAATGGACCTGTGCTACCTATTCCGGCATTATTAATTAAAATATCTATACGCCCGTGTTTTGATATAATACTTTCTATAGCTGAAGTAGCGCTTTGATGAGATGACACATCGAGTTCGAGTGTCTCTATGTTTTTGTCCGACTTCAAATCAAACATGTCTTGCATCCGCGTTAAGATGTCAGAGGCTATGACGTGGCAATCTTTTTGGGCGAATGCTTTGCAATATTCATAGCCAATGCCACCTTTGGCACAACCGGTCACAAGAACAATTTTTTGGTCACTCATTGTTCTTCTTTGTGCTTGATTTCTCCAATTGAATATGCTTATAAGTTATAACTATATATAGATATAGATGGGTACTAATTAATTTAAATTATTAACATCAAATTAACTTAACTATCCTATATGTTAATGTTGGTGATTATTAATTTGTGTGTTATTTGTCACATCATTAGGCAAAAAGGAATATTCTTTAAAACATATGCTTCTTGAAATTGGATTGGCCGTCTGGCCGGCTATATGTTGGAATTGTTTTCTTTATGGCTGCAGTGTGATGGGAGATGTCATATTCATGTCACTATCTGCTGCACATTTTTGCAACAAACATGGCTCCATAGGTACAAGACATTTTCAGCTTTTAATGACAGCCACGGGTAAGAATTTAACAATGTCAAGAGCTCTATTTGTACAAATTTTATTCTCCATGTTTCAAGGATATACATAATTTATATTAAAGCCAATGAGAACAAAAATAAAATTAGACTTAAAAAAAAATATAGGGTGAAAAATAAAAATGTTTAAAAAATTTATTTAACGCTTTATAAAAATTACATCCAAATAGTTTTGGGAGGCTACAAATAAAATCTAAATGTGAATCCAAAAAAATGTTTAATTTGTCAAATATACCATATCTAGTATGAAATTGATTAGTACATGACTACATAAACAAACATGAATGATGATCCTAGCTAGCTAGTATATTGGTTAGTCACAAGTGTAAAAAATTCCCCATGAAAATTGTATTTTAGCATCATCACATATTTTTGAAGTGAATGGAATTGCCAAAAGAAGCATATGGAGTCAACAGAAAAAAGTGAAATTGGATAGCAACTAATCTGATTACTATCTAACTCTGTTAATACTACAGTGTATATGCATGAGAGGAAAATGTCCTTGTGCACTTTGTGTTTGTGAGGGGCTAAGTTTTGAAGTAAAACTTTGATGGCATTTTCCTCTGTACCCTCTTATCCCCATTACTTGACTTTACCCCACGCCCAGTCCATTTCCACTCTCTCTTTCTTCCCTTCTGTATCATTTATGTTTCATGTCGTACTCTTGGATGAGAATCTCTTTTATCACTACTTTGCTGACCACAACATTCACTGTTCCCTTTTCCTTTTTACCCTCATCTTACTTCCAAATTTCCAACGAAACATTGCACTTCTTCTTCTTCTAAATAGAAATTTCTACTTTTTAATTCATCCACTTTCATTACTATTTGTTTTTTTATTTTTTATTTTTTATTTTTTATATTTGGAACAAAGGAGTACTATTTAATATCATAGGTGGTTGGTTGGTGGGGAATTCAAAAAAATATTAGAGTTACAATAAGAAAAATATTTTAAAATTATAAAAGATTTTGATATTATATTTTTATTTAAAATCATAAAAACTAAATATATAAATAATTTATTTTATATATTAAATATTTAATTTATTTATAAATAAAATATTTAATCATTCACATTTAAACTCAAGAGTCACTTCTACCAAAAAAAATGTCTCATATAATCTACTAACTTTAAAAAAAAAATTAAATGGACTTAATGTTTAAAACCCTAATAATTATTATTAATTCCGCTTTTAAAAAGTAAGAGTTTATAGTGTTGCTCCTCCTCACCGCTAAAATAGTAAATAATTATGAAGGTCTTAAAACTCAATTTAAAATAGTAAATGTTTTTTTCTTGTTTTATTGAATTATAAGTTGATCAAGTCATTATCTTAAAATATAATGATGTGAATGATGTTGAACTTCTATTTAAAGATGGTGATATATCGCTATCAAAATTTAAACAATTTTCAAAATAATCAATATACATATCACATGTGACACTTATGGTATAAATCCATTTACAGATCCAACACATTTCTATCTTTAGTTTTGATATAGGCAAGACGAGTACCTTACCTAGTCTACATTTGTTTTAGCCCTGCAACAAAGACCTGCTAGATTTTCTTTCACAAGGAAACAGAAACCATAAGATACTCGGTGAAATTTGTGGAAAAAATAAAATAAATAGTTGAGTCATTTATAAATGTCTATCCAAATTATAAATATTCACATTCCTAGTACTATGAAAGAGGTCAAAGAAGTGCAGAACATAGAAGTGAATCATCTTAGATGTACATTTGGTTGGATGGTTGAGATGCTACGGTTTTCTTTCAATTTAAAACAAGAAAAAGACAAAGCTTTTGCCACTCACATAGTCTCAGGTTTTTAAGTTAGTCTCTAAAATTTGAGAAATAAAAAAAAAAACTTAAATTATAAATAGACAAATAGTTAGGTGGTCATTTTATTTCATTGAATACCACATATTTTTAAATATTTTTGTAGTACTTAACTGTTAATATTGTATTACTTTAAAATAAATATAAATATAAATAAATTAAAAAAATTAATATATATATATATATATATGATATTAATTTTTAGTCAAATATATCAATTTTTCAACTATAATTATTTATATTTTATTTTAAAAAGAGTATAATTTGTTTTTTAACAAAGACTATATACTTGAAGAAAAAAATTTGCACACTCAATATATATAACTCTGAAAAAAATAAAAACAAGCTATATGTATGATTATCACTATGACTTGCACAGTAGTTGCACTATTTTGATTAAAAAAAACATTTTACTATTTATGCCATTTCAGTAATTTACAAATATAATTGTCCTGTTGGATTTAGGAAGGAGAAAAAAGCATAGGATATTCTTTCGTTACTTGTGCATTTTTACTTTTTCCTCAAGCGCTTGAAAGAATGATGTGATAGGTTAGGTTCAAATAATAGTCATAGAATGAACGTCACTTGTGTAAAAATGACAAAAAGAACGAACATCTTTGCCCAATTCTTTGTATAGTATATACTCAACTTCCAACTGGTAGAGCTATTGCAAACCAATTACTAAGAATTTTTAAACGAAAACAATGGAAAATATCAAATTAGCATGTGGTGGCCAGGTAAACAGAGCTTCAAAGGACAGATAAACTTGTATGTAATGGACCAAAATAAAATAAGCTAGCTTGGGGATAAGGGCTTAATATAGGGCCAACACACGTATCACCATGACAAGGCCCAGTATATAAGATAGTTTGATCCTTCCCAGATGGAGCAAGAGAAAGAGGAAGGTAGACGGAGTAAACGTAGTTACAAGGAGTGGCCTATTCTCACCCTCAAATCACTTTGAATGTAGACATCCAAAAAAACCTTACTTTTTGTGTCATCTGTATGTGTACTTCTAGACAAAATATGTCTTCCAAAAGTACACTCTTGAAATCATGCATGTTGGGTAAATTTGCTTTTAGTTACAACTTAATCACCTTTACTGTTATTTTCAGTCTTTAGGTAGTTCATACACCTATTTACTACTTCATTATAACCATTCATAATGATTCAAATATGAACAGATTACTTGCATGTTTGAAATTAACAGTAAGAATGGCAAAATTATAGTGAATCACTTCGATTATGACAAATATAAACATATTACTAAATATGTGACAATCACCACTTCTAACTCAAGCTTTGTTATGAAATAATTGAATTCACAGTGAACCATATAAATTACAAAATATGTTTAGATTTTGAAATGAATTATACAAATATGACTTTTAACCATATATCCACAGCTTATTATATTATATGTTTAGATTTGAATTGAATTATACAAATATGAATTTTAACCATATATCCACAACTTATTATATTATATGTTGTAGCGTGTATGATTCAGTGATTCCTATTTGATAACACAACTCTTCTTAAACTGAAGATTCCTAATGCTATGTGAATTTACAATTTTATACAGTACAATTAAGCAACAGAAGTTTTGCAGCAAACATCAAAAACAACATCTAAGGGGGCATGATCACCTGTCCCTTCGTCTTTCCATGCGTATAATAGCTCTTTCCCTCTAAACACAAACATTCCTCCCTGACAAAATGTAAGAATTGATCAATTTATGAAAACCAAAGTTGTAAAGTAAAATATTTTGTATTCATTCTTTTGCCACCAGATTAATATATCAAACCTGCTGCAAAACACCGCTTCTATCATCTGGAGTGGCTTCTACTGTATAGTTCTTGACCGCTTTTTGCAAAGCATCAAATCTCGAAAACACCTTTGCCTGTTAATCAATTTTGAAGTGAAAACACATTTATCAGCATGCAAAATGGAAAATGTCTAACAAAAAATATAAATATATATACATTTGTATTTCAGGACGTAAGGCTTACACTGGCTGGGTTGAAGAAAGTTCGACCAAACCCATAGTAGAGGTCAAACAAATCATATGCCTGAAAGACGCCGAAATTGGTTAAAATTGACATTTACAAGATGAGTTGTAGTGGCTGAAAATTCAACATGCTATCATTGCATTACCTTGCGGTCAGGATCTGCATAAAGGCAATCCATTGGAAATGGTAACTGAACATACAATATCAATTGAAAAAGAACATATCAGTTGTGAGTCTTGACGTCAAGTACAGGTTCATACCAATATTATAAGAATAGGTAAATTGCATAAAAAGTCTTCAAATTTAAAGTATACAGATCCATATCCTTCACCTGATCTAGATAAATTAAAATGACCACCAAAATTGCTATCTTTGGCTAACTTGCAGCACAAATGGTGACCCTTCGATGGAGTGGATTTACTTGAGACTAGAAACTCAAAAAAATTCACAAGCATAACAACTGATCTAAAACCTTTATAGAAAACTAGTGGCCATACATTCCTACTTTTCACCAAAATTAAACTTTACAGATCTAATGCCACACCTTAAGTGCTCAGGGATATCGGTAAGATAATGATTTTCTAAGGTTACCCATAGAAATAGGGCCCTAGTTAAGGTGACACATTTCACTACTAAAATTCGACAAAAATAAAGATACTTGGATGTTGGACGAAAGTTAGTTTTACAGGATAAATCAAGAAGTCAAGCAATGAAGGTTGTGTTTGATACAATCGACAGTGAGGAAGCAATATTTGTTAAAGACATGCAAGATCAAGTTGTGGGGATTTGATAACCTTTAGAGGAACTGTCGGAAATATTGTAAATAGAGGTTTGACAGATGTTGTATTTGTCAAAATATAGCTGTGAATCAACACATCTATCATATATGTGGTGAGCTTTCAAAATGATTGTTATTCTAGTTTTAATTTAATCTAAACATCTGTCGAAGGGTTTATAAAAGGAGTAGATCATTTATTGTCAGAAATCTAAGTCTCAAAGCAAAGCAAATAATGATTCTCTAATTTCTAAGTAGGTCTTCCTTGCTTTAATTTCTTGTAATCTTTATCATCAAATAAAGTTCTTTGTCTGAAGTTCATTATTTATGTTTTCTTGTTCATTCAGTAAGCTACATGATTATTGTCATTTTGTTCTTCCAAACATTCATATCTGCAGTGCACATATCTATTTCAAACTCGATATTATAGATTTCAACATTTTTTATGAGATTCTATCAATGTTCACAAGTTTTCTAAGAACATTTTAATCACTTAAGTATACTTTTGTAGTCTTGTTCGTTTCAGTTGAAAAGACCTTGTGCATTCAAATCCTATTTTATACCTATGTTTCTTTTAAGGATTTTTACTTATCCAACTTTCCTATATAAGAAGTTGTTAAAGAAGCCTTGCATTGCATTCCCTTTGTTGAAATTGATTTTGTTTTTCTTCATGACATGTCTCTTTGTGCATTGTTTCGAAGTTGTCAGTCTGTCTGTAGACATTCTTTTATTTCAGCAAATCCGTTTATACATTCCGTTCCACTGCATCAGAGTTCTCATGTCAAAAATATTTCAGTTATTGCATATCATCTCTTAAACTTTTCTGTTATCATTAAAATCTGCTGTTACTTGGTACTTATCATTGATGTTATTTCTTACATATTTAATTTATATTATGTCAATTCTATTTTATTTCCTTTTATATTGTAATTCTCTATTACAAATGCTATCGACGCAAAGTCCGTCAGGGATTTGACATTGACATTGCTTGTCAAAAAAGGCATCCTTTTTTCTTTCATTTGTAATAAGATTACCATTTAACTTCTAGAAATTTCACATTTGACTGATTGAATTGACTTTTGTTACTGAATTTGGTAGATTATTGTCAAAACCAAAAATCACCAATAACACCCCAAAATAAATAAATAACACAAACAAAGACTTGTTAGCTGTTGCTTTAAGTTGATGTTTACTCTTTCATGGACTCATAATTGCAAGGAAAACACTGAAACAACAAAGGAGGACAAAGAAAGCATTACTCGTTCAGCAAGAATTCGGGCTTTATTTGGGGCACCAACACCCACTGCAATCAGCTTGACACCAGCTGAATCAAACCTTGATTTGGATTCTTTCAAGGCTGAAGCCAATTCCCAGCTTAGAACAAGAGCAAACAATCCACAGTAAGAAGGATTACCATTCAAACAAGTCCTGATTGATAACCAAAACCCAAAGGTGAAGATCATTTAATTACCAGCATGGACATCCAAAGTGCCTCAAGAGTGCCACCACAGCTATTCCCTGCAAGTACTTAACTCTAATCACCAAGCTCAAATTTAACATCAACCTATAATTTCAACTAACAAACTCATACTACTACAAATTAAACCCCAAAATGCTACATAACCACATAAAAAACCAAGTAATTGGATTCAAGTGGTTAATGAGTTTCAGTTAAGAACAAATTGTTCATTTGGAATCCTAGCAGAAACAGTTTGTGGTCAGGCATTATTGATATCCTGACTGAACTTCGAATTAACAAGGTCATTTTCCCTGAACAGAATGGTTAAGGCAAAAAAATGTAAACTTTAAGGACCAAAATAGGAAGAAAAAAAACTTCAAGGATAAAATTGAAACCTAAAAATGAGTAAAAAACAAAAAGTATAATTTAGTAGGTAATCTACTAATCTATATTCTAGACAGCATAAACTACAATCTTAGGTAAAAATATATGCCGCAAACATATAAGATGGTAAAAATAAAAGCTTTTGTATAAGAATGTAAGCATGCTGACCTGGTCTTGGTCCCAGAGATCTTTGAACATGACAGCCTCACCGGCAGCGGTGAAAATGCTAACATCACCGAGATTTTCTGCAATAGTGGGACTGTACTGTGATTTCGAAGCTCTAGTTGAAAGACCTTGTTTGTTGCGGGTGACGACTAGTGAACCCTTGAAGGTTATCAATTTGGGGGAGTAATGAACTGACGCGGCGGGGAAAGTGTGAGAATTTAGGGGGGAGATAGATGGATGAAAAGGAAATCGAAGAGATTGTAGGGTTGTTGCCATTGCTTGGATGAAATTCGAAATTAAGATAAACCCTAGAAAAGATGAAGTGTTGATGTCTCTGTAGATGATGAGACTGTGACTGGAAGGTGTGCATATGGTGTGGTGGACACACACAGCCACAGAAAAAAAAATTGGCGGGAGAGGTTTTCTTTTCTCCACGCCAATAACGAGATACAATATTTTCTCTCTCACACACAAATTAAGGTCAACCTTAAAGAAAAATAATGTTTGGTATTCCCACTTTGATAAATAAAAGAATGCTACCATAGATATGATAAGTTGACAAAAAGTGATCGGTGTATTTAAATTTTTTTTTATAATATGTAGCATTTTGGAAAGTTATTGGATGAACATGTAACATTTGATCAAACTAAATCGGTTAATATGAACAAAATAAATATTATAATAAAATAAAAAAAATTAAAAATACCAAAAATACAACATCAAAATGACGAATAAAATAATATCTCACTAAAGTGATTAAACATAAAAACAAAATAAAAATAAATAAAAAATACAAAGAAAAGATTGATTTATGTGAAAATCATTTATTTGAATTAAAAGATAGAGAAAAATGATGTGGAGGATGATTTAGAACAAAAAAATGGTTATAAATCACCTTTCTTCAAAAATGAAGAAGAAAAGAGTTAATGAAAATTTATTTTCTTTGATGACTAGGTTTTTCTTTTCAACAGTGTAACCCAAATACATTAATATTTATTCTACTTATGACACCACAAAATTTATCCCATCATCATACCCCAATTGCAATTACTTCAATATAGATTTTGAATATACAAATATACGAATATGTATGTTCTAAATGCTAGGAAGTTATGAACCTTGTGTGACACTTATGTTCACACATTTCAAATGTCTCAATGGATAATAAAATGATGCGAGAATCTAGCATTATATCATGACTTTCTAAAATTGATGTCTAAGAAAGCTCAAGACCTAAGTACATCTACACATGAAGAGTGTCACATGATCTAATTTTTCTTATGTAACCAATATCTTCTCTACCATCTGAATCACAAAATAGACTTTCACATTCAGCTAGCTCACCATTTCCCCTACAAGCTCCATTTGTGTTGGCTTGAGTCGTCCATGACAAGGTTGCTTTCAACAAACATATACTATATCTTTCCTTTGGGGTCCGATAAGAGAAAGATCAATCTAACACTTTTCGATTGTATTGCTGTAATTTTGAATCATGAAGGGTGGGTTGGATGGTCTTTGAAAATCTATCTTCAAAAATAGATTTGTTCTGCTACGTCCAAAGTAGTCATTAAAGTAGTCTGCCACTTCGGCTTGCAACTTCATATCCTAATGTTGTTGATGTTCTAGAAAACTCAGTCCATGTAATCATAAGAAAATAAATCACTGAAATAATTAGAAGACACAAGTTTGAGTCGTACCTGAGTATTATATACGCAATTCAGGAGCACGTAAGGACTATTTCATCTACTCTTCCAAACCAAAAACAAATAGAATCAATTCCCACACCCTACTTATTTCTTCGATAGTTGATAAGAATTCGCTCGTGAGCTATCAACCACATAATGGTTTGCGTTGGATGAGAACCTTTCTACTTCCATAGAATTTTGTAATCACCTTCTGAATTATGTTAATTTCCAACATGTATGTCATATGCACTTTAACAATAAAATGGTTAGTCTTGGCACTTTTTTATCCAATGATATATAGGTAAGGGTGGAAATAGGCCAGGCCAGGCCAAGTTTTAAAAGGCATAAGTCTGGTCTACGATTTATTTTTTCAGCTTAAGTCTGGCCTACGGCCTATCATAAGCTTTTTTTCGGTCTGGTCTGACCTTTTTAATAGTCTGGTCTAGCTTGGAAGCCTTTTTAAAAGTCTTTTTAAACGCAACCATTATTACCTCTTAAACAAATAAGGAACAACTACTTAGTGATTGACTAATTGAGCTGTTACCGAATATGAAACTACTACCAAATATAGAACTGATACCGAATATGGAACGACTACAAAATGATTACTAAGTGATTGCCTAATTGATAGAATTTAAAATAGAAAATAATATTATTAATATAATAATTAAAAATAATATTAATAAATAATAAATATATATAGGTTGGTCTGTCATGCCTAATAGACTTTTTTATAAGCTTGAGTCTGATCTATTTAAATAAATAAGCTTTAAAAACAGTCTGTACCTAGCCTTTTTATTAAATAGGTCAGACCAGGCCATAAGTAGGCCAGACCATAGGCCCTTACGGACGACCTAACCTATTCTCATCCCTACATATGGACCATTCATATTAGACGGTGTTGGCAAGGCGGTTGCATGATTAATAATATATATTTCTAGAAAAAATTTGATCAAGAAAATTAAGATCCCAATTTTTAGAATTATTTAACACATTTTGAATGAGATATGATCATGGAGTGTTGTTGGGGGTTCATTTATCAAGACAAAAGTTATCACGATTTCCATCCTCGTGCTACCAAATAACATTACATTGAAAATCCTCCATGTGCTAGTGAGAGTTTTCCATAGAGGAGAGTCATAAGTTTGATAATTGATATTATTTTGAAGGTTTATTGACCAATTGTCATAACATCTTTTATGAGAAAAATCTCATTATGTGTTAAGGATGTTTGAAGCTTAAACCCCTTCTATTTTAGAAAACAAAATTGTCTCAACCAACTAAGTGAGCCTTACAACCAAGCTCACTAATAACTAAGAACATATATATATTATATATATTATATTATGCAAGAGTGATTTTGCCTGCAAAACTCAAACATTGTTATTTCCATCCACTTAACTTGATTTGAAGGTTATCAACAATGTGGCTGAAATGCCCCCGAGAGATTTCTATAAGGTGATGTTTGTTCCCAAGTATTTTCTTAAACTATTAACTTGTATGATGAAGGATGTTTTTATGGAAGTAGTCATTTCAAAAATAAGTCATTTTGTTGATTTTTTATTGATATATATTATAAAATTTTAAAATTTATGCTTCAACTTTTTTCAGTTCTCTCGTTTTTCTCCTCATTTTCACATTTCTTGAACACCTAAAGTGAATTGTTAAATATTTAGTTGATATAAAATCTTATATTTATGTAGATACTATTATGACAATATTTTATAAATATTATGTTAGATAGTTCTAGAGAAATGTATCCTTTAGTAGAATATAATAGAGTGAAATAAAATAAAAGTTGAGATGATTGTGAATTATGTTCGTAATTGATGTATTTTATCATTAAAATTGATTTTCACTTATTTATATATTTTTTAAGTAGTAGAATCAATAAATTTTAAAGACGAAATAATAACTATTATCTTTGATATTAGATTCAAACACTAAAATATCTAAATCAAATACAACATGAGATAGAAAATTTGAGAAAACGCATTCCCCACCTCTAGCTATATTGGCATAGCCTTTCCTTACACTTGACTCAAATGTAGTATCCAATTTCAATAAATCATTTTCATTAATTAGGTGATAAGTTGTTATCGTTTCCCTGCCCAAAAACGATTCCTAACTCATGCTTTTAATTTGGACGATGCTTAGAAAGGTTAGAACTATCCTTTTCATTGTTTACGCAATGCGTTCTTTTGACAAAACCAACTGGGGTTCAACTTTGCAACTAAAAATCATTGTGCATTTTGTTCTTATAAATTTAAATAATGTCAAAATTGATTTCAATGTTGCATGATTATGTATGCAGCTACCACCAACAGCGACAACGACTTCAAATTATTCAAACAACTATTTGCGCTTAAATTAAAACATTATAGAGATTTTTTGTGGATCCACGAATTAAAATGTTTTAGTACATTATTTCTTAAATTAATAAAGTAACGATTATTTAAATGAATTAAAACATTATTTATCGACTTTTTATTTTGAAAAAAATAAAAAGATAATTTCATAGAGAAAAACAGCATTTCATTATTTACAAACATTTATACTAGTTTTTTTATATTTTGTCATAAAAATATTTAATATTATAAATAATATAAATACAGAAATAATTAAATTGTATTTTGTTGAAACTTTTAATAAAGAACATTTAGTTATTTTAATTTTTTTTGAAAAGGTTATTATAATTTATTAAGTAATAAAAAATAGTTTTTGTTTTGTAAATGCATTTAACTACAATTTTAAAACCAATTTATATACTGGTACATGTCGGATTCCCGGACAGTAGAAATTTTCAACATAATATATGTAGCTGCAAATAACATTAAAAAATCTTCACTAACCTAGCATTGGATCGATATTCCTATGTACTTATGTTATTGCAATATTACGGGAATACGATCGGCTTTGTACTAGTTACCATGAAGTACTAACTTTATTTCTTTTTAATTTTTTTTAGGTCTATTTACACCTAATACGAAAATATTTTGTTTTTATTTTTTAGAATTTGTGTTTATATTACCTTGACATATATTATTGTTATGAAGAAAAAATAAAATATTATTTAGAAAAAATATATATTTTTAAAAATAATTTTTTTGATATTCTTTTTAAAAATGTAGACAATTATTTCCTTAACAATAATAAATAAAATTAATTTAAATTTTAGAAAATAAAAATAGATAATATTTTCACAAAGTAAACTAACCTTTATAATTTTTTTTACTCTTGATGAAATTATTTTTTATTTATTGTATACTTAATTATTTATTATCTCAATTCACTTATTTCTTTCTTTCTCTATAGAAAAATAAATAAAAATCATTTAGTGAAATAATAGTTAATAATACTACATCAAACTTTAAAAATGACAAATAATAAAGAACATTTTTTTCTAAAAGAAAAACACTTTTAAAAGCGAACAAAAGGAATCTTATTTTTTCAATTAATTAATAAAAACTTGCAATATATATATCATTAATCTCTAAGAAAGGGACCTAGAGTGGAAGTGGTATGGATTTACCTTTCAAATTTAATATTATGGTACCATTTGACCTTTAATACTACACCAAAGGACATGGTGCAAATGGTAGAAACATAACTATATTGACACATCAGTTACTAAATGTACACCACCCACTCCACCTACCAACAAATCAACAATTGAAATGTCATAACAACTTGCAATAACATATGGAAAGTCGAGTTCCATCTCTCGATTTAACTCCTAACACGCCACAATTATGGAAAATTAAAACCTATGGACCAAAATTTAATTCATATTTTTCTTCAATTTCATAATAATATATATGCTTGCTTGATTCATTTATAAGCAATAATAACTAGCTTTCATTTCACGTTTTATATCATGAACCGTTATGGAATACAAACAACATAAAAAAATAAAATAGCTTTAAAACCCCATGCTCTACCTCCTCCTATAACATTTGAACCATATTTTTCTTATTGATTATTTTATCAAATGCTAAAATGAGTCATAGGAAATCTCAATCATATGGAAGCATACCATTTTCATGGGAGGACAAGCCAGGAATTTGTAAGACACCCAACAATGAGTGTCCACTAAATTTAGGATCTTTACAAGCCAACAATCAAAAACCATCTTCCAAATTATCACCTACCAATTTGGAAAATAATATCTCTAAGAAGAATATTTTGGAATTTCATGACAAGAAAATTCCTTTGCCTCCATGTCAAACACAGCCTCATAGTAGAAGCAATTCCGGGAAGGGATTCAAATTTCATGAAGACCCTTTTCTTGTGGCTTACAAGGAATGTACTAAGAATGAGAAAAATTGCAAGATGCAAAGCAAGAACAAAAAAAGTGTTGGATTCAATTTTTGTTCAAGAAGAAGCTATTGTATTTTTTCATGTAGAAGTAGCATTGATGTAAATGATGATAATTACATAAAACTATCTAAGCTTCCTCGTCTTCCTACACATAAAGTTCGATCGCAAACGTTAGAGAATGAGCAGCACCGAGGCTTCAACTATGACTCATGGTTATAATTTATTTTTATTTATTTTTTGAAATTTTCATTGATACTTCACAAATGGTTTGTAACATTATTGCATATCTCTTGTTTGTTTTTTTTGGTAACATAACATTATAGTGCTTTGTTTGAATTGAGCATTAGATATCTCATCCAGATTATGTTATGTATCAAAAATAATATATTATCCATCATGAAGTATGGATTTTGTTTAATTCCCCTTCTATTTTATTTTCTCTGGAATTGATTATTCAATTGCATAAATGGGTAGGTATTTGATCTTAAGGGGCTAACACTCAGACAAATTATAAGAAAAAAGATAATATCTATTTTGTTTAATAAGCCAAAATGTATTATCACGAATGTGTATTCAAATATAAAACTTAACCAAAATATATTATTACGAATGTATATTCAAATACAAAACTGTGTTAGTACAATCCAGATTTAACAGACATCACTATAAGTATGTGCTTCATAGCCAATCAAAATAACGTTTCCCAAATTTTCTTTCTCAAATTTTTTTCTTGTAATAGATTTGTTGTCTCATATTAATTTTACTAAAAAATGGCGTAACCAATTAAATTACATCAGAGTTTTGATACATTTTTTTTTTCAAGTCCTGGATTTAGTGGCATACCAGTAAAATTTTCATTTTTATGTTAAGAATCAATCTAAGGTCAATCTTCTATGAAAAATAGATTATTTTACTTTTGATGAACAAAAAAATATGAAGAAATAGAAAATATAAAGAATGATACAAAATTATAGGAACGATAAGTATTATTAATTAGTTCCAATGTCAAATCATAGGCTGGCCAATCCCCCCAAATGCAAAGTAGGATGAAGAAGTAAAGGAAAAAACTTTGTTCGCCCTACTCATGTGGACATATCCAAATACATTAATTATGTGCTCTTTAAAAGTGGACTTTATTTGTAAAAAACAAAGAAAGAACACCCATAATTTATAGTCTATAAAATAGATTTAGATCGCTTAAACTTGAATTTAATTGGAGGAAATTTTTAAATCATCTCTTCTTTTTATTTTTTATTTTTATTATTATAAATTCTCTTTAAGGTAATTTTATTTGAAACATTCGACATTAAATGTGCATAACAACAAAAATTCAAATACAATTCACCTTGCTTTAGGAGTCTAGGCCCGACTCAACTACCATTGGTAGTCATTCTCTTCTTTTATTACTTATTTCCTACTTCTTTTTTTATAGTTTTGTCTCAAGACATAACCCAACACTTAAATTTAATAGGAGAAGAGGAAAAAATTTAGAGTGGAAACACAACTCATGCCAAGGGATGACAATTTGACTCATACTCATTAGGTACCAATAAAAAATATTTTCAATGGATAAGACTTATACTCATTTAAGGATACATGTTAGTTTGACCTATTTTTTCATTATTTTCTATTTCAATTTTAAATATTTTATTCTTAGTTATTTTTGCAATGAGAAAGAATTTTAATGTGAAGTCAACAACATCACTTTATAAGATACTATACACTTTGAGTTTTACGCGAGCTATCATGATTTTGCCATTAATTAAAATACCATTAATCTCGACTCTCAAGTAATATAAAACTTTGTCGACATATCGTAATAATAACCCTCAACCAAGACTAGTGGCTAAATAGGCTATAGTCAATTTGTGTGGTTTAGGTTGTCTTCAAGCATCAATATTTCGATCTCAAGTTTGTTGTATTATTTTTTGGATATATTATTTGATTGGAATGTAATGTGAGCCTCACAAGTTTATTCTTAATTAAATTAAAGTGATAAGTAGGTTACGAGTTCAATCTCTATCTTAATAAAATACTAACAATATTAATCATACTAATTATTAACATTGACCTTTGAAAAACAAATCTCAATACATTGAGAAGAGTACATATATTTACTAACTATTCTTAATCTTAGTTCTCACTTAAGGTGAGAGTTTTTTTTTTTTTGACAAGAATAGAAGAATTGTAGCAATTTAAGTATGATGGTGGCTCGTCATTTGTGCCCGGGGGTATTTCATTTCGGACCATTTCTAAATGTAACTAGAAAGGCCCAATTTCCTTGCTTGTTGCTTTTTCCACGAAGAATTTCCTATCTCATAACATGAAAGGAAATTTTTTATTTATCAAAAACCATAGAATAAAATAAAAATAAAAGAAGAAGTTCTGACCTCTCTCTATACAATTTTTGAAAATCTAATTTTATCTATATGATTTTTACTTCTGGACTAACTTTTTATTCCATACATGTACGAAATTCTTTGTATAATTTTTTTTCTTTCAAAAATTTGATTTGAAAATTAATTTATCGGACATTTTATTTTTGAAATTTTTTAAAATTAAAAAAAATGAGAGAAAAATATATATATATATATTGATAGATTTTAAATTCAAAATTTTGATATATAAATAAAAACCAGCAAAAAAATTTTACACATAAAAAATTTAATAAACAAAATTTTCAATATGTAAAAAAAAGTTGAGAAATTTTTTTACATATCTCAAATTTCCATTATTGAAAGGAAAAAAATTTAGATATATGGAAAAAATAATTTACAAACTGAACTTTTGAATTAACTTTTAGTATGTAAAAAAAGTTTGCATATAGGAAATTTCCAGTATATAAAAAGTTTGAAATAAAAAATTATATTTTAAATGATAGTTTTAAATTTTTCGATATGTGAAAAAGCATATATGTAGGATAAAAAATAGACTGATTTAAAAATATATATATTTTCTTAATAAATATATTTGAAAATTCAAATGTGAGTAGGTCGTAGGCCTTGTTATTTGTTGTGTTTACTCGGGACATTCTTAAATAAGGCCCAGTGTTTTCATAATTTCAATCCTTTAACTAATTGGTTTATCTTTAAGAAGGATTTTAACTCTTCACGTTAATTGTTTATGTTGTTATTGTTTATAAATAAGATTTGATAAATTTTTAGTACTTATAACAAATTCTCAAATTTTTAATTAATAAAAAAAATTATTCACTTTTAATTTTTTATGTTGAATATTTTTTAAATAATTGATACATTTAATTTCTAAAAAAGTTTTATAAAATTAAGAACCAAAGATTCATTTTAGTACTTGAGAAAATAGTGATATCCATTTTAGTCTCTAAAAAACATAGTGATACTCAATTTAGTCTATGAGAAAAATAAAGTAATTTTTAATTATTGAGAAAATTAAACCGAGACAATTTAGTTCATACGACATTTAGAGTTTCTTTGATTGATAAAAGAAAAAAAAATGACAAGAAGAGAAAATGAATAGAAAATAAGTTAATTATTTAGTGGTCTGGATAATTGTGGTCAACTCAATAAATGATTCTTAGTGCGCATATTTATGGCAGGTAACAGGCGTGGAACGAATGACGTACTTGTCGAGGCTTTCAGCATGATGGTTGCAGCCATGCGAGAACAAAAAAAATACTCTTCGTCACTTGAGAGGATCCAATATCACAGCAGCAACAACCATAGACCCTCAATATGTAGGAATTTCTGAATTTCGAAAGAACAATCCATCACCATTTTGAGGAAGTTATGATCCAGTTGAGGCAGAAGAATGGTTGTTGAATTTAGAGAAAATCTTTCGAGTAATGCGTTGTAATGATGGTCAAAAAGTTGACCTTGTCGTTTATATGTTAGAATCTGATGTTGAGCATTGGTCGAATTGTGCTAGATGACGTATATTGACACAAAGCCTGAGCTGCAAAGCTTTATCAAAATTCTAGAGATTCGTGACTACCCCACCTTGGTAAACAAGTCTAGGGTGGCTAAGCAAAAGATGCAAGCGCTAGAAGCTGAGAAAACAAAAGAGAAGTTTAACTCTGTTGGAAAAAGGTTCCATAATAACGACAATAAATTTCAAAAGAATACATACCCTATGCCCACAATTTCAAAGGACAAGTTTCGATTAGTAAGAATAAGGGATGTGAAAAGTGTGGATTTAATCATGGAGACCAATCATGTTCTGCCGCACGAATTACATGCCTTAAATATGGAAAGGTTGGACATTATGATAGATGTTGCCAAAGTGATGGGCAGTCCCAATCTAGACCACAAAACCAAGAGATAGTCTTTACACTCTAAGGAGAATAGGTGAAGGAGTCAGATGGTTTAGTCAAAGGTATGAGTTTTATTAAGAATAAAAAAATTATCATATTGTTTGATTCAGGAGCGACACATTCCTTTATATCTTTGTCTTGTGCGAAAGCCTTGCAATTGACTATTTCTTGTCTAACTTTTGATTTATGTGTTACTACCCCTGCTGAAAAAAATATTACTACCTCCACTGCATGCTTTAATTCTACTTTTGTTTGTCAAAATGTACGCCTAGTTACGTGGGTATAACAATTGAGATAATAACGGAAAAGTTTTCAAATTATGTAACAGAATAAGGTATTGTAATACATAATGAATTGTCTGAAAGAAATAATGTTTATGAAATCTTTAAATAAATCCTTACAGTTGAAAAATCTTTAATAATGAAAATATCTAAAACTAGGCAAATAGTATCTAATCCCGAAATAAAGTACGATGCAGATACTATGTCTATTTATTCTTGATCTACTAATCTAATAGAAGGAAATCACTATTCTCAAATGAGGTAGGACTTCTCAACTCTCGACGTCCCCAACGGTCTCCATCTCTGAAAACAACACTTTAATGAGATACTAAATCCCAGTGAATAATACAAACAATTATTCTTCCAAAATTATTTTTTAGAAATATTAATGATATAACTTAGTTTTTTCTATAATAACTAATTACTTTCAATAATTAATAAAAACTCATTAATTAAATTAATGATAATCCATATCTATTACAATCAAATAAATCCAATACACACATTTATTCTGCAGAGAATAAATCAATCAATTCAATGATATCTCATCGTTATATGGAGATATACTACTTCTGCGAAGTGAGTATTACATCATCATATGGAGCACCAACTCATCCAGGGTACAAGACTCGTCTGTGTGTAAATTAAGTCTCGTCTCATTGTGAAGTTTAAAATTTCATCATCCATATGGAGTTTAAACCTCATCTTATTGTGAAGTTTAAAACTCATCTATATGGAGCATAAACTCATCTCCAACACATACAATCAAAATAATTCATATTTTTAACAATCATATTCATAAAATCATGTATATAATATGTCATTTGAATATATAATAACAATAACCATTCAAGAAAATAAAATAAAAAAATATTTTAAAAAATATATATATTTCAAACATATACAATCCAAATAATTCATATTTTTAACGACCATATTCGTGAAATCATATTTATAAATATTATTTTATTTGAATATATAATTGCAACAATTGTTTAAGAAAATATAATACAACAATATTTTTAAAGAAAATATATTCAAACAATCATAAAAACGGTAATTCAACAAATAATAGTAAATAAATCAATTCATAATTTATTGATAAAAAAATTAAAAATGATAAATTCATAATCTATTGATAAAATGAATAATCAATTAAAAATAATGTATATAATATTAATTAAAAATTATAATTGATGAAAAAAAATAAATTACATTAAAAACTAAAAACGGCAATTATTTGAAGATATTTTTTAATTATAATGAAATGAATAAAATATAATATTTGTGATATGCAATCTTTGAATTTGGCTTGTACCAATTGTAGAACCAGTCACATCATTCAATAGCGCACCCCCATTTACAATGGTGGTAACAGGTAACCAATCGAAAAAAAATCCGGGTGTGGACAAAATGATGTATATTGATCAAATGTGGACAACTAGGACAATACAATGCAATTATGCAAGAGCTACACATAAAGTACAAGAAAAAGCTAGGCTATTACCTTCATGATTTGAGTGTATTTAAGAGAGATGAATGATTAAAATAAATTATACAATTCACTAAGAGAAAAATTAAGGCAAAGTTATCAAAGGTAGAGACGAAGAAGATTTGAGGGTTTTAAAAGGTGCCGCTGCATATATGTCCTAAATTTTTAGGGCACTAACTTTTTATTATATATATATATATATATATATATATATAATTTTAATATTTTTTTAGGTTAAAATACTTAATATAAAATTGATGTTATATTAAAATAATTTTAAATAAAAAATATTTTATAGTATTCTTTTATATTCCATTAAAAATTAAGATTTTTTTTTCATTTTTTTTAGTATAAATTTCAGCTTAAATTAAGATATTTTTTTTTTAAAAAAAAAACCTTAACGAAAAAATGAAATACTTGCCATCATTTACAGGAAAGACATAAAGTTATTTATTTTAATGGAAAATCCTTCTAAATAAACATGCTAATGTGTATTTATTTAATAATATTTAAGCAATATAACACTTATGAAAATATTATGGATTTTTGTTTAATATTAAAATACTTAAGCAATTCTATAATAAAAAATTATAATTATGTTACAAAAATATTGATGAAACATGGGAATTTCTTCCTGCTGAAATTCTATTGGATGATTTAAAAATAATAAAAGCGATTTTAACAATTAAGTTTTGGGATATTAAATTTTTTAAAAGTTTTCCTAACGCATTACAAAGTTGAGATTGATTTTCAAAATTAAAATTGTTAAAATTTTATATGGAATCTATTATGTGGAAAAATAGATTAAGTGGTATTACTTTGATTTCAATTAAAATTATTTTTTAAAGAATCTTTATTATAAATAAATTATAATAATTTTACAATAAAAAATATATAAAAAAATAATACGTTTGTATTTAATCCAAATACATTATTTTTTTTTTCGCTTATACTTAAAAGTGGAGGTAGGAAAAAGTAGTCTTATTTGAGTATATAAATTTGTCATGTTTCTTTATATTGCTAGAGTAAAAAAATACACCTAAGCTAGTTTGACGAGAATGCGAAACTAGTTAGAATAGAATCACTAAAAGCAAGTTCCTCAAATTTAGGAGATGATCTCTAAACTTTAGGGTAAGACGTAATGACTAATTAACATATCCAATCTAGATAGGACGAGTGGCTTATGCGTTTGTGAAGTTTATAGCTTTTTTCTATACTTTCTCAAATTATATTTATTACAGAATATTCGCTCATTTCTTTTACTTTTAAAACCAATTACTGCATAAGCAAAATGGTTGTAAATCCATAATATATAATTAATAATTACTTTACTAATAATTTAAAATGAGTAAAAATAAAAGCTATTATTTTAAAAGGTAGAGATACACATAATCCCTCGCTATTAAGAGTGAGAATAGGCAAGAACAAATTAAACTTTGCAAAGTATAATTAAGTTTGGCCTGAAAAATATTTAAGATATAAACTTGACTTATAGTCTGTTAATTTTTTTTCTTCAAAGTTTGAGTCTAATCTTTTAAAAAATCATTAAAAACTAATAATTCAATAAAATAAAGTATTATTTTAAAAAATTAACATATCATTTTAAATAATTTGATTTTATATGATATCATATTTCAATTCTTTTTATATATAATATACTTAAATATGTCAAAAATTAATGTAGAATATTATGATTAAATTACTAAAAGTTTAAAAAATTTATAATTTGACAAAAAATTTAAAATTTAATATATAATAATAATAATATTAATAAAAAAAATTATTATATTTATATAAATAAGTCGATCAAATAGATTTAAAAGACTTCTTTATGATTTGTAGTTTAATTTTTTTAACTAAATATATTTATAAAAATGTGCTATTACCTTTTAAAAAAAAATAGCATAGATTTGTTGTAGGCTAAGTTATAACCCTATCGAGGAGCATGATTTATTCTCACCCTTAGTCACTATTCCAGTGGAGCAATATAATTTACAAGTGGAGCAATATAATTTTAATATCGATGTAACAATTTTTTATATAATAAATATAGTTCTTTTATACAAATTTTGAAATCATATAAAAAACCTTTTACATATATATTTTTTGTTTCATCTTATAATTCATATTTAGAATATTAACCTCCAGTTATTTGTTGCTTTAAAATATTAAAAATCTTAAATAGGTGAAAGATTTATTATTATTATTATTATTATTATTATTATTATTATTATTTAGGGAGAGAGTTAGAGGTGGTATATTTATATATACATTTATAAAAGGAGATTCGAAATTGAGAATTTTTCATGTATATTCTTTTTTTAAAAAGAAAATAATTGATATAATTTATATTTAAATTTATATATTAAAATATCATACTTTAATTGACTTTTAAGAGGTTGCATCTCTACACTGTGATTATCTGAAGGATGATATATTTTTGTATACAGTAAGAAATTAAATCTATAGCCTTTTATTGTTGAAAAGTTTAAAAAAAAAATTAAAAAATTTTAGATAGTCGCATCTCAGAGATTCTCAGAAATGCGATCTTCTAAAGATCAAATTAAATAAAATATTTTTATATATAAATTTGAACGTATGATATATTGGTTTTTTTTTAATATATATAAAATCCTTAAAATTAATCTCTTTAAAATATAAGATTGTTATCACCGCACTAACATATTAGCCTTCTTTTTAAATTATACTTTATTTATCAATAAATATTACATAATAGTACCATAAATTAATTAATTTTTTTTATCTGTCTTAATTATTCAGTATGAAAAAGACCTTTTTATACATATTAACCTTTTATACGTAAGCTCTATATCCCGTATTATATGTGACTCTCTTATATTAATTTTTAAGTTTTTCGTTTGTTGCTTTAAAATATTCAAAAAGTATTATTATTTTTTTCTTAAAAAGGTTAAGGATTTATTAATATTATTTAGGGAGAGTTGAAAATGGCATTTGATTATACATTTATAAAGATTTAATCTCGATCTCTTTAAAATAGAAAACTTTTATCATCAAATTAGCACACTCATTAACCTCCTTTTAAAGTTATACTTTATTTATGAACAAGTGTCGCATTATAGTACAACAAAATTATTTTTTACACTTTTTGTATTAAATATTTGGTATAATAAAAATCCTTTTATAAATATAGACCT
>JBBPBS010000007.1:3417885-3454396 GCA_037974835.1 Cicer judaicum | reverse complement strand
ATTTTTATATTTTTATTAATTTATATTCTTATATTTTAAAAGTTAAACATATTTAATCAATTTTTTTAATTTTTTAATTAAAGAATGATGACGTGAGATATTTTAAATAATATATAATTTGATATAAAGATATAAAATAATTAACACTCATAAAATTGAAATAAAATACTATAAAAATTTAGTTTTTAACTCTATAAATTTTTATATTTTTTATTTAATTAATATTATATAAATACTATATCATAGAATTGTATGTCATATCATTAAAAATATATTAAATTATTATTTTTTAATTCAAAAATTTATTAAAAAATTAAAATAATTAACTTTTAAATTAAAATATTAATTTTGTAATTGATAATAATAAAATGATCAGAACTACGATTAAATATAAATTATACTATCAAATTAACTAACATATTTCGTTTTGATGTTATATGATTTTTTTAGTTGGTTTTAATTTATTCATTTGGTAAGTATTAATTTAATTTTTTTTCTCTGGCCTACTGTCGACAATGTTCGTCTAGCTGACCTCTCCCACAATTATTTGTCACAATCACACGCTTTAAAATACACTGTACTACTTCATGCTGGTTTAATATATTTATTATTTTATTTATTTTTAAAAATAATGTATGCCTCCAATGTAGCTCATCCCATGCCACAGTCAATATAAAATACAGAAAGCTATGTTTTTGGGTTTATTAATCAAGACTGTTGCAATGTCTTGTAACCGACAAAGTGAAGTTCCAACATTTGGAATAATTTAAAGCAAAAATCCATTAGAGTGTGCCATCCAAAACCTACTTGACTGGTAGATAGGGATATGGCCACTATTGGGCTTCAAAGTTGGCCTCCAACCCGTGACGCAGTGTTTCTGGGCCATTGTCATCGTTATGAATGCTTTTTCATACACAATAATTGTTCCTTTATACAAATACCATATACTTTATTTTTAACTAAAAATAATATTTCTTCATTTAAATTAATAAAATATAATTACAAATAACACAATTTTGTTAAAATTTAAAAAAATTAAATCAATAATCACAATATTTAAATTAATAATATTAAATAATAATATATTTATAAATTTAATAAAATTTATAAATTTAAAATACTCATATATTCAAATCTACAACATTAAAAATTTTAAAATTATTTATTGAATCTATTTATATTATAACAATATAAATATAATTAATATTCATAATAAAACAAAAAAAAAATCAAACACCATCGCTATCCGACAAAATAAAAATATTATGTAAAAATTAATTATTTAAACATAAAACGATATAAATGACTGAGTGAGTTTAAAAAGAAAAAACAAATACTATCTTCCATAATCAAGAAGAACAGAGGCATAGATAAAAAAAGTTTGTTGCGGCGCTAAATACTAGGCACTTAGGTTATACTAATTACCAGTAATTATTAACTACTTTTTTTTTACATGTGTAGATTATTAATTACTAACTAGTATGCATAACTTGTTATTGTTTGCCAAAAAAATGAGAAATAATAAAGAACAACTCATCTTAAGCCATTGTATGCACGTCAATCTCCTTTATAACTTATAATAAAAAATTGCTTAGACTAGGTTGGTTTAAGTTTATTCATATTATTATTACGATTTAATTTATATATCATCTTTGTAAAAATATATTATACCATAAAGCAATTATAATTATTAAATTATATAAATACTTAACTATAATTATTTTTAATGTATTAATATTTAATAGTGTGATCTTTTTACAATGTATTGTATCAAAATATCAAAAAAAATAAAAATGCATTGTCACTGCTTAAAAATTAAAATCCACTTGACAATATTGAGAGCTCAAGCCCAATAAGAATTTTACTTTTATATCTACCAACTATATACATTAGTCTAGCATTTCCTTTTAATCACAATCCTATTATATTTTTTTCAACCCCAATAACTTATTTGCCCCAGTTTTTTAACAATAAATGTCGGTATGTTAGTTGTTAATGTTAATCTGTTAGTGTTTGTTGGAAATGAGTATCGAACACAAGGCCATCCTTAGCACTTTATTTTTTTATTTTTTTCACTTCAGTCACAAAATTAATTTTATATCCCATATTAGACCAACTAACTTACACTTAATCCATTCACAACAAACTTCACAAACATTCACTAATTTCCAACTTATATTATGCCAATTTCTCCTTTTTAATTTCCTTTTGTAGAATCAAAATTTCTGCACTCTTCTAAAACATATACTCTCCTTAGTTCTATGTCATCATCTCCTCCCAACACAACAACATTAATTTTATTTTATTTCTTCCTCTTGTTATTACTTCTCCTTCAATATTTAAATTTTAAAATTTTCAATCAACATCAATTAGTTTGTGTCTACTTGTACATTCGCTCACAATCCATATTTTTTTTATAGAACTTACAATCAATAAAAAAAAGTTAGATTTTTTTTACTTTAATCAACTAATATATGTATTTTAGGTTAATAGTTCATTATAATTATTTATTTTATAAAAGTTCATAGTCAAAATATATAGACTATATTTTAGCCCATCAAACGAAGTTTCAAGATCTGACACTTTTTAATATAGACGTAGTTTAGGGAAATTTCTAGATCCCACACATTTTTTTAAGATAGACATAGTTTAGGTGGTTATGATGAAATGAAAATAGATTTACTCTTGAAAAAAAATCTTATTAATCATTTGTAAAAATTGATATTTACTGTGTTTTAATACCTTTTGCTTAAAGTAATTAGAGTAATATTTGTTGGAGATGTTCATAAGGGGTTACAAAAGTTGAATTGAGTAGTTTGTTAAATTTGATATTCAAATTGATCAATTTTATTTGAATTTGATTAAATTTTAACTCATAATTTTTACATTAAATCCGAATCAAACAAATTCGATTCAGTTAGTTGAATTGAATTTGTAGATAATAATTATAAAATAGAAATAAATATAAATATTTTGAATATTTTAAAAACAATAAAACTATACATTAAATATTTAAAATATATTCACAATCACAATAAAATAATTAAATCAATTAAATTTAACAAATATATATATATCACGTCAACAAGTTGAACTTGCATATTAAAATTGTTAAATCTACTATAGGAATTAAATTTTATACGACTTTAATCAAAATACATATTTAATTGATTTTGATGGCTGTAATCACAAGTTTATCTATATACATAAACACCTCTAAATATAAATACGTTGGATTTGTTCGGTTTAGTTGAATCCTAATAGTGAATCGATTGAACCAAGTAGAGTTTAAGAATTTTAAATGAATTGTAATTTTTGAAAATATCTAACTAAATTTAAACGTTTTCAAGTATTGAGGTTGTAATGGTTCATTATTTTAGTTATATCATTTGCTAATGAAATTCTCTTTGTGCTCTCATGTTTTAATATTTTTATTCCTATATAACAAATAACTTTCAGATGAAATTCTTTTCGTGCTCTCATGTTTTAATTGTTTTAATGTTTTTATTCCTATATAAAAAATAACTTTCAGATGAAATTCTCTTCGTGCTCTCATGTTTTATTGTGTTTTTTTCCTGTATAAAGAATAACTTTAAGTGCTTCTACATTCCAAAAATTATAAAATACGAAGAAACAATCTAAAAAATAAAATTGAAGAAAATAGAAAAAATTCAAGCTACAAATTATTTACTTATAAATATACTCTAACTTGAATAAATAAACAAACAATAGAAAAAAATAAAATAAAACGACACGTTAACATATTAAATTTATTATATTTAAAATTATAAATTTACCGCTAAAATTAAACATCTTCGATTTTGATTTGATTTGTCTCAAATTTAAGATAAATGCAAATAAAGTTGAATTGAACCAATAGGTTTATTAAGTCGACTTATATTCATATTCACCATTAATATTTATCTATTGATGCTTCCATTTGTAGAAACCAAACATGTCTATTGTAACAATTCTACTTTAGCACGAATTTTTTTCAAAGTATATCATAGGTTTTTCTATTGACTTTGTTGGAATGCTAGGCCACACTAGTTTGGAAGTGAAGAAAGTGAGTACGTAAACAAACCAATACCACTCTCAAAATATTGCTTTTGATAGTTGCACCTCAAAAGAAAATTGCTTTCAAGGGAGTGATGGATTGATAATTTCAAATAGGTGCGACCCATACCTAACCCGAGTGATGGTGACCGGCTAGATTGTAAATTCTTAATTAATTGAAGAAAATATATATAGATGGTATTTTTAGCATCACGTTTCTATTTTTATTACAAAAATATTAAGACTACACTTTCTAACGTATATTTCAACATTATTCATTATTAACTAAATTTTTAATAGATTTCACTAAATTAATGTGATGTTCAAATAATTTAGTAAATTCAATAAGAATTTTAATCAATAAAAAACAGTATATTGATAAATATGTGTTAGACAACACTTCTTATTTTATTATAAGTTGGTGAAATTATAATTTAATGCAAAATACAAAATTTAATATATATTATGATATACTAACAAAAATTTAATATATATTTTAATATATATTTTAATATATATTTATTTAAATATGTTAATCTAGTAGACTTAAAAAGAATTTTTAGATGGACTATAGTATAGTCTTATTAGCAAAGTAATATTCTTAAAAAAGTGTTCGGCTTTATCTATTTGAAAAAGTATGGTCCATCGAGGACCGCTCCATTAAATTTAGATGTATAAACAAAATTTAAAATGAGGTTATCTAAAAATATAATGATAAATTGAAGATATTTTAAGTCTAATAATTTTTATAATATTAAATACTTTCTTTATTATTGTATAATATTAAACAACATAAAAAATATTTAATATATTTATATAAAAGTAACTTTTTTAATGAATTAGTAAATACTAGAACTAGAGAGTGAATTTATATTATAAAGTTTAAAAACAATTATTACTAATAAAATTAAAATTATAAATTTGAGGTTCAAGACGCATACTTACCTCCCCTTGAGTCGCTCTTGGTCCAGCCTAATATAGGTTAAATAATATGATCTTGTTGGTCAATTTGACACATTTTCAACAAAACTGAAATTCACTGTACAAATTTTGAAAATAAAAAGTACTTTAAATCAACCCACAAGCTATCATCTAAAAAAATAAATGCTAATTTAAATTGTCATCGTTTAATCACTAATTTCCTTTTAAAGATTAAATATCTCTAATAACTAATACTCTAGAAGCATTGTTTCGGAAGGTGAAGTTCAGCCACTACATGAGTTTCAGTAAAGAAGTTCAAAGTTCAATATTTGATGCTAATAAATTTCTCTTTATCTAACTAATTATTAACGGTTAATATTTGTCTACGAATAAATCTTCTATTGGCTATTAGTTACACAAAAAACATCCTCCAAACTCAAATCACAATTCTAGCGCTTTCGTTAAAAATTTATTTTTGATTCTTTAATTTTTAAGATGTTTTTGATCGTTGGAGATGTTTTTGACTCTAATATTTTTTAGGGGATTTTCCCCCTAAAAAATCACTTTTTCTTGTAGTATCCATCTTTTTTTTCCACTAATCCATAATACAAATAATATGAATAGAATATGAAATGTCAATTGAGGCTAGAAAAAATGAAATTATGTTTAATCACCCTCTCTCTCTATATATATATATATATATAAATTGAAATACCAACGAGGCTAAAAAGAATGGATTTTATTTATAAAGAAATATTGTAATCGAGGAGGAAAAAGAAGTGATCTCTTCCATATTTAGATTAGGAGATTGATGGTTGTGTTTTTCATTAAATTGGGATGTATGCATTAATAATAATCTATTGAAAACTCACCACTTCAATGTTTTGGAGTCTAGATCACTTGATTTTTTTATTGTTAGTATTTTGAAATAATGAATATTGAATTAGAGATGAAACACTAAAGTGTTGATAAAGAAATAATGTAATCGAGGAGGAAAAAATGTTTCAATTAAATATTGAGATGAAAATATTATAGCGAAATAATTATACTTTGATAACATAATAGGTAAGGAACAAAAATTGCGAAACAATTTTTTTTACTTCTACTATATAGAGTTTTGTGATTTGTAGTGTGAATAATGCTTTTAGAAATCCATGAGGGGCTTAAACTACTGGAGAACATATCATACCTCCGTTCGTGGATAAAATATATGTAAAGTTGAGAGAGTGTTAAATTTGATAATAATTTTCATAGGTCTCTTTCGAAATACAACAAAGATTAAATGAGTCTATCGGATATTTTAACAAATATATAAAATTCAAACTTGAAAGAAAAAAACGCCACAACGAGATAAGTAACGAACACATCATACTAAAACGACAAAAATAATAATATCACAACAACAACAAAAATGAGAAAAACAAAATATATGATATTAATAAAAGGAAAAAAATGAGTCAAATGGATAATTCGACTAAAAATGACATTCGAGAATTTCTTCACCTTACAAATTAGTGTTATATAATATATTTTATTATTCAAGAATGTTAACACCAAAAATAGTCGATCGAATAATGTATTAGCCATTTAACATAAGTTGAAGTATTTATGTATAAAAAAATATTTTTATAGTCTTAAATATAGCTAAAAATTAATTAACTCTATTATATTTAATGTTATTAGTTCTACAAGCGTCCTTTTATTAATTTGAATTTTATTTTTCTAATAATTCTTTTGTTTTCACGGAATAAGTTTTCATGAGAAATTATTCAAAAAATACAATTAATTTTTTTTTATTTTGAATAAAATTAAATGAAATAAAATACTTTTCTTACAACATATATTAAATATTGTAAAATAGTGTAATTTGGAATTGTTAAAATAATCTAATTTGGAATGACGAATACCCTCTTTGTAGTCCTGTGATTAGGCTACGTCTTTTGATAACAACTTCTGGCCCCTCATTTAACCAAAAATCTTGAACATATATAAAGTCATCAGTCACTTTATATTATGATAAACGCTAAAGGTACCCATCTTAATTGCACTAAATCCAAAACCAATCAATTGGATTCTCTAAAAGCAAAAGAGGGATTAAGTTCGTACTTTGTTTGATTAAAGATAGTGACGTATTCGTTTCCAATGAAAAATTCCATCTTTCTACTGTGTATATAATTTTTAAAGAGTATCGTACTAATCAGAGTTAACAATCAACATGTACAACAAATTTTTTTTATTGAAAATTTAGTCATTTTAAAAAACTTATTGGTATATTTAATTTCATATATTGATCACTTTAAAATTCTATATTTATACTTTATGTCCATAATATATATCATTTATAATTTATTTATTTTGATAAATTTAAATAAAATAATTTCAGTTTTTGATACTTCGTTCAGTAAATATTATAACATTTTAAAATAATTTATAATTTTAAAAATTACATTTTTTTTATTAAAAGCTCAATTTTTTAAATTTAAATAGTCTCCAAAAAACATTAATAATTTTTTTTTCCAACGCTCACTATTTTATTTAGTGAAATACATGTGCCACCACTTTAATGAAATCTATTTTCAATACAGTGAAACTCACATGTATTTCATTCCATAAGAAAATTAATGATAGAAATAAAATGCTATTAGATTTTATTAAATAATGGTTAATCATTTTGAATTACTATATCTCTTCTACGACATAGAAGTTAAGTATGAAATTTCACAATTGATAGTTTATACACAAACTTTATAGTAAAATCTCTACAAATTTGAAATGTTCATTCTCTTTGATATTACATGGGATGTTTCCCACTATTTTTTTTTCATAAAGGTAAAATATATTAATATAGCATAACTCAAGGAGTAGGCATGAAAAAATACACAAGGTTTGATCAGAAAAAATTCCCTACTCCCGGGAAAAATTCCCCTAATTTAAATTTTCATAAAATTGATAATTCAATAAATAATTAACAACACTTCCATTAAATATAGAATGATATTTTTATCCTACAACATTTCCTTTTTCATTACTTTTATTGTCATATAAATATAAAAAATATTTTACACCAAATCACTTTGATATATGATTTATTGTAAACCGTTATTTAAAAATTGATTAAAATTATACTTTGATATATGATTTATTGTAAACCGTTATTTAAAATTTGATTAAAATTATAGCGACGATTAATGTCACTCTTCCAAAATAGAAACGAATGACAATTGAAACACTAATTTGAATAAATCATTTATTTTAAATACTAAAATTTCAGAGATCAAACAAATTAATTTTCAAAATTAATGAAATTAACAAATAATCTCTAAAAATACTATATCATATTGAGCAATGTCTAGCTCTAAATTTGTCGTGAATATTTGAGTGAATCCTCCTATAATGAACAATAAGATGAACCCTATAATATATAATACAGGTGTTTTGGTAGCAATCCAACTAAGTATTTTAATTATAGTGGAGAAAACCGTGATCATTATAGACTCTTTGAGTAATTCAATAATTAATCATTAAAATTAAAGACAACGTGATTTAAGATTTTTTATTTTAAAAATCATTCTAAAATTTTGTTAAAATTTGATAAACCAAATTGCTTAGCTAACACCTATAAACAATTTCTTCGGAAAAAAAACCAATAATCAAATTCAAGGACTAAAGCATAGATCTATCAATCTTTCCCATCTAGCACTTTTTTACAAGCACTGTATAGACTATAAGAGTGACCTCATATCCTTTCATTTAAAATAAAAATTTAACTTAATTTTGACAATATGTTCTACATGTTTGGTCATACCTTTTTACATTTAATTTTGAGTTAATTTTGACAACATAAGTGATGACCATACTTATTTAAACTTAATTTTAAATTACTGTATTTATTCAATGTTGGAGATACCGAATATAAAAACTTAACTCGAGAGACCGTGCTAAATGGTAGATATTTTTTATCTCTTATGTTAGCAATATGTTGGGGCGATTGGAATACTTGCACACACTCCAACGATTAAATAAAAATTTATTATAGAATGAGAAACTTTTTAGGTTTATTTATATAGTATCTTTTCTAAGGTTTTAGAAGAATCCCATTGTGATCATTAGAGAGGGAGTCTATGATCTTAGGATTACCCTCTAATGTTGGACGCGTGTCCTTGTAATCAGAGAAAGATGAGTGCCATCTGGTGGTCATGATTATGATCAAATTGACATCAAATGACTCATAATGAGTGCATTGGTCAACTATTGTGTATGTTATCATCAAATTCTCTCCTTGTTCATCTAGTAGTTATGGTTAAATGTCTAGGTGAGTTATGATAGACCATTACATCAAATTCCATCATTGTAAACGGCTTGCCCTAGTTTTGAGAGTGCTATGTGATGTTATCTAATTGGGTTGAATCAATATAGATTCATATTGGATCTAACCTAAATTAGCATGAATTCGATCTAAAATAATATATTATACACAAAGGTGTTTAGTCAACAAATGCTTCTCCTAAGATGACATTAACTTGCAAACAAAAGGATAGAATAGCTCGAAGTTGACTTGCAACAAATGTTTAGTCATTGTTTGAATTTTATTTTCTAGGATATAATCAAATGCACAATTGGTGAAACTGATTAATACCATAAAAAAATAGAGTGAATTTAAGAACTATTTCTTAAAAATTATGAATTTTCATATTATGAAACATTAATCAATTTTCGACCACATATTTAGAGATACAAATTATTTATCACTTAAATCACACCCACCTCTAGGTGGCAATAATTTTATATTATCTATACTAAGTTTTATTTATTTATTTATTTATTTTTGCATTTTGTCTCTCTTACAATTAGTTTTCATCACAAATTCCACCATATTTGCTATTTTGAGTTATCTCTCTTTTCTATTGATTCCCTTTTTTTTTTATCTCTCTTTAGATGTGAAAATTTTTCTACGACAATTGCATGTATTTTGTTGTCAAAGCTATCATTGTCTCTTCTTTTGTTCCTATTTCTCTTGACAAACAAGATGTCATTTTTATGAGTAAGAATTAAAATTAATATCTCAAAATTTATAATACACAGTCACATATACTACACATGAGCCACTTGCATTAGACTTGAATGACGAGTAAAAATGTCTTTCAACTGCAAGTAATTTTTTTATTAGTTGAATTAAACTACACATAGAATCAAATCTACCGGTAGTTTTAATAATTCAGATCTAGTATATGAAATATGAGATTAATTTTGACTTTGGAGAGACTTATTAAAACTGTAGCTCTAGAGAATGATTTGATAAACAGGCAACTACACAAGTAAAGCAACCAAAAAAGACCTAGTATTATACATAATATAATTATAATCGAAAATATATAACCCTTATGGTTTTGAAAAAATCAATAAACATTTTTGATTATTTTCCAAAACCGGTTCTAGCCTTTGCCCCAAAAATAGCACGGAAAACACACAGAATCTTTTATCATCTCTATCTTTCTTTAGTAATTTATTTACACAGACAAATTACGATTTGACTTAAAATTTTAACCGTATTAATTTACTTAATTAATCAAGGTGGTTTATTCTGCGATGACCGTGGTAGTGTTACATGTCCAAGCAGGGGAAAAGGGTTGTAATTGTTGGAAAACCAAAATTTGAGTATAATTGTTGATTCTTTGGCTGAGAACGGTTCGCTCGGACCGGAGCCATTCATTTTCGGTTCGTATGCGGTTCGAGTGGTAAATAATGAATTGCAACCGGTTCTTCAATTCTCTGTTTTCGATTCTACACTTGTTTAGCTGACTCCGTAGGTTATCAAGATGTCTCTGTTTACGCATCCGTGACCTTCGGGCCGATTCCCGGTTCGATATCATGCGCCGCTTCTTTCGTTCGTCCGTAACCCGGTTCGGTTCGTTTGAGTCCGGTTTTTGTTTAGCATGGGTTCGGTTCGGTTCATCTGAACCGGAACTCGAAGTGATGGGTTTGGGACTGGTGGGGTTGACGGCGTCGGAAAACATGTCGTGGAAATCCCACGGCGTGAAACAGCCGGAGAAGACGGAGAATGAGTTGTCGAGAAGAGAGTCGGAGGGAGGGAGGGTGGAGAGCATGGTTGCTGCAAAGTGACAAGGGTTTTGGTAATTAGAGAGTGGTGAAAGAGAGGAGGGAGAAAGGGAAGAAAGGTAGAGGAGGGTGCCCTTATTTATGGTGGATTTCTGGGGTAAAGCTTTGTAATTAATGGGACTTTGTAAGGGTGTTTTGAACTGAAATTTTATTTACAATGGATGGTTTTTGAGTCATTTAGCACTATGGTTGTGACTTGTGGGCCAATGCTCACTTCTCTTTTTAAATTAGGAGTCTTGATGGGTCCCACCTAAAGATTGTGTTTTTTTTAATTTTATTTTTTACAAAACCTTACTAATTGGTTTTTAAACAAAGATAAATATAGAGATTACCATGCATCTATATATAGAGGTGGAAATAGATTAAGGATGAATAGTCTATAGCTTCATTAGGGACATAAAACATGTGTATGTCGTAGGTATAAGATTCAAAAAGTGGACACTTATAATTTCGCTTCTCGTTCCTTCTCTCAACCAACATTCATTTTTTAAAAAGAAATTAAACGGCTATTTGTTTTAGTTTTTTCATAAATTAATTTTTTTTAAGTTTTAATATGTTGATTGCATTTTTTTTAAATATGAATCTAAATATAATTTAAAAAGTGTTTTAAATTATAATTTTTTAATAGATTCTTAATTATATAATTTCTTTTATAATTAACTTATAAAAAAGCAATTTTTACTATAAGCGATGACGAAAAAATAATTTTATGTTTTTTTACATATTTTGGAAAAAAAAACTCTAAGTTATCAAATATTAACACCATTTTTTTATAATATGTAAAACAGGGCCCTAAGTCTAACTAAATGTTGTAAAATTGTTAGGTATACCTGATAACAAAACTAAGGTATAATTCTAATATATTATTTGTTACAAACATATTTTTTAATTTTGATCTGGCATTTCTGCAAATCTGGTGTGATATGTTATTAATTTCATATCTAATTAATTTATCAATAGGTAAATTAATTAACAATTTAATAGACCAATAAAATTTAAACTTTAATTTTATATTTATATGATATTTTTGAAAAATTAATTTTATATATTATCTTATTTAAATTTTATTTTATAATAATAATAATAATAATAATAATAAAAAATTAAATGTGCCAAAAAATAGACTAACATGCTTAAATAATATAAAAAAATGTTAACAAATTTATTATTTAACTCAAAGTACAATTTATAATATAATAATAATAATACTAATAATATTTTATTTATATTTATTTAATTAGGTTGATGTAATAGGTCTAATTTTTTTATGGTCGATAGACCGACCTTAGTAGTTAAATAAATTTCTAAAAGTGCTATGTGCTTGTCTATTTAAAAAATTCTGACCTAAATACAATTAAAGATAAGTGATAGACCTTTTTCAAGTGACATTTTATAAATTCAAAAAAGTAAAATGAACCATACAATTGTTGTAGATATTTATTCCTTGTTTCAATAATTTGTTATAAAATCTAGCTATCTTTATGTCTCCTTGATCAATATTTGTTATCCTAATTATCTTTATTCTCTTCATTTTTATAATAAAAATATTTAGATCAGGTACACACTAATACAAATTTATATAATTTATATATATATATAATTACTAATTATTTATAAAATTTATTTTAATTATTAAATATTAATATTGTTATATTAAATATTATATTTTATTTGAATTCAAATTTAAATTGTATATAATATCTTATATATATATTTGAATCTAAAATTTTATTATCATATACAAAATTCTTTACTATTATTATTACCTTAATCACTATAAATGGAAGATCCGATTATATGTGCCAACGTAATTGGTCTCGTTTCTCTCTTTGACCTTTCAACCCTATATTGTCTCATTTTCGAGAAATAGCTAAACATATAAATCTACATAAATTTATGAATTTAATTTATATATATGTTAGTTAAATAGTTCTTACAGATTCAATTAATAATTATAATTATTAGATTTTTAAATATATTTAACTTTTATAAAATTTATCTTTAAAATTATTTTCATAAATCATCGTGAAAGACTAAACAATGTAAAAAAATTTACATCAACAATAAATAATAATTAAATTTTAAATTTATTTATTTTGTTATGTTAAAAAATATTTATTTGATGATCAGCGAAAAGTCCTAGCTAGCCTGTCATAGAAAAAGTAGTACAAAGTTCTAGCATAGTTAACCTGTATTGATAATAGATCTTTTTGGGTACAAATGGATGTTTTTATTATTTATGTGTGCAAATGTATGTCATTATTGTTATTATTTGTAAACAAAATGTCAACATTATTATTTATAAAATAAAAATGACATATGCATGTCACTACAAGATATAAAATATTGGCATTATATAATGTTAAATATATGTTCTATTTTTTCTCTTATCCAAAAAACATGTAATTATTTTAATAATACTTTTTTTTTTCCTCATACGTTTCTTCCATTCCTTCACCAGAAAGTTCTGGAATTGTAGCCCATTCCTTCACCAGAAAGTTCTGGAATTGTATTGCTTGTGTTAGATTCAATTTCATTGATTTTTAAAACACTTAAATATAAATATCTTTCGTTAATCTTAATAAAATAACAATTTAAACTAAAACAAATTTTTTACCATTATTTAATCACTTTATTCCCATTTATATTTTTGCCTTTTAATGTTTACATGAATATTATTATTACTCTCACGTTTTAATCCTAAAAATAAGCAAAATTACACATGCAATTTTTAAATTAGTTTTTTATATTTTTTTTTCCTCTTAATTATAAATCATTTATACGATCTGATTGAAGTTTTCTAAAATTCTATTTGCAAGTTGAAATTTTAGGGTTATGAAAGAAAAGAATTTGGTGAGCTAAGACTACATTTTGATATGTATTTGATATTTTAATTTTTTTTTTTAAAACAACATGATAAATGAGTATATAACATATTTTTCTTTTAATTTTTAAAAATATTAAATATATATCAAAATATAAACTTAACATTTGAAAGCCCTCTACTCCAAAAATCAACCAACCCTCAAACACACATAAGAGGATTAATATAAGAGACATTTTAATAAAATACTTTCTAAAGTTTCTAATGATCAAATATTTTCAATTGTACTAGTTTTCAATAAAAGAGAGAAAAATAATTGACATTACAAACACAATGTAATTTAAACGACAAATTCAAAAAAAAAAAAATTTAAATGACCAAAAAGATAAACTAATCAAATTCAAAGGATCGTATACTTAATTTTATAGAAAAAATATGAAGCAATAAAACCCAATCCAAATTTTGTTAAAAAAAAAAAACTCAAATCATATAATTAAGGTGGCAAAACAGGAAGGATCTGATAATGAGAAAGGGGAATGGCTCTAGGAATATGAACAACTTCAATTGGCTTATGAATGTCATTAATTTTCCTTAACAAAGAAGAGATGAAACTCAATATGCTTAGTGCGAGCATGAAGGATATGATTGTGAGAAAGGGCAATGGCTCTCTTATTGTCACAATGTACTATAAGAGTTTACTTTAATGCCTAATTCAAAGAGAAGATACTAAACCTATAGTAATTCTAATGTAGCAAGGACTAAACTACAATACTCAAACTGAAAATGACTGGTTGTTTCTTGGCTCACCAATAAATAAGATTGTTGCCTAGAAAAATGCAAGCCCCTGTAGTAAAGTGTTTGTCATCAAGTTTATAACCCTAATTTGTATCATAGGAGGCAAGGAACATTCCTGTAAATCCAATGACATACTGCATTTGAGATATCTTGGGACACACTTAACATCTTGTAAATGAGAGTGAAGAGGTTGGGACATAAACTAATAGACTTTATTGATTGCAAAACAGATGTTAGAGTAAATGATGATGACATACTGAAGTGCACCAACCACTGACCTATACAAGGTTGAGTCTAAAAAGATACCAAAGTTATAGGTTAACGGAGAGGTTTGGACTTTATCATGTTAGTTGGAGAGAAGATTTCATATGTATTTTCATTGAGAAATGAGGAAATAACCATTAGATTGAAGCTTGACTTCAATCCCCAAGAAATTGTACAAATCACCAAGTTTCTCGAGTGAGAAAACTAAATTCAACTTTATATGAAGCTAGAGTTATTCTCAATAATGATGACATCATCAACATAACATCTGTAAACAATAATGTCATTTTTGGTCAAAGAAACAAAACTAAAGAATATTTGAACCAATTTAGGTTGAAGAACTGTAACCTTTACTTATTTTTATGATAACAACTTTATTTTATGCGAACAATTTAAAGCACTAATGTTTTATTTTAGTGTCAAGTTTTTAGATCAGGTTATTCTATATGTGTTCACGTTGCATCCTTTGATGTTTGATCTAAGTTAAAGAAACAACAAGATTCCACTTTAAAATGTACTTTGAAATGTGCCTCTAGTGATTTTGTTATAGTAAGAAATGCTTTGATTAGTTTGGCTCTGACGACTACAACAAGCATTTGACTATTCTACCTCTGATAAGTGGGAAAGAAAGTGATCATTTGTATTTAATGAATCACGTCAAGCATTTAAAAGTCAATGCTATAATAATAGTCAATGTTCCAATAAGTCAACACTATGAAAATTCAATGTTTTAGAGAAGACAAATTTTTTTTGCATCCTATACTAAACGCTCTGTATCTATATTTGTCCAAAGGTTTGTGCAACATACTCTAATCATAATATCTTCTGCTCTCTCTGACTGTATGTCAAGATTTACATAATCAATTTCAAGGATATTTTTTTGACAAGGTTTAAAGGCGAATCAATCTCATAAGATTTGATATGAAACTTCATGGTATATGTTGATTTCTTGCAACCAGTACAACATCTATAAATCCTAAGGCAATTTATGAAAGGACGTGGAACCTCTTATTAAAAAAACAAGCAACAACGTACCACAATACAACTCTTTCTGCACTAATGTTCTTTATCTTTTGTTTTTTCTAAGTGCTGAGAAATATTTTATGAGAGTACAACATTGTAAACACTCACTTGTGAGAGTAATTCAAAATACCTTTAAACTTGTCTTTGTAACCTAACTCAGTAGTATATGCACCCCTCAACAGCTTGACTGTAGTAAGTTAGAAGGTTGAGAATATTTGAGTACAATAAGTTTATTTAATAGATGTTCAATTGAAAATGTAATTCAGTTGGTGAGTTAATAAATTAAATTCTCCAAATTAAAAAGATTAGAAGTAACTCAATTGTTTTCGTCTTTTATTATTAAAATTGTTTTAAAATAAAGCTCAATTTAAATTTTACTTTTTTGTATTTCTACGTAAAAGAGAATTGAAATGTCTATCGTACTAAACATTAGATGTTTATTTGAGAAAAAAATTAAATTTTTATAGAAATAAAAAACACTTTAATCCATTCTATAAGAAAAGCTAAATAATTCCATAGACATCATTTTTGAAGACTAAAATAAGCGTTTATTTCATCTTTTAACATGCACATGTGGGTTGGACTTGTACGTATATATAGGTGCTAATTGGACATAAGGGTGAGCATTTGAGCCATGCAATAATCGTGAAATAAAGTCTCGATCCATAGTTGACAGCTAGAGAATCTATAGGTTACTAGAATAGTCATAGGACTTGAGAAGAATAACAAAAGTGTTGCGTTAAAAGCTTAGGAAAGAAGAAAAACATAAAAGTTTTATACTCTATTTTTTTACTTGAGAAATACTCTGCTTTATAACGACTAAGGCATGTAAACAAACATATACTTGTCCATTTTTTTTTAATATGGTACACCACCTGATTGATGAATTAATAAAATAAAAAATACGAGAAAAGGTTGATGTTTTCTTTCCTCGTCGATCAATCTTACTTTTGGGAGCTATATGCCTACAATCCCCTCTATTTTATCTACCCTTTGTTGCGCACGAAAGGTCAAAACAATAAGTTCTTCGCTTTCAGTGAAACATAGTTTTTATTTTTTATAGCAAATCTTAATTAGGCATCAATTGAATCAAATATAATTAAGAATAAATTATTGACCAGATTTTATTTATATGCAAACGAATTTTAAATTATTAGGTATCATTTCACTAGGAATTAGATATTTAATTAAAATAAACAAAAAAAGTCATAATTTTTTTTTAAAGTCATATGATCATTAAATAGTTTTTTTTTCTGCATTTCGTGGCTACATCACTCAATTAGGACTATCCTAGAAATTTCAGTTGTCATGTCCAATTTTTTTAAGTCATATATTTATATATATATATATAATCAAATATTGACAGTCTTTAACATAAACCATATGAAAAAAACTAGTAATTACATGTTTTGATTCACTTTGAAGTGAAATAAATATTGTTGAAGAAAAGATAAAGATTACGTCAGCATTAAAAAAGTCATATCAATTCAAAACTACAATATAATTAAAAAAAAATGTTAATTATACATGCATCTATCAACCTCGACATATAATAGTAATATCTAACACAAACCACAACATCCATCGATCTAACTATTAACTTTTAAAGGTCATAGCCTCCTTGCATTTTTTTTTCTTCTGAAAAATCGTTAATAATTTATTCAAAATTAAGATTCTTTACAAAAATCATTTTTAATTGAAATTGAGATAAAACTATTTAATTTATTTTGAGATAATGTAAATAATAAATAAAATTTTAACAATTTCAATTTTGAAAATCTTCTCTTAACAAATGCAACAATAACAAGGATAGTAAATAGGATTCTATAAGCTGTTATTAGAAAAACAACAAGAATGTTTTAAGAAGACTTAGTATCATAAAATTTAATTGTGATTCAATTGTAATTTGATAACTTTTAATTCTTCAAATAAGATTTCACCATCAAAATCATACAAACGACTATATTTTAAATAAATTTTAATATTTTTACAATAGAATTTCAAGTTTTCATGAGAGAATGACCTAAGACTTTTAACTTAAACAAAAAGTCTAAAGAACTTTTCATATATATTATATTGCTCAAATATTTTATCATGTGCTACAAGACAATAAAATAAATATTTATTTGATACTAAAGCTTAAATACTGAGTTTGTTAAGTATATAATTTTTTAATTTTTATATATGTATTCAAAAGTATTTTGGTGCTCCAAGTAATTTGAGATTATGTGCGGTCGTTCTTTCCACACACTCTTGAGCAGACCCTTCTGCACTCAACTACACCTATGATGCGCGGGTCTTATCTATAAAGGCCTCCTCCTAATTAAAATCAAGGCAATGAAATAATTTTTCTAAGTAAATATGTAAATAATATCTTTAAATTATAATTGATAAATGTCAATATTATTATATTTAACGTTTTATTTTGAATTACAACTTCAAACTTTACAATTTATAAATATTAATTGATTACACCCTAAATACCATTTGCATACCCTTCAAGCCCAATAAATTTTTTTATTATTAAAATGACCCAATTGAAAATCCTATTGCTTCCCCTCATTAGTGGCTTGGCTAACTCACATCTCATGACTAAGCTTCATCAGTCCCCTCCTTTATTCTATTGTTTGTCATTTTGAGTTAACACTTATTGTTGGGTGAGTCTCGAAGTAGTATGAGAGATAATCCATATTCAATAAAAACAATTACATAAATAAGTTTAACACTATATCTTAACGTAAAATTTCAACACAATAGACTTATATTCTTTTCCTTATATGTTACTCAATAGAGCCATCGATTAATTCGTACAATTAGAATATTGGTGCATGACTTCTAATTAAGGAGAGTTCCACATATTTTTTATTTATTATATATCTTAATGTTTGAAAAATTACATTAATATTCTTAATTTTACACGATGAACACTTTAAAATTTTATATTTGTACATTATACATGGAATAAGTAGCCAGTTTCGGTTGTAGTCTACCAAGCGCCACCATCCACCATACATGCTAATATTTTGAATCTTGATGTTAAGGTTTTGCGATTTTAAAGGCTAATTTTTAGATTCGAAAAGAGACTCAAAAAACATTAAGACGACCCTATTATTTAATCTTTAATTTTCTAAATCAATGTAAAATTTCTAATTCACGCTTGTTACACAAACAAAAAATATTTTAGATGTTAATATCATATTTTCAAATAAAATATTAATTTAATCAAAAAAATAAGACAAACAAAACATACGGATTGATCCATCAATAATAATTAATGGTGAAATATCTTAATTTTTAGAAAAATTGATCACAGTAAAAAAAAAAAATCAAAACTAATCTAAAAAAAATTGGTCACCTAAAAAATATCAAAACTAATCTAATGAACTAATCTAATCTAATCTAATGGTGGAAGACAAAATAACTTAGTGAGGAAAAATAGAAACAAAAAAAGTAATAAGTAGGGGTGGCAAATCACTTCGCCTGATGGATCAATCCCCCTTATCACCTTCACCAAGTTAAGCCTGAATAGACCAACTTAAATTGTAGGATGTAAAACCTCAACTTGTCCCGACTGAAATAATAGATTAAACGAGTTGGCACAACATGCTAAATCCTCAGGCTTTCTTCATGATCCAACAGTAGTATTAGGGGTGATCATTGATCGATGTTTGACCGACTCTTTAGATCAAAAGTCTTATTGATCAAGGGTGCTCAGGCGGCATGCCAACAACGGTGCAAGTGTATGTGCATGAAGAAACTTCCGCTTGAGGGGGAATATATCTAGAGCAGAAGATTGTTAGTATCAAAGGTGAGTTAGAAGTACCATAATTGATTAAAAAAGTGAAAGTTTAACAATATATAAATGAAAAGACCGAAAATCTATTACTTTTAAGATTTTGGCTGGCTAGTGCCGCCGACCTCTCCTAATTGGTGGAATTAAAGACATTGGGGGTGCAAATCCATCAGCCCTGACAGACATTTTCCTTACCTTATGGAAATAAGCTGATAAAGCTATTAAAAGCATTGTATATTTTTCGTGTAGGAAAGGCAAGAAGTGTCGACGTTAGAGAAACAGATAAAACGGAATACACTATATATTGTTGGAGACTGCTTTTTATCAGTTGTCTAGCAGCACACATGTATGGATCATGCTGCTGGATTTTATATCACATGGGTACGTTGACAGTATCTCACCTTAATTCACCCTGATGAAACGAGGTTCATTGATTGATAGTCTTAAATTAATGGTCATAGATTCACCATTAAGACATCATAATCAATCTGAGTCCATGTATATATATATTTTTCAAGTTGAATCTTTTGTATTTTACGTAAAAAAAAAAAAAAACTCAATACATTATTAGGTGCGAATTTCTTTATTATTTCCTTTAATATTTAATGTTGAATATACACAATAATAATTCATTTTGGTCATGATCTTTTACCGATTAAAGAGGATTTCACTTATATTTATACGTTGTTATGGATTATAATTTTTTTTTACTATTTAATAATTTAAAGATTTTTAACAAAAGCAAAAATTATTTAATGGTTCAAGGTTTGAATACTTTAAAGAATGTTCCTTGCTTTTCATCTATAGGTAAACTTGGAATTTAGACATAAGTCTTAAAAGAGCTTGCCAACTTGTATAACTTTAATGGTTCTATCTATAGTAGTAGTGCCTGGGGATAGGAATAATTTTTTAAGTTTTTTCTTTCTTATAATTTTGTACATAAATAAGAGTTTTTTTTAATATGGTCTTAGTTCAATGGTAGATTTCGTTATTTTTCATAAATTTTAATAAAATATTATATTTATTATTATATATTCCTTTTTTATTAAAAAATAGAAAAGATCTACACGGTAATTATTTTTTGTGAGATTTATATTAGACACACCAAACAAATAAAACAACTTAACATGCAGATTTATAAAATTCTACTAATTAACTATTTAGAATCATTATTAAATTTACACACTCAAATAAATAAAATTTTCAAGCGATAAACTTAATAATAATTAATTTGATAGCAGAATTGAAAAAATTAATTATTATCATATTAAAAATATAAAAAACGCTTATAAAAATATGTGTGACACTTAATGAGACATATATATAGGAAGTAGTTTTAATTATTCTTCTCCTCTGAAAACTTGTTGTAAATTAGTAGTAAAAATGAATTAAACTACTAAAAATATTAAAGAGACTTGCTATTTAATTTTAGCATAGATTTTATCTTTTGGGTACAAATTGAATCTTAGCAAGGATTGATGTAACTATAGAAAATTACAATAACTAGTTATAGAAAAGTATATACAAATTTTGAGCATACTAAACACACCTTGATAAAGAGATAATTTTAAATATATAATGTGGTGTCTCAACATTGAATTTAGTTATCAAATTCTTCTTTAGCAGTTGAATTATGCATGCTTCAAGATTTGGGTATTATAGTCCTCCTTTTCTTCATAGGGAATAAGATTGAGTTGAACAATGGAATTGTCTTCTGGATCATCCCTTGTTTCAATATACATACAACAACACCATTCTAAGGAAGCAAAAAAGGTAGTTGCGACACTATGACAGACCCACGCTGCCACTCCAACACCATCATGCTTTTTGCACGTGCTTGATGAATTCTTGACTTTTGTCCCTTTGGAAAAGCATGTCTTGGTGCAGCTCATCCCAGACCCGAAATTTACCTCTTTTGACTGATTAATTAACTTAGCGAGGTTGATTGAAGAATGAGGTTATAATTATTTGATTAAGTAATTTTTAGTTGTAACTAATAAGCTCCCTAATCCACAAGTTTAGTAGAAAAAGGTGTCGATGGGACGAGATTAAAGGTTGAAAAAAAGGAAATTCCTAGCTTTGTCTATAGTTTTGGGGACGTAAAAGATGCTCATTATTGGCCGAGCTTTGACAAAAAGAAACGTACTGCATAGTTGATAGCACCAACTATAAATAATTAGTTGATGATATTGTCTTTGTTCCTTGTACCTAGCTAAAAATCAAACTACAGTTCAATATTTTTTAGTGTCTTTGCTAAGCATGAATAATTCTTGTATAATTACAAGAATTTAGATACACTATTTGAACATATACATAAAAGTAATTAATAAATTATAATTATGTAATGCATAAATAAATTAAAAGAATTTGTAGGTGTAAATAATGTGTCTAAATTTTTGTGATGATACAATAGTTATTTGTTAACCATTGTCTATCTTAAGGAATAAAAAGTTGAAAATTTTGTGTTGAAAATGACAACTTTAATTTTTTTAATTTTTTTATTTTTATTATGTAAGTTATAAATATTAGACATTTTGATATCTTAAGTTACAAATATAAAATCCTTTAAATTATTAAATTAAAAATACTAGAGATTAATAAAAATGATCAAAGCGTACGTATGTAACATGAAGACTAAAATCTTCAAAGATTGTAAATTTAAACTAAAACAGAAAGAATTTCTTTTTGAAATAACTAAATTTCCGACAAAATTAAAAATTTGCATTAATATAGAAATTTTGGAAAAATTGGGAACCTTGTATAAATTTCCGGAGGCCAAATTAGAAAATTGTAGAGACTAATAAAATTGTAAATTTAAAAATATCATAAAAATTATTTTATGATTCATATATTATTAGATGAAGAGATAATTTTAAAATTCTTTGTTTTTATATACTATTTAAAATTCTGTAAATTTATATTTAATAAAATACACAAAATATCTTGATTTTAAAACTTTTTCAAATTTATTATACAAATAAAATAATATATACCGAAAAATCTGAATGACCATAAAAAATTGTGTCCCATCATAAAATAAATACTGTTTTAAAACACGTCTATAAAAAATCACGGGCCTCAAGGAATAGTTATCAATTATTGGACCAGTTTAATCCTACGGGCTTGAGCGCTAAGGGTTCTATGGGCTTCTTGTATATCCAACAATTATTGTGGCTAAAGTAAAAACAATAAAAAATTGTTGTTAGTTGGGTTTCGGCTGATTAACTTCATCTAGCTTGAAAGAGAGAGAGATACCTCACCGGAATCTGTTGCCGGAATTTCAAGCGGCGACCAAAATTACATTTCAAAATGTTATTTCGAAGTAGGTTTCTTTCCTTCCCTATGGTCATCGGTGCAGTCATGTAAGTTTCTCTCTTCTCTTTCCCTATCTCCAATTTTAATTAATTTATCTCTATAAATTAAATGCATCTCCCAATTTGCTTTCCATCTCATATAATAGGGTCAGATTATTAACTAATACTTTTAAATTAAATTAATTCTGCTTGGAGATTTTCAATTAGCTTTGTCTAGTCGTGATTTTCTATGTGCTATGTAGTATTGGTGTTGTTTCTGGTAAGGCAATATTTGGACCTCCACTTGATGCCTATTGGAAAAAGAAGCATCAGGAAGAAGCCGCCGCCGCCGCCGCCGCCGCTGCTAAAGAAAATGACTCAATCTCCACTTAATTCTTTGGGCTCAAAATAACATTTGAATTTTCTTCCAGAAGGTTATAGTTACACTCCACATTATGGAATTCTTTTGTTCTCTTCCTATTCCTTTTTTATTGGACTAGATTTATAGAAAATTAACTGTGTAACTCTTGTCAACTACCATTATGAGTACTAATGTAAAACTTTGTTATATTGAAATAAAATAGTATATATACTATGTTTCATTGACTTGCTCAGACAAATGCATTTTTAGCAGATTTAAATGCATACTGATATCAGCCATTGCCAGTGGTTAAATAGAAAGTTTGGCGTCGAGTGGAGTTTGAGCCGTGTGTTAAGCTGTACTTATGGCATTATCCTTTTCCTGGTTTGCACATGCATTTTATTTCATTTAACAGGATCTGGGTTGTTCTCGTTCTAGTTCTTTCTTTTTATTTTCTCTGCTAAAAAGAAATAACAGAAATTTGTATGAAGTTTGACTAATAAATATCAAACATTGCAAGTCAGAATGTCAGAGATTCTGCTTCTAATAATGATGAAAGCATAGTGTGGGATCAATGGAATGTAGAGAGTTACTCCAGGTTTTATCATATTTGTTGCATAGTTTGAGGAAGTTTTAAGGTTAATTTGGTGGTTAGAATGTGAGAGGTAAGACGGGAAGTTATAATGAGATTGAGAGTTCAATTCTCACGCCCAACAAAATATTAACAGTACTGATTTCCCCAACCACAGTACTGCGGTTTATTTTCATTTTTTGTAAAATCCCAAAATTTATTAGCACATGTTAAGAACATGATATTTGCAATGTGGTTCCACACCGGAGTTCATTTAAATTTATGAGAGAAAAAAGATTCCCTCAGACAGAATGGTGAAATTCACACAGAAAATGCAGAATTACAGAAATAGAAGAATGCATGAGAAAATGGAATAGTATTAGCTGAATGTAAAAGTGTAATTCACTTTACAAGTTGAATTCTTAGAGAGACTTCTCTGCAGATAAAATATTCTCTGTTCCCACATATAACTAATTGAATGCTGAGCATAACAAACTGTCACTTCAACAACACATTTATTCTAATTACGCATGTATTGTAAATATTTTGTTATGATCCTATAATCCAATATCATGCCTCTATCACATAATGTCTCCACACCTCCTGTGTTATAAATAGTGAATTATGGTGGCCAGCCAAAAATGCACCACACAAACATGGTGTTGTGGTCTGTAGCAGAAACATGGTAAATACAAATACAATAGGTGTTGTGGCCTATAGCTGCTGCCACCAAACCCACCATGGCAAAACTACGACAGAAATTTGACAACATTTCTCCAGAGTTGCAATGCTATGAACCTCTATGCACACAATGGAAATTTAGTTACATTGGGAGCTGAGAGGGGGAACTAATGGGAATGGAATTTGTTGTCAGATTTGTTTCTTCTAATGTGAGGAATACACTTAAGTTGGAGGATAAAGTTGCAAACTTTTAACTGTTAATAGGAAAAAAATCAAAGATTAAGATTTCAACAACTTCATAATCATAATTTGTTTTATAACTTTTGAGGAGATAAATTCACATGCCATGAAAACTTGAGGAGATATTGAGATTATTATAATAATATAGATTGGATTGAAGAATTTATCAAAAGTATACACCGGACGGAATTTCCCCTTCATTCCTCATATTTTTCAAAGTCCCCTTCTCTCCTCCTATACTTTTAAATACACCCTAAGGAATCATTATTTTGTATCGAAAATTGGTATAAACAATAATCTTTTTAAGTGATCACATTCTAAACGAGACGGTAGATGATATGAAATAGAGTATAAATCCAAACAATATGGCCTATTTGACATGTAAGGCCATATTTTATGCAAGATTGTGTTCCATACACCCCCACCTTAATAATCCATACACCATCTAATTTAAACTTATTTTTAAAATATCCCAAATTAACTCGTTAATTAATAAACATTATCCCCAGTTTACCGCACCTATAAAAATGCATTCAGTAGACTTCTTTTTTAAACCTAAACTTCTATTATTAATCTGTCTCATAACTGTCTTTCAGAGATAATTATCATTATCTTCATCATTTAAAAAAGAATAAAATATTAAAACAAGGAAGATAATGATACGTTTCTTTTTTAAATCTAAACTTGTATTATTAATTTGTGTCATAACTCTCTTTTACAATAATTAGAGATAGTTATCATTATCTTCATCAATCATCATTTGAACAAAAATAAAATATTAAAATGGTGAATATAATAATTATCATTGTCAATAACAATTTTGCATAGTTATAGGAACGTTGCCAACAACTTCACACAGTTGAGTGGTGAGAGATAATCATCATTTTCTTCATCATTATCTCAATCAATTTTACATATAGGAAACAAATGTTGTACTGCATTATAATTTAAACAATTAAGTTTACCTATATTTTAAAACATGTGTAATTTTTTTGAAACGAATTACATTTATTAGAATTTATTCTATTTTTATTAAGATTTCGCATTTAACTTTACAACTTATTGAATATTTGATCTCAATAGTTCTTGATAATAATTATCCAAATGTTTGAAATAGTTACGGTGAAAAAAAAAATTCAAATACACCACTTAAAAATGATAAATGACAAAAATAAATAAATAAAAGATAAAAATATAAAACAAATATTAAATAAAAGATAAATATTCAAAATGATATTTAAACTAAACAATTATATATACTATTACATTAGATGGCAAGAACCAAAACTATAACCCATGTATGTCAAAGAATCCACGAATAAAATTGAGCTTATTAGGCAAATGTTTTGTTACTTCAACAACAATTTGTATACAAAAATAAACTCAATTTGAACAAATAATTATGTGACTGGAATATCGATCAACTGTTGTGGTGACACCATTTATGTATGTACACCCAATAGAGTAAGTAATAGAACAATAAATACTAATCCATTCTAAAAGGCTTAGCTAAAGAACCTTTCCATTAAAAGCCAATCAAATTCTTGGGCTAATGATAGGAGGAACAAAACACCAGTTACCAAAAGAAGTTGGTGAAAACAAATTCATTTCCAACAAATCAGGTGTCATTACCTCATCATCCTGATCAGAATTCTTTCCAAAATATTCAGCTTGAAAATACTCATACCAGCTTTTAGTATTACTATTAGTAGTAATCTCTGCCAATGGTTGTGATTTTGACACTTGTACAATATCTCTACTTGGTAAATTTTTCATTGGAGGTGAATGAACATCAATGTCAGTGCTTTGAATTCTAAGCTTGTTATGAGACTGTTGAGGAGGCATGAACTCAGGTGCACAAGTAAGTTGCTGAACAAGTTCTCTGAAGTTTATAGGATCCACTTTGTACACTTTGGCAGGTGTTGGTGGCATTGGTGCCACTGGTGCTTTCTTCCATGTCTTTGCTGGTGTTTTTCTTACTGAATGAAGCCAAGAATAATCAGATTGAAAAGGGTTTTCATTTTTCAATGATCCCTTTGATTTCTTAGTGTTTTGAGATATGTATGAAGATTTAGAGGAAGAATTAGATTCCATTGTCCTGTTTTAAGTTTCTGTTTTCTAATAAATATAGAATGTAGTAAATTATTATGCAAGAGACTAATAATTATACTCTTATGTTGTGTTCTATATATATAGATTGTTGTGTTGTGAGTGTATGGGCAATAATATGAGAGCAATAATAATTAACGCGTGTGGAATTGAATTTCAATAAAGGCTACGACCAAATGGGAAGAATTTGGAGCATGGTTTTTGTCTTCACCGTCGGCGGATGAATGAATCATGTAATGTAACTAGTGACATAAGCAAACCAATCCAAAATAGTCAATATAATTTTATAGCAAAATTTTGTCATCACTGTAGTTAAATATAAATTCAAACAATAATTGAAATTATTAAATTAAATATTATGTCTGGATTTATATCCAAGATTTTACCTTTGTAAGTAGGTGTTTTTAATGGTATTTATTATTGTCTACAAACAAAAAAGTAAATTATTTTTCACAAACAAATTATATTCACGCACAAACAATCACTTATTTACTGTAAATGTTTGTAATATAGATTTTTTAACGATTAGTTACTTACTCAAGTCAATGATCACTTATTTATTCTAAAATAATTTGATGGCGAAATAATGTGGAAAGAGATTCTCTTAAACATTAATGTAGTTAGATGGATTGAACCATTTAAGTTATTTAAATATAGTTGGATGATATTAAAATATTGCCTCCAAATTTGTCTTTCATAGAACGGTCACAACATTAATTTATTTATGTGATTAATTAAAGTCATAATATTGAAGGGTGAAATGGAAAGAAGACTATATCTGGATGGAGAATCAAAATGAGTTGAGTCATGATGAGTGAGATATTAATGGAGCAGTTGTAATTGTTATAGCCGCCTGGATAGTTCTGTCTTTTTCAGAGGAAAGCATTATTAGCATAACTGAATAATGCATTGAGGAATGGCAACGGGAACTGACCGATAATGCCTCCCCCTCTAGCGCCGCCATATTTGCCTTCGTTTGGATTGCACGAAGAAATTAAATAGTACTAAAGAAAAAAATCAACAAAATAATGTGAATTTTCATACAACTTTTTTAGGAAAATTAAATTACAATTGAATTACACTAACAATTACCCTCATTCAATGACATGATACATTTATATTAGATAAATATTTAAATACTTTTTATTTTAATTATCAAATCGAAAGTTATTTTGATATATATATATATAAAGACTGAAGAAATATTTAATTACATATAAAAAATTTCATTAAAAGTTACATTCCTTCAATAACATTGTATTCAATAAATATTTTTTTAAATTAACTATTATCATCTAGATTATATTTAATTAGTGATTTAAAAAATTATTAATTATACGATATTATTGAATAAATGTAACTCTTTAAATATAATTTGATCTCTCTTTGTATATATATATAAATATATATTATAACTATTTTTTATATCATCAATATACATGAAGATTAACTTATACATTATTAGATTATAAATATATATTATAATTATTTTTTATATCATCAATATTCGTGAAGATTAACTTATACATTATTAAATTGTTGTCATTATTTTTGATTCATTTTGTTCACATAAAAAAATAATTATAAATTAATATTAAAATTTATACGTATGATATAAATATAATAATAATTATTAATTTAATTAATAATTTTTAATTATATTTATTTGATATGATGTTATTAAATAAGTGTAACCGTTAACGTAATTCTTTAGATGTACTTTGATTAAGAAGGAAACAAAAATTAAAATTAGAATAAATAAAAAGAAAATAAACAAGAACTTGGGAAAATAGACCTTAAACATTTTTGTTGTTGAAAAAACAGTAAGAAAGCAAAAAAGACAAAAGTAAAAGTCAAGTTACACTAACTAGTATTATGAGAACTAGTCATAGAACGAATATTATAAACATACGTGTGTATGATTTTTGTTTTACTTTTTGACTTCAAAATAAATTCAGCAAAACCTTGCATAGTTATTTGAGTTTTGAATATGCATTGTAGGAGTTTGGTGAACTATAACCAGTTCATCATCTATTATTGCATCATTCCAAAGATAAAAATATACATATCTTCTTTGATATTTGAATAGTACCTACAAAAGAGTTGATTGACAATATTAACACCATTAGTTAATTGCATAGTTATTTCAATAGAGTCTAATCTATTGCAAAAGACTATCTTATTAGTAAAACCAAAATTCTCATTTGAATCTTTATAAATGAAATTCAAAAGAGGACCAATATCACGATACTCGTGTAATGTGACATTAACTTCCTTTTTCTCATGTATGTACAAAATTTCACAAGAATACTTCATGTGCTAACCTCTTGAAGCATTAAGGAGGATATAAATCATCATCAGAGAACATTTCTCTTGAATCGTGCTTTAACTTTGATCGCCAAGGTAGAAATTACTAGTGTCTCTACATAGTTCACAAGAGCAAAAAATGGAATGTGGGGCTAGCCAATCTATGAGGATGGTGGAAATTAGGATTAGTTGAGGAATGTGCTCTTCTTCTATTACAGAGAATGAACCACTAAAATCCCAAAACTCCTATTTTAGACTCAACTTAAAATAATACCTAAATAGTTATATTTAAATAAATACAATTTTTTTATTAAATTAAATAATATTTAATTCAATTAATTGTTGATTCTCGTTGTTGATGTAATTATATTCAATAAAATAAAATAAAATATAAATATATTAATGTATTAAATCATATTTAATATGATTAATATCTAATTAAATTAAATCTTATTTAATTTAATTATTTGTTCCATTGTTAGTACACTAAGCATGTAACTCTTATAGGTCTCTTTGAAATGATAATAATATTAAATATGATAAATAAAAATTTACATCTAAAAGTGCATCATTACTACCTAAATCGTGAGAAAATTGGTGATACGATTTAAACATTATCACGACTACTATTTAGCGTGTTGTAATTGTCATTTCGTTTAAATGTCTAATTGAATGTAAGTTGTAATATATGTCATCCTTGCAATACTCAATCTTTATTTCTTGATCCAAAAGTATACACGTAAAACCTAATGATCCAATATCACATATTGATCAATTCTAACATGGTAATGTATTTTCAGAGTGTCACTATATCAAGTGGTCCAAGACATGAATCATGTTATGTAGAAGGAACAAATTCGATGTACATCACTTACACCTATCTGTATGATTTATTACATACTCAATAACCACATTTATGATTGTTCTGTTATAGAAAACATTTGATGGTTGTAAAGCTTATGACTCCCTATGTAGGGATTGTAGTAACTTCAAGTCAAATGACTACTTACTAAGACCGCATGAGAATCACTAATGACACTTACACAATAATTATGTAACATTCTCATGACATGTCAATCTAGTATAAAAGTTACTCCTAATCATTCTACATATATGATAATTTGATATCTCATATCCATGATTCATGAGATGTGATCATCCGTCTATTCATATAATAATATCAATCTATTATTGTCGTCTAGTTAACAATAATACTTTAATTATGAATACTTTAATAATATTGTTTAAATATTCAATAGTGTTTCACGATCAAGTCAAACTTGTTGTTTTATTAAACTAACTATCTATCCTAATAACTTTATCTTATTATATAGTTAATAACATAATAAATTATGTCTTATACATATATTCATAATTAGATATATGATTTAATCTATAATACAAATAATAATTTATGTAAAATAGATTGGCACTACGACTTCCACCCTTAGACTTTGGAACAAAGATTGGTTTACAAATAATTGACTCATATTTGTGTGATTTGACTATTTGCTTTAGTGATTTATGTAAAGAACTCGTACTTTTATTTAGACCCCCAGTAAAGTATGACATGTGCATTACAAAAAGAACAAAAAGAAGAGAAAAATTTATTAATTACAGATCATAAAAAAAGTACAAAAGGAAAAAATTAAATATTTACGTTAATTAAAGAAGAAAAAATATTTAAAATAAGGATAATAACAAGTTTGATTTTGAACTTCATTTTGTTCTAAGTCCTAATGCTTTTTCTTTTATGAAAAGTTTTACCATGTACCTTCACACTATCCCACATTTTATACAAATTTTTTTTTTTTTTAAAAAAAATAAAAATAATTTTTTCTATTTCACTAATTTCAATTTGAGTTCTAGAAAAATAAAATAAAATATTTTTAGAACACATTATTATTATGTTTATACCTAAACAAAAAATAAAAAGAAAATGTCTAATGTATATCTGCTTTTATTAAAAGTAGAAAGTTACATGAAAAAATAAATAAAAGTTATAAAGTAATTTTGACTAAAATAAATTAAAAGAGAAAGGTAAAAAGTTCAAGATGTCCTTTATTTTTATCTTTGTATTAGTTTTTTTCAAATAATTGAAAATATTAAGCGTTGACAAAGAACGATATTACCACTGAATATTTTGGTCAATAATAGAGAATGTTGTTTGTTTTGAGATATATATTTAACGTAGAACATTTTGATTTTTTTTTCCCAGACAATTTAGTTACTTTTAAATAAAAATAGGATATAATAATAATTTAACCCAATAACGGATCTAGTAATTTAAGGATGTGGTTGCTCTAATTGATATGTATTATTAGTGTAGAATGCATACCAATTGGATTATAAAGATCATCTTGCAAAATAAATTTGTAAGCATCAAAGTTAAAGAAAGATTTGACATCAAGTAGTGAAAGTGTGATTCAAAAAATATATACAAGTGCATCTGAGAAGTGTAATATAAGTCAATCTGTTTCAACATATGATTAGTACAAATCTAAAATCTGCACACAACTCATGTTATAGATTATTATACAATGAAGATGTATTCTAAGATTAACAATATAAACTTATATGTTAAAAAAGATAGGTTAAACGGGCTATATAAGTACTAGAAGATCTAATGTGGCACACTCCTATGGAATCCCTTTTGATAGGTGGCAATGTGAAATTGTGGCGACTATGAGACATGAAGGCACAATTATTAATTGCAATATTTTAAGAAGGAGTTGGATCAGACCCACGACAACGATAATGGATTTCAACATCGCATGCAACCTTCCCTCTCTTATCTATATGTTTTTTTCATGATGTCCATGTGAATATTAGTATGAAAATTTACTAACAAATTACACTAATTTTTAAATTCAAAACTCATATAACCATAAATATTAATGAATTATAATATTATAATTAAACAATTAAAAACAATATATCCCTTTAGTTAAAGAAAAAACAATATATATATATATATATATATATATATATATATATATGACCCTAATATATATATATAATATATGATTAATAATAACAATAATATTTATAAAAAAAAACTGAATATTATAATTCTGATCCAAAACCATGTTATGCATATGAATATTATAAAAAAAATATATTATATTTATTAAATTTACCATTGATCTTTAAAAATAATAGGCTTTAATAATCATATTATAATAATTTTATAGTTTAAATCGCCTTTACTAGTTGAATTATTAAATCATAAACAATCTATTTTAAATAAACAATTTATAGTAAATAATTATAATATCATACTAAATATAGAGAACATTATTGGACTTTGACAGTCACCCGAACAGGAAGGCTTTTAGGTTTGACAATTGGTGAATTGTGGATTTATATGGTTAATCGCAGCTTCTTAGAAGGAAAGTCAACAAAGGGCATGATTAGGAGTATAATTTGAATATATGTCATACATAAAAATATTACAAATAATATAATAATTTGAATATTTTTAAAAAATATATATTAATATTGATGACAATAATAGTTATCTTACAACTATTTTGATTAAAATTAAACTATATCTCTTAAAGTTACAAAATCATTCTTTGTTACTAAACTGACGCTAATAATAATTTTTGTATTTGAAACCATATGAAAATCAATTAATGCTTGGTTACAAATACAGGTTCGAATTAATGTTTGATTACACATTAATTTTTTTTATTGATCTTGTTTTTTTGGAAATCGCTTAATGGTGTAACTTCTTTCACTTAGTTTCTTTTAAGTATTTCAAAATTTCTCATATCTATTGGGATGGAAACACTTAGGTAGATAAATTGACTTGTTTTGGAGTTTCTTCAAGATATTTCACTTGATGAAACTCTATCCCTTCTTTTATTGCTCGGGATTTTTTCGTTAACGGTATCGATTATCATTTTTTTTCTTAATGTTTTTTTTTTCTTCTTTTTCTGGGTGAGGTATTCATATCCAGTTTAATTTTATTTCGTTGTTTTATTATTTCTTTAGATTAAACTGTTGTTTTACAGTGTTTTATCTCATTAAATTTTTTTTAAAATATTTTTAATAATATAAATGCTTATTTTTTTCAGGTTGTATCCTTGAATTTTAGTTATAATACTCCATCAAATTATTTTCTTTTTCGTTTTATTTAATGAATTTTATGTGGTGTCGTTGATTTTGGTGTTAAAGCATGCCATCACAGTTGTAATCTCTTTTTTTTTTCTGGAACTTCATAAATCTTATAACAAAATATTGTAAAAAAGTAAATATTTTCTCCCAAATCATGTACCGTTAAAAACACATTACAACTCTTGAAGGAAAACACATACATTACAAGTGCTTAAATAATTTTGTGCATTTAAACAGATTTGTACTCACCGTAAATCTATCTACTTGAGTTTTTAGGTTGTTGCATTGTAATGTGTCACTTTAGGATTTGAACATTAAATAAAAAATTATTTTAGTGTATGAGTTACAACCTTTCATTTAAATATTTTTTTTTCCATTCATTCTTAGATAGTAGTTAAAAGGGACATATAAACATTGTAAAACAAAAAACATAGTTACCAATAAATAATATTCAACACCTTTTCAATTTCTAAATTTAATTGTATTTTAATTTTAATATAAATCTTTATACATGGTTTTTATATATTTTTAATAAATTTATTCGACTTTTAACATAAAAAGAAGAAAAGTTTATCCACATATCAAGGGTCGGTTCACCACGCTACGAGGCATAAAGTGAAACTATTAGATATATCTTTTTTAAAAGTTAATAAATAAATTAGTAGTATTTTATTTAATAATCATAGAAATTTTTTTAGTAGAATTAATGATATTTTTAAATCTATTTTCCTTATATTCATCAAGAACTCATAAAATTTTCTATTTTTTAGATGAAAAAGAAAATAGTACATATGTTGTAATCCTCTAATAACCCACGTTAACAATATGTTCACTATTTGTCTCATGATTTCTCAATTTATAACTAATATTTCTCATATGAACAATGTCCTTACTTTTTCTCTCATGATTTCTCAATTTATAACTAATATGTATGTCACGTTGTAGCTAAAATATCACTAAAAATGGGAGTTTAATAGGGATAAGGTTGTTTAAACATTTTCTAGCGTTTTTTGAATCACTATCTTATATGAGAGGATGAGAATCAGAGGATAGAAATGTAAGTCTTTAAATTTGAGCGGAGTAAATGAAAGAAAAAGTATAGAGGATGACACACAATTTTTATACTGGTCCGCTTCTCAATCCTCGCACACTTTGAGTTTTGAGTTTTTACTAATGATCAAATTGATTAAACTTTCACATAGGTCGATTATACTTTGTGTATTCTTTAGCTTCGCCAAGCTTACAACCTTTTTTCTTACAAGTTTCAACTATTTATAAGTGTAACTCATGTAAATAATAAAGTAATACGAGTTCAATGTTTATCTTTACTTAACAATTCCTAAAAAGATATTTCAAATATCTAATTGTTGTTATGTGTTGATAATGAAGAGCTCCTTGTCTTTTCTAGAAATCTTCTTATGTTCTTTTCATGTGTCAAACATTTTATGACCGTTGGGGACTTTAATAAAAAAAACTCCAAGGTCATTCATCATAATTACATAATTGTCAGCTATCCTCGATTCCGTCTATCCTCATACAAGAGCTTCAAACCTCTTAGGAACTTGGACACTGTCCTTTACTTTTTTCATCCGTCAAGATAAGACTATTTTTTTGTCTTATTACTACATGTCTTTTTTACGTATGTTGATGAGTTGGGTAGTTTTTTAACATTTGAGAATGATATGTTGAATTGCTTTCAACATTTAAGGATGATGTAGACTATAAATCCATCACACTAGTTTATCTTCTCTTTATGAATAAAAATCATTGTTTTAATGATGATGAATATTTTACAACTTTGAAGGTTCATCCTCTTAGGGGTTTATCCTCTTGTATGTCTATCATTCCATCAGATTTTTTTTTCGATAGACATGTTTTCTAATATGAATTCACTCAAAAACATATATATTAAATAATTTGCAACAAAAACAAAATATTTTATTTAATTTATATAAAATTTTATCGATTTTAGTTTTAAGAATATTAGAATGTGAGACCTTTTTATTAAATAAAAAAATCAAGCATTTTTATTAAATAAAAGATTTTGTTTTTTTAAAGAGGTCTAAAGGTCTTATATTTGAGTCGCTCTAACTAGAAGTAAAAAATAAATATATACATAGTATTAAAGTATTATTTTAAAGTAGTAATAAAATTATATTTAGTTATATAATAATTAAAATGCTTTATATAGTTATGCAAATTTATTTGCATGAAATATCATTAAAATATTATTTATAAATCATATATTTTTCTTTTCATCTTGAATTAAATGCTTCAAAAGAAGGAAATATACATGTAATTGAAAATATTATTTTAAAGTAATAATGAAATTATATTTAGTTATATAATAATTACAAACACAGTCTGGCAAATGTATCAATAAGTCACTTAAGTGCTCTGATATCAAGAAAAAAAGGTATGAGAAAATGACTTATTGATACATTTGATAGACTGTGTTTATATACACAATTGTAGTACATATGAGATCTTAGAATTATGCTAAAACTGATTACAATAATAAACATATACAAAAAAACGGTCATGACAGCTATACACCATGCTGTGAGTGAATCAAGCAATTATTGTCATGATACCTAAAATGGAAGCTGTATAATGCCATTGATATTGAGATCAATATGAAGTTATTAGAATAATAATTTTCTCTAACTGTTATGTAAATTTATTTGCAAAAAATAGTATAAAAGTTTACCATTAAAATATATTTATAAGTCATACATATTTCTTTTCATCTTTATTAATTTGGGTAAAAATTAAATATCACTATAAATTGTTGAATATTAAAATTAACTACTTAGATATAAATTAATTGTAATGATATTTTATTTTATTTTAAGCTAAAAGAAGATTAACATAAAAGAAAGTAACAAAATTCTACTGACCAACTATTGATCTAGGGAAAAAAAATAATAAAAAATAAATAAAAGATATATAAATTAAATGCTATATTTACTCGATATAAAATATATAAAAAGATTATAAATACATTATAGATATTATATTTCAAAACTATTAC
>JBBPBS010000007.1:3402188-3417167 GCA_037974835.1 Cicer judaicum | reverse complement strand
TAATATATTGACGATGTGATAAAAAAAATATAAAAATAAAATAATACTACCTCAATGTAAAAAAGTTTAATGTATACATGTATCATTATCAGTCATAATTGTTTTTAGAGTATGAAAACAAAAATATTGTGTGCATACTATTTCTTTATATGATGCATAAACAATATAAAAGAAAATACATTTCAACTATATTAAGACTCCAACTCTACCAATCATATCCATCACCTCAAATAATATTGCAAGAACCAAACTTCCTTTTTAATTATTAAATAAATTAAAAATATTTTAAATAACATTATAAAAGAATTATATAAAATATAGGCTAAATTACATCCGTAGTCTTTTAACTTAATTTCAAGTAACGTTTTAGTTATTTATCTTTTTTTTTTCTGAGTTGGTTATTTATTTTAATTTTAAGCGACAATTTAATATTTTAAGTTTTAAATTGCAACAATGTTATCCTTTTTTATACAAAAATTCAAAAAAAATATCAAATTTTTTAACCAATACCCATAAAATTAATAATTATCTTCAATATAATGCAAATTTTATTAAATCCATAACTCAAATATTCAAATACACTCATATTTTCATCTCCAACAACATCAAATAAAAAATGAAAATATGAGTTTATTTCAAGATTTAAGATATAAATTTAATTAAATTTGTATTTTATTGAAGATGATAATGAGTTTTATGGGTTTTGTTTGAAAAATTTAATAATTTTTTTGAATTTTTATAAAAATAAAAAAAAAAGACAACATTGTTAAAATTTTAAAACATAAAATATCAAATTGTCACATAAAATTAAAATAAAAGATCAAGTAAAAAAAAATATATAAAAGACTAAAATGTTATTTGAAATTAAGTTAAGGGACCGTTGACGTAGTTTAGCCTAAAATATATTTACAAAAGTAGAATAATTTGAAGAAAAAAAAAATAACTTTAAAATAGAAACATATGAGGCACATAAGACAACAAAATATAGCGAATAATTTTTGTACGGTCACATAAACTTCTACACCTTATTTGAATACACACATAGACAACAAAAAGTAGAAAAAATAATAATTAAATAATATGTATAATTTGTAAAATAATTAAAAGTATTTTTTTCATTAAATAATATGTCTAAACTCTTGCTCCAATAGAGCCGTATTTTATCTTATATAAAGGGACCTATGGACTATATACTTGCCATCATTTGAAGCAATTTTGAATTTGAAACATGTCAAAGAAAGATAGCAGCAAAGGAAACAAGTTCATGAAGTACATGAAGGTACCTTTAAGGTTATTGAAAAATGTAAGAGACAGGTATGTCAATGCTATGGTCAAATATTCTCGTGATTTCACCTTTGTTGATCAAGCGACCTTGCACTCAATTCCATGGAGCTTTAGCGTTGACTCAGCAAAATCTACCACAAGCGAATATGATTTCAAAGAACTTGTGAGGGTTGCGTCGCTTGAGATAAAAAATGGAACAAATCATCATCATGCGGTAGCGATGAAAGTGCCTCAAACTCCCAATGTTGGAATGTGTACGATCAAAGAAAACGAGGTATGCGTGTTTCGAGATGATTATCATCATGATTTAATCAAGGTGAAGCCACTTCTTCGATTACGAAGTATATAGTTGTGACTTGTGACCAAGGATGTTTGGTTGATAAGTGTCTTAATGATTTATGTTAAAGAATCAAAGATAAAAGTTATTTATCTTAATGTTACAAATTCTTTTACAATACTTATATCTTAGCTAGAACCTTTATTAATTGATACTTATATTAACAGATCTTAAAAAAAAAGAATGTAAAGAAGTTATTGGAGTTCTTTTACTTGTACTATTGATATTTTAATTATCTGTGAAAATTATCGTAAAATTGTTCTCTTTAGTCAAGGGATATTCGGGTGTACTCAATTAAGATTTTGAAATAGTTTTGTACTCAATTAAGATTTTTATTTTGAGTTATTCAATTAAGATTTTAATTTAATTGAAATAAGTCTTGAGATATTTAAATCCTACCAAGTCTTTTTAAATCCTACAAATTTTAATGATATAAATTCATTAAAATTCAAACTTCAAAATATTGATTATAAAAGTCTTTCAAACAATCTTTTAGAATTTTATACTCTCTTTTAAAATTTGCATTATTTTTAAAATCTATAAAACTCTTTTAATGTAAAAATGAATTTTTAAATGTGAGTTGCGTGAATTTAAAAATTATCAAAATTTATAACTGACGGTCAACAATTTTTTTTGGAAGTAATAGCTCGTGAACTTTTTATCTTTATAAATAAAATGATAACCTAATTTATATTGATTCAATAGGTTATATATATTTATTTTTATTTTAATCAGATTGTATTCATTTAAGTTATTATTTTAATCATAAAAATAAAAATGATTATTAGCATCTCCTCCTAAGAAACGACATATGTGCTGACTGAAGTTTTAAACATTTTTTAAAATTGATTCATAGTGAATCATGGTCCATATTAAAATTTGTCTCTTTTAAAAATCAAGAGTTACTTAAATATATTTTTAATCTCTATAAAATTTTAAACTTTAAGTTTTAGTCCCTGCAAAATAAAAATACAATTGTTAATCTCTACAAAATTATCTAATAAATAGTTTTAATCAATGCTAAAACAAAATAAATGAATTGTCCTTCAACAAAATATGCAACAAGCATGTTTAAAAAATTCAAAAAAATTTCTGGAAAATTTCTTAGAATTTTTTAACTTGAGATAAACTAAATATAAATTTTTTAAAAGTAAAAAACTCAAAATAAAAAAATAACCAAAGTATTCACATGAGTTTTTATTTTTGAATTCATTATTCGTCGATGAATTTTTTATTATATTATAAACAGCAGATAATAAAACAATATATTTAATTTGTAAAAACTAAAAATTATATTTTTATTTAACAAAATTAAAATTAAAATTTTAAATTTTATAAAAACTAAAAACATATTTAACTCTAAAACCAAACAAATGGGTGCGCATACAATTCATTGTTTTAAGGCAAACTGATGTATGAGTTTATGAGAGAAAGACTTGAAATTCAAACTAATGTATAGGCGAACGTTTAGCTTTATTCAAAGTAAGTTTTAAATTGTTTTGTAGTTTTGTATGGTTAATATTCCTTAAATTAAATTCATTAAATTTTAAAGTTGTTGTTGATGCGATAAAAAAGGAATAAAATTATAGATATTTCTTTCTTCTTTTTACTAAAAATTGACCTTCATTCATTTAAATCAATAAAAAATTCATTGATTAAAATAACACAATTCAAAGTTGAAAAAATATATATATTTCCTAACAAAATTATAGCATTTAAGTTTATAACATAAAATAGAAATATATATATATATATATATATATATATATGATAATATTTACAAATATGACAAAGTTAAAAGTCTAGAATACACATGTTTCCAAAGATGTAATACTAAAGACGATAAATTCGTTAATTGAATCTACACTTGATGAACGTTGATCTGTCAACCAACAAATAAAATAATAAGATGAGAAATCAAAACAATATCGCACCAAATCGGCTAATAAAATAATAATGCATTAATATGACAAAATCACAGAGAAGAAAAAAAACAGATTGAAAATTTAAATATATAATAATTAAACAGTCCACACACACAACTTTCAAAATCAATTTTCAATTAAGTTGACAAATAAGAAGTAAACAAGAATAAAAATGTGAAAACATAAATGAGCATATAGAGATTAGTTCTATACTTGTATTTAACAATCGGTGGAAGACACTAAAAGCTCTAAATAAAGGCATCAAGGTAGAGTTTGTAGAGGAAAATGTGTAATTTTGTTAGAGAAAGGTAGTGCGATCAAATTGAGAAACTCCAACATTAAAAATCAAATTGAGAGACTCAATCTCAAATTATCACAATAACACAAGAATAGCAATAATCATTCCACATATGATATTATTTAACTTAAACACAACAAGATAAGAAAAACACAAATTCTAACCAAAACTAAAGCCATTAAAAAAATTTAATTAATAAAAAATAAGTTATAGAAAGAACAAAAAAATAACCAAAATAAAGCTAAAAGATAATTTTGAAGCATATCCATGAAGTAAGAATGCAAAACTAACGAAGGAGAGTGTGTACAATCACCACTACAATAAAGAGGAGATTAATACCTTAGTTATGCCTAAAATTCTAAACAAGTTTCAAATTCTATTTTATGCTAGTAAAAGGTCAGAATTATTTCCATTTAGTATCAATTTCATATTCCTTTTATTAGTCATTGTTTTACTGACGGAACACTAAAGCTTTCATATCCAATTTACAAAAGCGGAAAAAGATATAAAAGAGACATAAAATAATAAAAAATCAGAACTGATATCAAATTAAATATTTCCAATCAACTAAAAATTAACAATAAGTAAACCAAATCTTATATTTATGAAAAAAAAATGAGTTAATGATATAAATATAAAAATGAGTTAAAGTTAAAGAACATAAAACAGGATCAAATGGTGAAGTTAAACAACTCAGTAGTTAATATTTCATAGAAAAGTTGATTTTTAGATTGTTCACAGAGGCACAGTTAGGGTTTCAAAATAAAATTGGGGTTTTTAGTTTTTTTAATCAATTAATGAGAAGAAAATTTAAAAATAATAAACAACCATGAAGAAGAAAAAGAACGTCACAATGGCGAATCAAGTTCTTACCTATGATGTAAAATGCCTTTGGGAATTCGAATTTTGAAATTTAGGGTTCCAATCAAATATGCGAAAAGAAAACAAGGTAAGCATATAAATTAATCAACCATTTCTTCCTTTTTTTTACTTAACAAATAATCATGAAAAATGAACAAAATAGAGAGAAAGAGAGGGAGAACAGAGAACAAGCAATAGAGAGAGAACATCGTCGAATCTCAGAAGTCGGAGAATTCAGCACACGTCGAAGCCGAGACAGAGAGTTCAACTTGTTTCATGGTTGATGGAGTCCACCGTGCCACATCATTTTGAAATAACTCATTCATTTTTTACTCACATATTCATTCAATAGGGTCCACCACTAACATTTGGCAGACAAACTCATTTTGGGTTGGAGATGTTCTTCCTTCCCACGTTCTTCGTAATCTCCCACGTGTGTGACTCGAAAATCCCAACTTCTAAAACATGAATCACGTTCGCAAACCTTTTTTGGGAGATTGTACTATTTAGTCCGTCCTAGTCTGAATTTTTATGACAAACCAATTCTAATATGATGAAACCATTTAGTTAGTTAGTAATTTATTAATTACTAGTATCATCTTCATTTTCATAATCATTACTATTTGACTATTTTAATTGAGAGAATTAAGTATCATCATCATCATTGTTATTATTATTTAATCCTTTATGTTATAATATAATTATATAGCAGGATACCCAAAGGGTATTGGAGAAACAGATTTATCCAATAAATTCCTATGCAAGTAACCAAACGTGCGCAAAACCTGATTATCAGTAAAATTAAGAGACCTCCTCTCCATGCCATTCCAACATTCATGCATCATAGATAGGATTGTGATGACCAATACAAAGTTGACACCCAGTAAAGTGCGTAATAAAAGGTGCTTATTTTATCATACATCTTTATAATCTCAAACCAATACCCTTCAAAATAATATTCATTCTCCATAAAGATCTTGTCCGTCCATTTCTTCTCCCCCATCGCGATTAAGTCAGCTAGCGCCGTTTGATCATCTGAGTCGGGTATCACCTTGGACTTAAACGTTGCTCTTAACCTTTCCCCCCATTTATTATATTCTGGAACTGAATTTAGCCATCGGCGAGTTTGGTGTGAGTAAGATTTTGGGATGCCATATATTTAAGTGTAGTAGCGTATGATTGAAAATGTGATTGCTAGCTAGCTAGATAAGTAACGCATGATTGCCTTACATGAGGGAAAAAAGGAGAGACCGTTCTAATTTCTAAATTGGGGAAAGGCATATGCAAATGCACGAGCTAGAGACTATGAAATTGTGGAATTTGGTTGCGAGGGAGAGTAAGGTTGCATTCAGGTGTTCCCCCATTCAAATTTATTTTATCTTTTCAAAATTAATTGAGGTTCTGCAGCAAGCTTAGCAAGTTCAATACTGAAATTGAACAATACAAACTTCTAGTTAATACCTATTCTCCTTTTCAATTGAAAAGTTAGAAGCTACATTATTTTATTTTTATTTTTGTTCTCTCATCACCTCATTCATATGTCTCTATTTGTAGAAAAAAGAAATGGCTTTTATACTTATATATGCCTTAGAGGAAATGACATTAATTATTTTACATTTCAAATACTTTAGATACAGTCATTTACCTTATAAAATTTCACTCATCTACACGTACTTGAAAATTTTAATTGATTGATTTCCTAACACTTGGAATTAAATTTTAATTTCACTCATTTGCTAACATTCCAAATGTTTTTTTTAAAAAAAAAGTAGGACATAAGTAATTTAAAAGTACCAACGACGGCTATGCATGCAGCCATGGTTACAAATCCAGTTCCCAAAACCATTTGATAGATATAGAGTAACTTCCTAAACGTAGCAACCCAATACCCTTCCTCTAAATAAGTCTTCTCACCCCATTTCCTTCTAGATGATTCAAATTGCTCAAGTCCACTTATCGATTACGAATGCTGGCAATGTCGACATGACAAACAATGGTTACTTACATATGTGTTTTGAGTCGGATTTACGTCTTCAAGAAGTCCTCTTGTTGTACTCTTTCATTGTGCTTAAACCCGAGAATATATAGATATTGTGGTCCCAAGATGATGATGACCTATTCATTTTGGCACCAATATCAAGAGCTCAGGTGATTGCGCGCCGAACTTATCTTGAATTTTCTAAAAGTTATGTTGGAGTTGTTGCTTTCACGAGTAAGAGCTTTGATGTAGATATTATGCTCATCGCCGTGTTCGATGTTGAAGTTGATCAACTCTTCACTTGTAAAGTACTTAAAGTAATATATTGAACTACAAGACGAAAGGTTAGATGTTGACAAACAAAACCTGAAATTACCGGTAATGAGCTATCCTGGGTTACATATGCAGTGTATCTATGATAAGCATGATCAAATAGTTGGAAGACAAGAGACAACGTGCCTTATTGAGTAGTAAGACATTACATAGTAAGGAGGTATTAGGCTTTAGTCTGCCGAGAAGTTTAGTTCAAAATGACAACCAATTTAATTACTTCACATGATCGGTACTCTATCCCGGTCTGCATAGTTAAAAATCACTTTATCCATGATGTTTTATCAATAACACAAATTGTTCAAGAGTAAGTGTCTTTTAACTTTTTTTTCTTTCAATTTAACATTAATTAATTTGTTTCAATTTAATATTAATTTCATCCATTTCAAGTAATTATTATTAGAGAAAAGAAGGTATTTCTAATAGAAAACTTTCAATTTATTTGATGTTTAATGTTAAGTACAAATAGGTATTTATAGAATATAAATAGAAAACTCTAAACACATTTCTATGAATTTTCTAATTAATACAAATTTCTAAATACTTTTTAAAATTTTCTATAATTAAAACACTTTAAGATTCTTGCATAAAAATTCTACGTGAGTCTAAAATTATTTAATTTCAAATTAGTAATACCAATTATATCTCATAATTGATCCAAATGATTAATATTGGTTGGGTTCATACGCAGTTATTTGATTTCATATTGTTCTTTCGAATCAAATGCTGACGATGACAAATGAAATTATAAGGATTATTAATTAGACAAAGAACACAAGAAAGTTAAACTGTCGTAAGTATTTTGTTTTGATCTACTAATGTGGCTAAAAGATGGTATACCTATGACTTTTTTAGTGCTATCGTGGGTTGCCGGCTATGCCTCTTGATTTATTATTATTATCATGCCTAATTAGCATTATTAAATCCAAAATGATGAAGGTAAGGAAATTGTTAAATATAACAACGTCCCTGCACGGTTCAGTCGCTCTGCTCACTCACAAAGTTATACAAAACAATACTCAATTATGGTGGGAATATATTAAACAGCGATAGGGTCTATGGCTTAAATCCACGACTTTTGTATATAAATATTTATTTTTTTAAAAAAAGTTTTTTAATTATCTTATTTTAAAAATTATTTTTCCATATGCTTTTTTCTTTTTTCAATAGGAGATGGTTCTCTAAGAAAGCGACACTCTCAATATTAAATTTTTAAAATTCAATAGAAGGTCGTTTTTTTAGAGAAGTGACATTAAACTAAGTAAATTATTATTTTTTTATTATGTTTTAATATTTAGTTATTATTAAAGTTATTAATTTAATTATTTAAAAAATAAAAATATTAATAATAAATTAAAATAAAATATATTAATAAATTATAAATAAATTTTATATTTTAGTTATTATTATTATACTTATAATTAAAAATTATTATAATTAAAATGATTAAATTATATTATAAATTAAGCGATAAGAAATGAAATACATTAAATAAAAAGAAATTTATATTAATAACATGAAAATGAAACGAAATACATTACATTAAAATAAAAATATATTATATTTGAGAAAATAAAATATATCAATAATATCCACATAAAATGACATCAGTCCCACACATGTAGGATGTCGTCATTGGTACTTATATTTTGATATATTTACATGTATTATTATAAAATATAATTGAATTAATCAATCTAGTACAAGTAATAAATGATTAAGTTGGACATTTTATTGACATATTAAATCGTTAATCTAATTAAATATATGATTAATTATTTATTAAAATTAAATATAAAATAGATCGGTCATATTTTAGACTTAAAAAAAGAATAATGAACATATTAATTCTTTAAATTAATAATGAACATATTAATTCTTTAAATTAATTAAAGATAGAATTGAAGACTTTTGTAAAAATAGTTAAGTGAATTTTTAAATAAACATTGTTAGGTTTTAAACAAGGTTAAGTGATGCTTTTAAAAATGAGTATGACATGAAGTCAATCAATCTCATTTTAATTGTTTGATTTGAGTTGTGTGCGGTTCTTAAGAGATTAATTAATTTTATTAAATTTAATGATAAAATGAGTTTGATTGTCTCAAATATTTATTAATTACAGTTAGTTAAAAAATTTAATGAGTTGAGATATAATAAAAAATATATATAAATATTATATTGATATTATAAAATAACATATAATTTATAAAAAAAACAAATAAAATATTTTAAAATGACATAAATAGAATAATAAAATTAGACTCAACCTTAATATTTTCAAAGCACGTAAAATTAAGATGATTCAATGCTTATCTCAATTTAGTGTATTTTTACTCTTACCATTATAGTCAAGTATGAAGCATACATTTTTTTATATCATAAAAAAAAAGGTTGTGTAACAAAACACATCAATTTTCCGGGCCGTCGGTGTAAAACCATTGTACATTAATTGTTGATGTAGTATTTTTTTCTATTTGAATTGACACAATATGATTTGCACGTTGCTTTAATTGTTTTTACAATAAAAAAAAAAAATGAATGGACAGCTAACACCATTAAATATATAGAAGAAATAAAAACCGATGAAAGAAATATGTAATTGTTGTTTTACAACAGAGCGATAGAGTGTAGATAGAGTGAAAGCTGGTTTTAGTCCCAGGGGAGTGAATTTTGCCGAAGTAGCACGCCTTCGAACTCTCTCAATTTATATAAACTGTCCCACTCTCTCTCTCCCATTCCCATACCCTTCACTCTCTCTAGTCCCTTTCATCATCCCATCCCATGCTTTTCTCTGTTCACCTCTCACGCCATACTATTTAACTCATCATCACCACACAATTCTCATTTAAATTCTTTCTCAATCTTCGTCACATCCATCGTAACAGACTCTTGCCGTGCGTCAGTTAATCTGCAGTAAGACCTATCTACCTACCGTCACGTCACCTTCATCTACTTCTATTTCTATATTATAATTTGCACTACTCTCTCTTCCATCATCTTTTTTTTTTTCCTTCTATTTTATCTTATGCCAGAATAACACAGTTTCCTTATAATAAGTTAATAAAACTTCAAAATTCAAAACAAATCGTTTTCACCAAGTTTATTTTAATTGCCACTCAAATTCACTTTACAATCAAGAAAAAATGGGGAATTGCCAAGCTGCGGAGGCGGCGACGGTTGTGATTCATCATCCGGGGAACAAGATTGAGAGAATTTATTGGTCGGTTAGTGCTCACCAGGTTATGAACTCAAATCCTGGTCATTATGTTGCGCTTATTGTGTCATCGCCTACTCTCAAATCAGAGAATGGTGCGCCGTTGAAACACCACAAGCTTCTTCGACCTGACGATACTTTGCTTATTGGTCAGGTTTACCGCTTGATCAGCTTTGAAGGTATATTCATTTTCTTCATTCTATATGCTCTTGTTATTTATAATTTATTGTGTAAGGCATAATTTTCCAAATTTATGTGGTTCATTAACTTTGCTGGATTGTAGATGTATTGAAGGAGTTTGCTTCGAAGAAATGTGGGAAACTTGGAAAACTGCTGAAGGAGAGAGGGAATCATGGGGTTCAGATTAATCACAGAAACTTGTCCAAAGCTCCGAATCCTAGTCCAAGTACCAAATCTGATTTTGGTCATATTAAGGTAAATAAGGTGGTGCATGTTAGTTTTACTACTCTGTTTCTAATTGGGTTTCTTTTCCTCCTGCAACTTGCAACTAATTAAATTGGTTAGTAAAGACAATAATACATATGAAGATACTTTATGTTTAACCAAACTGACCATTCAGTCTTTTATGTTACTTTTAGTTTTCATTTAGATTCTTTCAAGTTAAATTACATCATGTTTGTTTCATCAATCATTTGTCTCTCTTTCATTAATGATTAGTGCAATTGAAAATATTTGATCATTAGAAATTTTATCAAATGTTGCAATAATATGTCATTTATGTTAATCATTCATGAAACAATCACTAAAACTTATGAAGATCTAGTTTATTATATTTTTAATCTATTTCTCTCTTCTCATACTATTTTTCACATTGTTCTCTCTTATCTATTTCTGCTCACAACAAAACAGATTCTGATGGTTGCATATTTATTTTATTATTGAGCAAAATGAGTATAAGTTGCATAAGTATAACATAGTATGTGGTCCCAAAAATAGGTTCCATAAAAAATAACAATTGAAAATGCACTAATTTTAACAAAGTTAATTTTAATCAACCTCGGCCACTAATAATTTGTTGCTGCGTAAGTTGTAAACCTATTCTATTGTTATGATATTCAACGTCATAGGAATGGCAAAACCGTTTGTTCAGCATATAGGTGGCATATAATAGGGTAGCACAATTTGTTACATAAGTAGCACTACTAGCACACTAATTTAGAACTTAATTAACCAAAATTCACGATGATCTAGTTGACTGTGCAGTGGAAGATTAGGAAAGTACGTCAAACAATGCATGTTCCAATACCGAAATAATGATGCATCCTTTTGTTGTGCAACTTTGATCACTTTTTAAGTTTCTTTAGCTTTATGAAAGCACTACCAAATTAATCATGTAAGGTGCCATTAGTACAGCCGGTGAGTTATATGTGACCACAAATCGTATGATTTGTCATTTTCCCTTTACCTCTTGGTGTGTGTGCCTTTCTTCATATTTCTTATTTTTTGTTGTGTCAGGTCGAAAAGGGAACTCAAGGAATGGATGGCAATGGAAGCAGAAGCAATAACAAAGGTGTTGGAAGGCATTTTGTTGGTGGTAGTGGGCAATGGAGACCAGCCTTACAGAGCATTGAAGAACTTGGAACTTGAACTTCCTTAGCCAACCCCTCACTCACATAAATTAATTTTCCTTTAATTTCGCCGTACAATTCATATAAGCTAGGTATATGTGTTAGGTTGTGTGTTAAATTAAAGGTAGCTCTGCCTTTGGAAGGACATGAATGCATCTCGACCTCACCACAATTACATAGTACATGTTACATCTTTGGATTGAAAATGAGTTTGGCAATTTGACAAATTATATTTTAGAGATTCAACAAAATTATGGTGTATTTGGCCAAACTTACCATCAATGTGATTATAAGCCAAATGCTAATCGATTGTATCATACTATTTTGTTGGTTAAAAAATTTCAATGAACCATTTTCCATGACACGCGTAGTTTGCAAGTGTGTGGCTATCCGCCTTGAAACTTTGATAGTGGAATGGTTTTTGGATTTAAATACTTGGATGTTCCGATTTTGTCTATTCTTCTCAAATCATTTAGCGCCAAACTTTCTACAGTATTGAATTTACTATTGTGGATTTCTTATAGATTCCTCAATGTTCTAGTTATTATTGTGAAACTTTTATTAAATAACCATGGTGAACAACTATAACGGTATGTGATATCAATCCAAATTATAAGAGAACTGAAAATGATATTATTTATTGAAAATAAGAACTTTTAAATAACATAAATAGATAATTTCCTGTAATCGTATAACATAGCTCCTCACCTCTAACTTTAATCAAAAGATATTTAGATTGATCCTCACTCTTTCGATTCCCCTCCTTATAACTGCATTGGTCCTACAATTAGATCCCACTTTGCCCTTTTGGACTCGCATTCACATTTTGAGTCCAACGGTATGTCAAGTTTTCAAATTGTAGTGCTCTTAACAACAAAATTGAATGTAGGAATTTGGCTTTAATTATTCTCGTTAAATTGAAATAATTTCGCTAAATAAATTTTGCATAGTTGAATATAATTTTTAACGTCCAATATTTGATTTGGGGTTTAAGCCAAAAACATTGGCCCTGTACCATAATTGGATGAACGTTTTTCTTTCACATCTAATGTTTTTTGGATTGATCTATCGGGATATGATTTTTGACAAAAAAAAAATATTTAAATTGACTAATTTGAAAATTTGTTTTGGAAGTTTTTGGAATCATAAAAGTGAAACTAAAATGCATTTTTGATGTGACCCTCTTTAATTTTTTTTTGTAAAGGTGGACCTAATATCTATTTAGATTACATCCGGTCGTGTTTTGTTTTGTTTTATATAGTACGAATCAGTTTCAACAATGTTGTTTTGCTTAAGGAGGGATTCTGTTCAAATCGGGTTGAGTTGATTTTATAGTTAATTTCAAAATAATTTTTTCTTAAAATTAAATAAAAAAAAAGTTTTATAATTTTTGTTTTTGTTTTAACATTAGCATATCACAATTAGTAGACATAAATACCACTTTAACACTCATTGACTCCATACCACAATTGACCACTATTTTCAACCATTGCTATCATCGACCATCTACTTCCGGTCGCCAACACCACCTAGCCACCCACCTCTAACAAACGCCACAACCACCGCCATCACCACCGACCACCATCAATGACTATCGTCACTACCAACCACCCATATCCCACCACTACCGACCTCCAATCATCGTTACCCATCGCCGACCACCTCCATCATCATCACATACTCCACAATTGACCACCACCGACTACCGCCATTATCACCAACCACCTACCTCTTACCACCGCCATTATCATCTCCATCGACCACTCATCTCTTACCACCGTCTCCACCACATGTCGCCACCGACCATCTCCCACAACCATTGGCATGACAACTATCTACCACTACAGTCATTTTTTATCACACTTCGACTATCTCCAACCATAATTGTCTTTATAGTTCAAATAAAATTAAAATTAAACTAAGAATTGAAATTATAATTGAAAATAGGAATTAAAAACTCAAAACTAAAGTTAGATTTTAGTTTTTGAAAATTTATGAACCAGAAATTAGAAACTACCCTGAATGGGGTTTAAGGAACCCAAAATGCGTTTTAGCAACACCAAAAACACAATCAAGGGACCGAATTAGATTTCGACAAAGAGACTAAATTATGGTTGATTTAGAGATATCAACGGGCAAGGGTGAGGAGGCGGAGAGCACTCCCCATTTCTGCCACCCAAAACGCTTTTCAACTTTTTTCCGGTTTTTCGCTTTGGATGATTTTTTAATATTGTATTTGCCATTGCGGATCTTCGTAGTCTCGACAAAGACTCCATCGACATAAAAAAATTGCAAAATTTTATTATTTTCAATCATAATTTTTTTTTAATATTAAAACATTATTATGAGTTTTGTTACAATAATAGACATCAAATATAAAACAAATTTATACGCATATTTTATGAAAAAACAAATAAATATATCATACAAAATATTTATATATAAATATAAGTAGGACATTTTAGTAAATTGTTCGGGGATAAATCCTTTTTAGGGTGAGGATTATGATCCATATTTCAGTTCTCGACCTAATTCTGAGGGCTTTCTCCCTCTCCCCACAAGGAAAACTTCTCAACCCACGTATCTCCAAATAGGATAGTCCCTACATAAATTTTTATTTACGAATACAAAATGACATCCCCAAGTTACTCCATCCCTACTATCAATAATGTCACACTACATTAGTTATTTTTGTGGATATGAATTTTGTGCAGTCACGCAACAATTACACGATATCGAAATTTAGATCAAGATTAAATTATTTAAATTTAAAGATCAAAATTTTTAGGTAATAAGAATATAATATAAGCTATTTGATCTTGATTAAGTGATCTGAGTACAGATTAAATCTAATCTAAACTTTTATTTTTATCCACGTATTTTGTTCGGTATTTTAATATATTTTAATTTTAAGAGTATTAAAAAGAATTTAAACAATTGCTATAAAGCTCTGTTTGGTAAAGTCAAAAAACGAACTTATAACTTATATACTGTAAATTATGTTTGGTAACAGTCATTTAAGAATTTATAGATTATAGTGTTTTTTAATAATCTAATTAAAGTAGCTTACGAGCTTATAGTTTATAACTTATCATTTTTCTTTCAATTATATTCTTATTATTGTAACTAAAATCTTTTTTATTCATGATAATTTAAAATAAAT
>JBBPBS010000007.1:3379657-3401972 GCA_037974835.1 Cicer judaicum | reverse complement strand
CTTTTTTCCTACGAATTTAATAAATAAGTAATAATAATAATAAATTAAATTATATTATTAAATTAAATAAAATACATTGAGTTGAAGAAAAAATATATTAAATTAAAAAAAAAATACATCAAATTTAAATCAAATATGTGCATCTAAATGTAGTATAATATGTGAATCTGAAAGACATTTAGATGGGCCATCATTAATTTAATTTTATGTATTTTTTTTCTTTAAATTTTATGTATTTTTTTGTTCAATCAAATGTATTTTGTTTGATTTTATTAATATCGTTTAATTTTAAATATTTTTATTTTTTTTTATTTATTAAATTAATAATTATTTCTTAGTAAAAAGAAAATTTAAAAGATAATAGATGTTATATCCCAATTACAATTTTGTCATAAAAAAAATTATTTTTCGTGTGATTGCAGGACATAGATGCAAAATCTTGTTGAGTATATATATATATATATATATATATATATATATATAAATCCTCTCGTTTCTCCTTCCTCGCGAGCTTTAGAAAACGACAAGTATTGCACAACTCATTACTTATACAGAATATATTTGTGATCAATCTAAACTTTTTCTAATAATAAATAAATGTTGCCAATACATTAATCGCCTATGGTGTCACTATTTATAAGATGGTCCACTTTGACATTACCCTATTTTCATTCAAGTACTTATTAAAAATATACCCTCCCCTTAGTTATAGTTAGCTATCTGTGCTACTTGCCATGCTCTCACAGCTTTAATACAAACATTATTATTTGATTATAATTATCAACAAAATTATACTATCTAATACCCAATTCATTCTTCATTATGTAAAACAACTGTATCTTAATATAATCTCTTGTATTATCTATTTATTAAAATGATTTATGAAAGTGTAAAATATTAATTTAAATTATTCATGATCGTTAAGTATTTATAAAGATTAAAATGACATTAAATTAGTAATATGTGGATGAATTTAAAACTAAGTGAATTAAAACGCAGGAAGATTATTTGATTAAAAAAATGTACTTAATAGATAAGTTATAAACTTAAATACTATATTATAATATAAAAATATATTATATCACTAAAATTGCTCAATTGTAATATAAAAATATATTATATTTCGAAATAAACGAACAAATTTAAGCAGAAATATAAGTCATATATCCTAGTGACATTTTATTCTAAAACTTAATTATATTTAAATTAAATACAATATTCTCAAAATATTTGAGTATATTATTCTCAACAAGCAAGTCAATAAAAAATAAACTAATTATTAAGTTTAAAATGACATAAAAATATATTTAATTAATATTTATATTTTTCAATTAAGATAACGATGATATATATATATATATAATATGTCATAAATGATAAATTCAAATACTACTTAAAATAATGTATCTAAACATATAAACTTATGAAAAAAATATTAAAAACACGTATTAAAACAGAAAATGTTAAATAGTCATTTATTATGTTATTTTTTTAATTTAAAATCTCTAGTACGTATCAAAATCCTTCAAAACTCAACTTCCTAATATACCTTGAATTGCTAATATTAATGTTAAATTTGATTAACATCTTACAATTTTAAAATATTGATAATGTAGAGCTAGACCCTTCATAATTGAAATATAAATAAAAATATATTCTTAAAAGTTTTTGTATATGGTCTACTTAATATCTATTCCTTTTTCTTGTGAGAATGGGTGGGAAGAGATTACGGTGACAAACAAGACATATGACTTATATATTAAATCAAACTTTATTCATATAAGTCATGCCAACGTATTTTTAAAAGTCTATTTAATTAAAAATATCATATTATAAAAGTCTATTTAATTAAATATAGATAAATTTACTATTATTATTATATTAAGTTTTATATTTTGTGTTGAATAAAAAATTTATCAATAATTTATGTAATTTAATCACGTCAACCAACAATAAATTTTAATATATTTAAAAGTATTATCATAATATTAAATGCTCTAAAATGTTAAAATAAAAACATACACCACTCACCATCTAGAATTTTGTAAAAAAATAATAAAGTATACTTTTAAATAAACTTTGAAATTTTGTCAAACTTTAAAAAATGCTAAATAAACCCTTAAAAATAAAAGTTACGTCGGATAATAGTGAGACTCTAATATATTTATAGTATAAGTTAGACTTAATTACAGTTTTAGTCCATCTATTTTAGCTGAATTGTAAAAATAGTTCCCTCATTTTGTTTCTCCCCAGTTTTGGTTCTAAAAACAGAATTTTGGTCCAAAATTTTATTTTTTAAAGTCGTACTACACCATTTATGATAATAGATTTTAGGTACAATTGTTGTAAATGAGATCTTGAGGCATTGTGTGACTTAAATAAATACAAAAAAAATGAAATTTCATCTTGGACTATAATTCTGTTTGGAATACCAAAATTGGAGAGAAACAAAATACAAGACTGATTTAGCTAAAATAGGAAGAGTAAAATTGCAATTAAGTCCATAAAGTCACCATTAGTCTAAATAATCTAAAATTAAATTGACCAATATTGTACAATCTCAAAGAAATATGTTACTATCTACTTAAGGTTATAGTCTACCAATATATAAAAATTATAAAATTTAAAAAATGTATGTTTTAGATTTCGTAATCTATTGATGAACTAAAATCACACATCTCAATTTTTTTATCTTTGGACATAAATCTTATATCTTTATTAGTTTTGATGGTTTGAGATTGCCATAACCTCGGACATTATTCTTTTAGTTTGAGTTAGATAAATTAATAGAATATTTTTAGTCTTTTAACTTAATTGAATTAGTAAAAGAAAACCAATTAAAGTTAGAAAAATAAAATAAAACGTAGTTGTTTTTTTAATCTGACCTCCTCTTCAAACAAACCCACTCTGTAATCGTCATATTTTTTCAGCGAATTAAACGAAATAGAACGATTGAAACGTTGAGTACGATATATCTAACATAATAGGCAAAACAGGTAAATCCTACATTTTGACAATTTATTTAGAGCCCTACATAGAGTTTGGAAGTCAATAAAATTAATGGAAGTGTTAAAGTAACCTTTTGAAAAAAGAAAGAAGTGATGTGCTTTATTAGTGGGATAACAGCACGATAATCCAGCTACTTGAACGTCCTCATTATTATCCTAAAGTAAAGCATAATCGAATCTCTTCCAAATATTTACCAAAAATCGTTGCTCATTTTGAAACGCGTATTCATTTCCTTAGTCGGTTCGGTTTCAGTTATAACCGAAGTTACCGAGAAACTTCCCCTCACATATTCTCCTTCTATAAAACCCTTCTCCTCTCCAAATCACACACTCGCTTTTTTTTTTTTTCATTTCCAACAAACGGTTTCGTCAAAAACATGAGCTACTACGATAATCAGCAACAACCTCCAGTGGGTGTTCCTCCCCCACAAGGTATATTTCTTTTTCCACCTCTTTTGAGGTTTCTTTGTTCTTGGCCAATGAATCTGAATTTTATGTTTTTTTGTTTTTTAATAAAGGGTATCCACCGAAAGACGCTTATCCTCCACCAGGGTACCCTGCACAAGGTTATCCTCCACAACAAGGGTACCCTCAACAAGGCTATGGCTATCCTCCACCGCAGTACTCTCAACAACCTCCTCCTAGACAAGAAGTTGGTTTTCTCGAAGGATGGTATGTTCTTTTTTTTTTTGTCTCAACAACCTCTAATATTGTTGCTGTTGATCTGAAAAAAAGTGTGTAGAGCGTTTTCATTTTTTATATTTTTTATTTATTAAATTAAATGTTTTAATATTTTAAGCAGCGCAACGAAATCGACCTGAGGATGTTTCGAGATCTTTTTTGGTGATGTTGATGATTTCATTGACTGAAGAAAAAAATAATTAAGAATCTTTGAAGTCATCTTTTTTTTTTTATTGTTATTTTTTGGTACATATCTTTTTATTAATGTTCTAATAATAATTTGCAAGTTGAATTAGGAAATAGGAGTCAATTTCTATTGATGTGTTTGTGGAATAAGTTATTAAAAGAAATTTGTGTTTTTGTATTGCAGTTTGGCTGCACTTTGCTGCTGTTGTATGCTAGACGCTTGCTTTTGAGTTCCAAATGAGAAGCTGCTGTCACCGAATTATTGCAATTCTTGGAGACTGAATATTAGGATTTCTTTAGGTTTATTATTATTTAGATAACTTGTACTATGCCTTAAATTAGGATTTGGATTTGTAATTCCTTCTGTCTCTAGAATTGTGTATCTAAACTGCTGAATTCTTGAATTTTATTTTATTTTTTTACTTTGAATTACAAGTAACTGAAATTCGTAATTTAAGCATATTCTTAGTATATACACTCTCCAGTCTCGATTTATAATCATATAGTTCTACAAATATGATTGCTGCTGTTATTCAATTGAAACATAATAACATGTGTATTTCACTTCATTGACGCGAAAGGCCAATGTTTTTCCCGATTTTTCTCTACTCTGCTTCTAGTGCCGTTTAACTTTTCAATTCAACATGGAAATTCAAGATGACACTACTACAATAGGTAATCTGAGTAATTGCTCGACCTTCACATTGCACTCACGTAAAATGGGCTTTCTTTTTCCTTCAACCATAGATTAAGGAATGTTATTTTCTGATAAAACAAATTGTTTTTTGCTATGAATTCATGAAGTCTTAACACGAGGCTCTTTTAAGTCTTAACAGAGGCTGGTTTATCTCGTAAAGCAGGTGCATATAACGCATATTCTATTTAAAGTAGCATCATGATGGTAATTCATCACTGAAATTAAACTACTGGATGTTATTTTATTTAATTTTCGAAAAGTTATAATTTAAGTCGCTATCTTAAAAACGTTGTATAACGCATACTATAACGACCCTAGAATCAAGCAGAGCCTAAAATTGTTCAAGGCATACCATGATGTCCCCATAATCAAACATCTCACATGATGTCTCCAGAATCAAACATATGTCCCTAGAATCAGAATCAAACATCTCACAAATATTGTATTGGTTTTACAACTCTACCATAGAAGATGGTTTTACTATTGCTCTAGAATTAAACCCTTTAAATATGATGGTAAATATGGTGAGTAAGTCTAAAAGGGAGAAAGATAGAAAACTTCATTTTAGAGTTTTGGTGTGTTTTGTAGATTGAGTGGAATCATATATTTATAAAGAAAACTCACAAAGAAAAAGAAAACATACAAAAAAACATAATTTTTATTTTTTCGCGTAATAAAAAAACACTTCACTTAACCCATGCTCAGTCACAATCGAACCAAACATACGACAACTCACACGTTTGGTGGTTAGTTTGAGTGCATTATCCTCCTTCTCAAAATTGAGTACCCTTAAGAAACACTTCAAAAGATCATAATTCTTCCTTATAAACACTACTAATGTACGATAACCCTAATATGTGGGACTACAACATTTTTTTCAATTTACACAATAATAGCTCAAATTTTCAACATCACCAGAAAGGATAGAGATCTTAAGTAGACATGCTTTAGGCATCGATCATCTTTCATCTCGGATACGTCTTATTCCGTGATCCATTTCATGAATCATTAGAGTGCGCGTTGCGTGAGGAGTTAAGGGCTATTCCAGTCGATTGATCCTCCGCTTCTGGCCGTCTCGCTCCCATCGCTTTGTTGGCTGACAGCCCCTATCGCTAATCAGAGAGAGGTAGCGAATCGAATTTCCAACAATCCCCCGACTTTAATTTAATAAAGTGTTTCTAAAATAGCGTCAAATGCTTCTATGACTTAAACATTTGCATAATAAGTAATATTCAAATTCAACAAGAGTGGCTTATAGTCTTGAACTCAATATTTGACATCAAACCACAAACAATCTATTCATATGATGTATTCTCAAAAGCTCATGCATTATTGGTCGTGTATGTAGATCCTAGTGTAGTGAATGCTCTAGAAATTTTGCCTTAAAATTTCATATGAAGCAACCCCACTTCCACATTCACATAGGTGACTCTATGAAAAATACTCGTGTAGCTAGGTACCCCACTCCACATAAAGTATAGATATCATTAAGAGTTTCTATTATTTCATTATTTCATCACTTTGGGAATCATGTTTCTCTTATTTATAATAGCATGTCCATCTTCTTTCACTTCATGACTTGTTATTACGAATTGAATCTAATTCTTGAGATCACTAGTCTTTAAGGTCGGGTTACCATCAAGAGTGATTCATTGATCTATAGGCAATAGTATCATCATTTTGGATGTGTGTACAATTTTCTCTCTAGCTAATTTTTTCGTCAAATAATCTACTAAATTTATATCAGTGTATACATGATTCACTTTAACAGCTTCTTTTGAGAATCACTCTCTAACTGTGGTGTGTTTACCACATATTTGTTGTCTCTTACCATTGTAATAACAATTCTCAATTTTGTCATAGATGTAGTACTATCCTAGTGGATCAATAGTGTTGGCATTGGTTTTTTCCATTAAGGGATATCAGCTAGCAAACATATCAACCAACTCGCTTATTCACTATCGGTTGTTAGTGCAATCATTTTAGACACCATATTAGATTGAGCCAAAATCGTTTGTTTCTTCGATTTTTAAGATACAACTTCATCAGTTGTGCTAAATAAACGGTCATTAGTTGCTTTGGACCAATACATTCATTGGTGCATGCTAAATGGACCTGTGAAACATAGTATAATTCTTTTAAGATTTAGGTTAATATTTTTGTATTTTTATCGCGTGTATCATGTATTCTTGAATCTAATTATTCTCATAAATAAAATTTCTCTTTCAATTTATTATCTTTTGTTCAAATTGCATAAACAACCATCGATCAAAAGCAAGTATATTCTAAATTACATTATTCTGAAAATTATGAAGATGATATTGATAAATTAGCAAACCAAGTAAAAGACTAAATCCCATTTGATTGGGTTATCCAATCATGTGATGGACAAGATGATATATCCGTTGATAATAAAAAATTAAAAAATTAAAAATTATAGTATAGTTCTTTTTTTATCGATAGGTCCCGGCCAGATCCACCGAGAGCAATAAAAAAAATTTAACGGATACTATCAAGGTATGGATAATCTGTTTGCAACTTTTGCATTGAAATATTAGGTTCAATAAGATGAATTAAAATACCCGGTTCAACAAATTATTTGCAGAGCATTGAATTTTTCGTGCAAGTTGCACAAACATTTGATGATTTGTTAATCAATTTTGGTAACAATTTGCTTGATAAGAGATGACACTCCTTCATTGGTAAATCTTATAGTCACTCTCAAGTACTCCAATTGTTTGAAGTGGAAAAAGCCCTAAGCATTATCCAATGGACAAGAGCTCGGAATAACTAAAGCGATACACAAGTTGAATTGAAAGAACATTGTGGCTGACAAATAATTCAATCAGAAGGGCCGATGTGAATATTTGACATATTGATTTTAATCAGAAGGGTCTTTGCTATATACTTTATTCAGTCGTTCTTCAATATGTGCTGCAGTTTATGATATTGATTACTAGTAATTATAAATAATATTTGTTGATTTATTTTAGTCGTCATCTAAATAATTTCAAATTTCATCAGTTTTTATTAGAGTTAAGTCTATCTTATGTCCTTCGTAGTACTTTGATTCATCTAATAAAATATTAACGATGAGATTTTCTATTGCATAATCAAATAGCTTGGCCGCGTAATTTTCCATATTCTCTACAAATCTTTGCTTTTATATCTTTTGGTGATTCAAGTTTCCATACACATCTTAATATTTGATAAAAATATTTTTCTTTATTTTCAATCATATCGATTATATGTAAGACTTACAAAGGTGATAGGGAAGTGTGTTTTGGAGGAACAATCGTATTAAATAATCGATAATAGGTTGATTCTCCGGTACATAAATGTCATAAAAGGCCTGAAGGGAGTGATTACCCTCGAATAGGAATTCAATAAGAGATATAATAGAGTAAGTTTGTCTCATCTTCATGCAATTCTGATCAAATAAGGTTCTTCACAATGGGTGAAGGGGATATGTGTGAGAACTCGTTCAGTTGAAAACTCTGTTCTTACGAATCAGTGGGGAAATAAACCAGATTAAACTAGTCAGAAAATGCAGAGAGAGTGATCTCGCACATGATGTGCAGATATGTAGTGGAGCTCTAGTGATATCTATTATTTACAAGACAATTTTTTTTTCAGGCAAATGAGCATGGGCTTTGTACGATAAAGGAGGCCTTATATATTTATGAACTTGCAACTCGCCAAACATTAAATTAACAATTTCAATTGCAACGTCATGATCTAACTTTTGTTCTACTATACTTATTTGCATAGACATGGAAAAATACATTGGACTACCTTCCATGATAGGTACAAAAGCATGAAAGCAACTTTCAACTTCATCAGAATTGAGTGCAGAAAATTTTACTCCGGCCGTTGTAAATTTTTTGTATATGTCAGGTAGGGATATTCTTACGAAATATGTTGTTCGTGTTTCACGTTACACATAACTCAAATCCAAATTTAAACATCTAGCTCTTAATGAGCTTTTAATCATAGTCACGAATAAATATTGAGCTTTTAATCAAAGCCATGATTGAATCTGGGATAGCTTTCGACAACAATTACTTAACAACAGCACAATTGTTGATCAAAGTTTCGTCCAACGGAGTATTATTAGTGGAAATTAATGGTGGGATTCGTATAAGAATTACCAAAAACTATGGAATTTTTCTCAAATTGGTTAACAAAAATCTTACTAGAATTGTGAAGCCACAGCTTTTTTAATATTCCGCAAACTAGTTTTTTACAATAATAAGTTATATTCTTGGCTACTTAAAAATGGACATTTAATTGTTTTGAGAAATTATTTTGCAATTCCAAATGAATAGGACCCAAAAGCTAGAAATACTAGATTAGATGGCAACAAAAAGTTGTCCACAATACAATCCCAAAGTGGCTGCATACCCAGTAAAAACGATAAACATTTAACAGATCCGAAATCGTTGAAAGCAAATACAACCCCAAAACCTAAAATTAAGATAGCAGTATATTCCTATCATCACAATTAATCAGGCTACAAATAAACGGTATTCCCCTAAAAGCTATTCATTTCAATGACAAAACACTATCAGCAGCCACATATCTAAACAACACCAAACCCAGCATCTTCAAGCACGCTCACCACGGATCCTCCTAGCCAACTGAATATCCTTAGGCATAATTGTAACACGCTTGGCATGAATAGCACACAAGTTGGTGTCCTCAAAGAGTCCAACAAGGTATGCTTCTGCAGCTTCTTGCAATGCAAGCACAGCATGGCTCTGGAAACGAAGGTCAGTCTGCAACAACAAAAACTTCTTAGCAAAAATTAACAATATTGGTGTAAAACTTAATTTAAAAATTATAACCCATATTTACCTTGAAGTCCTGAGCAATTTCACGAACCAACCTCTGGAAAGGAAGCTTCCTGATCAGGAGTTCAGTACTCTTCTGGTATTTCCTAATCTCACTGTTTACAAATAGCAATTAGAATTCTAATATTAGTTACAACGACAAAAAAAAACACCACAAAGAAATTCGAGAAAGAAAACCCCACCGAAGAGCAACAGTTCCAGGACGATAACGATGTGGCTTCTTAACACCACCAGTAGTTGGTGCAGACTTACGTGCAGCCTAAAGGAATGATACAAAACAAGGAACAATTAACCAATATTCAAACAAATAAAAACATCAAATAATTGGATACAAATTAAAAACATTAACTATTGACTAAAATTACTAACACACCTTGGTAGCAAGTTGCTTCCTTGGGGCTTTTCCACCAGTTGACTTACGAGCAGTTTGCTTGGTACGGGCCATCTGTATCAACACAAACAACACAAAAAACTGAATATACAAGATGATCATAACACTATTCTCCTAAATTCATAAGGTAACGTAAAACCTAATAACCTTATCTTCAACAATTAAACAATGACGGGAAATAATTAACATCCTAGATCAATTGGCAAATAGATTCTAAATAAAATATATTATCTTAACAATAAGATCAACCCTAATGTAAAATGCAACCTAAGGTACGTTCGAATTATGAAACAGACAAAAAACAGAAATTTAAAAACATACATAATAAAAACCCTAAATTTCTTAATCTGGAGAAGAAAGATTGAAATGCAACATAAGATACGTTCAAATTTACATACGAAGACAAGTAGAAGACAAATACAACGAAGACATAAACCCTAAGATTTTTAGGAGAAAACTAACCTCGAAACTTTGTTTTCTTGTGCTGCGAAACTCGTTAATAGAATTTTGGGGAAAAGAATCTAAAACTTTGAATAGCGAAGGAATGAAGGCGTATATATATAGCGTGTTGGTCAGCGATCGAACGGATACGATACACTATCCGTGTGCTTTCTTCGCTAGGATCGGACGGTTTGTGAAGTGTTGAGCTGTGTTTTCTCGTTTTAAATAAACGGCTGAAATGCTATTTGAAATATGAGATACGGATCGTGAAATCTAGTTGTTTCACTCCCATTGGTTCTTTTTATCGTCACCTTCTAATGTTTTTTTTTTTACAACTTCAAATTTTTTCTAAAACCGAAAACTAACCATCAATCCATGTTGAGAGTTAGTGCGCTGTCAAATACTCCCACGTGTCTAGTTAGACTTTAGACATTATATTTTTAATTTCGATTGATTTTAGTTTTCATTATATTAATAATAAAATTTTAAAAAAATAAAATAGCTTTTAATACTAAATAGCTTAATTAGCTTGGTGATTTTTTTTCTTAGTTTGTTTCAAGGGATGATAAAAACTTCCGAAAATTAATTTTTTTTTAAGAATTAAACCACGTCAATTTTGTTTTCAGATGTATCTTGTTGTTGTGCTTGTTTTCACACAAGCATGTAACCTTCATTGTGAATATATATATATATATATGCATTATTACATTAAATTTTTTTTAGTAGACTTTATTAATAAAACTTTTCTCTACTTAATATATTGTTACATCTCAGCGGGATGCTAGATATCAATTCAAATTTGTTTGATTAAACATAGAAAAATTTATTTTGATTGGATAAAGATATATTTTTTTTTAAATTAAAATTCGATGTGTTGAGACGAGTTTGAGGATGATATATTCACTTCGCACATGAATTCGTTCTATAAATATTATTATAGTAATTTTTAAAATTTATATATATATTGAATATACTTAATATTTTTTAAAATATTAAAATTTATAATCTCATCTCTATATATAATATTTTTTAATTTTATTATTATCTAATAATAATTATTTTTATTATATTAATTATAATAAATATAATTTTTAAATTTATAATTTTATATATATTAATGGTTGCGGATGTAAGCAGAAAAACCTAAAATCTGTTGTAAACGGAAAAGGGTCTAAATTTCACAACCCTATGAAACGTTGAGTTTTTTTTAGGCTTTATTGTATTTTTGGTCCCTCTATTTTAGTTGAATCGCGAAAGTAGTTCTCTATTTTGTTTCTCTTCAATTTTGATCTTTAAACACAATTTTGGTCTAAAATTTGATCAAATTTCATTTTTTAAAATTTATGATAATAGATTTCAGGTATTACAAATGATATCTAGAGGCAGAGTGTGACTTAAATAAATATAAAAAAAAATGAAATTTCATCATGTTTTAGACCAAAATTATATTTGAGAAATCAAAACTGTGAAGAAATAAAATGAGAGAACTATTTTCGTGGTTCACTCAAGGTGAACACAAATGCAATTAATTTTTTTTTTTTTTATTAGTTGCATGGGGGAACCTTCGTTGCCATACCTAAGATTTCGTTAACTAAAGATGACGTTGGAGAGGTATATAAATAATATAAATTCATTTATGGATCAGAGCAAGCTTATAAGAGTTACGATCTAAGTTTTTATTAATAAAGTTGTATGACAACTTGCGTTTTTCCTTTATTTCAGACCTTACATATCTCTTATATACAAATGATAGCTGCAATATATTCTCTCTGAGTACTGTTATAAGAATAAAAAAATATTATTATATATAAAAATTTATTATTTTTTATTTACTTAATATTATTATTTCTAATACAGCCTTCATTTAATTTGATATATTAAAGTTAAAAATTAATTTTTGATTCAAGTTTTACGATCTAACAATTTTGACATCCTAATTAAAAAATTACATTTATAATCTTTTAACTTTAACCATATTTTTAAATGGTTAATCACTGACATAGTGTTATATCTTTTAAATTGATTTTATAAGAAATTATTATTTGTGTCCTTCTGATTACGTGTGTATCAATATGTATGTGTGTGTAAATGGTTTAGGTAACATTAATAATCGATGAGTGTAATATAAATCTAATAATGAGAATAATGAATTAATTACAGTTTGATATGTGACAATAGTTCCACAGTAGGTACTTTTGGGTCATTATTATAATCAGAAGGACACAAATAATAATTTCTTATAAAATCAATTTATAAAATGAATAATATTTGTTTTTATAAAGTTTTATCGAACTATTTTTTATTAATATGAATTTATTTTAATACACTCTCCACACTTGGTTTTAACGAGTATATATGGTGGTGGATATAGATGATTAGATTGAATAAATTTTAATATTTTTTTATAGTTTGTACGCTCGTTAATTTTAATACAAATATCATTTTATAATTTGATGTATCCATCCAAGCTAAAGCTTCGTGTAGTTTTTTATATATTCATGCCAACTCTTGCAAATATAAATTAAACTTCGGTACACCGTATTTAAATTTTTTGTTTTTTATATAAATTATATATTTGCTATTACTTAAAATAAAGAGGTCAGCAACTAATTTTACTATCTATAAAATCAACTCTTAACATCTATTATATAGGCAGTTCCTTTCATTCATCAACCTTCTTACTTATTAATTGATACTCACTTTGATAGTTTCATATCAGTTAGGCTTGGGAAAATAGATTGGAGAATCAAAGTTAAAGTGCTAAAAATATTTTAAACCGAACAGCAATCCATTTTACATGAGACATTAGTGTATCTTCACACGATTCTCCTTTATAGCAATGTATATTTTTTATTTCATAATGATCTTACATATCCTTCATGTTATAATTTTATTTGATCTGTTATTCCATTTTTTTATTTATATTTTTGTTATATCAGGGACACAAAATCCAAGCAACCATTCCAAAGCATTGTATAAGTATTTTTCAAGGAACTTTACTTTAGTCAATATACTTAAATATATGTTTAATCCCCAATGTCATTGTTGCATATTTTGACTTCGAGTTTTGGCATATGGATGTTGTGAAATTGTATTCCTTAACGAGAATGGCCTTGAGAATGAATATTGCCACGGTCCAAGTAGGCTTCGCAACGGGGCGGGGCGGGGGCGGATTTCGCCTCCTCCACACCCGTACTCGACTAATTAGGGAAAATTCACACCCGTTCCTGTTTTATAGCGGATGTAAAATTTAAAAACCCATCTCCGCCCGCACCTACTCATATATATAAAATTATAAATTTAAAAATCATATTTATTATAATAAAATAATTATTTATTAAACAATAATAAAATTAAAAAATATTTTATATAGAAATAAAATTATAATTTTTAATATTTAAAAAATATTAAATATATTAAATATATATATGTATATAAAATTTAAAAATTATAATAATAATACTTGCGGGACGAGTTCGGGTGCGGGTGCGGAGTAGATATCACCACCCCAAATTCGCCCCCGTCCCCAAATTTTTATGTCGGGAAAAATCCGCACCCGCATCCAATTAAAGTGAATTTTTCCCGCCTAAATCAAGCGAGTTCGAGTGGATATCTGCGGGTGTGAATTTTATTGTCATCCTAAAAAGTCATTTATAAATTAGAGCAAGCTTCTAGGAGTTTTGATCTAAATTCTTATTAATATAGTTGTGACAATTTGAGTTAATGAAGATAAAAAAATATAGTGTTGCACGAGAAGGTTGGTGAGAGTATTCATTTTAATATGGTAAAGTATGTGAGTGCTTATTTTTCATCAGAAATAATATACCTACAATACACGTGTAAGATATAGTTAGGTAAACGTCTATAGATGAAAGACTTGGGCTAGATTTCCTAGGGATCACTATCTATGGAGGTAGATTAATAATGTATTCGACCTTAGTCAAGGTACATAAAATGTTATGACACCTCATATGAATAAATTTCACATAGAAATTATTGCATCTGTTACATTGTGTGTTTTGTCAAAAGGGCGGTCTAAGTTTTTACAAGACAATATGTTACTTTGTATGAATCAAATGTTACATTGGATAAGAAGTTACATAAAAGAATCTATATGTTTTTCCAATTGAATTCACGATATGTAATGAACCAGATGCATCGTATGTTTATAAAAGTGATTTTGGTGTTCATCATTGGACCACTATGAAGAAGATTTGTGAGTGCCGAAAGTGACTAAGAATTATATCTTGATATGTGCAGTGCAATTTTTTTGCTGCTATAAGCTGTAAATATTGCAAGCTTTAAATAATTGATATTACTATTACAGATTATGTTTCTGACTTCCTAGCATAGTAGACCCTATGGATCTTAATCCACTAATCAAGCTTCTTGGTCAATAATAGCTGGAAACAAACTATATCGATGGATGTTGAATTAATATCGATTAGATCTAGTGCTGATGAAATATTGTTAGTATAGACTCTTTAGCCTATGTATTTATTATACCATTCATTATGCTGTATAACACAATAGGGTCCTTAAAATAGAAAATATTCAATTTCCCATGGATGGCAATTGATTGCGGAAGATGGTAGGGTCCATATTATCAATAGATGCAGGTGAATTGTTATCTACATCACAGAGGAAAGCTAAGGCAATGGAAGATCAGTCCCATTTATTTTTAATTAGAATTTTGACATTTAAACCTTCTCTTTCCCGAGAAAAGATGCAGAGAAAACAGCTTCACTAAGAAACTCCTTAAGATAAAACACATGAACAATACAAACAGAAAATCACTGTTCAGCAGTTGTAGGTGGACCCTTCCATTTAAAGTTGTCTGCATATGTCTTAACCTACAACCACGAGTAAAACGATTATCAGTGACGGCACAATGCAGGCACAAATAAAGTGGGAGATTAACTCATGCCACTGTTATTTAAGTTACTAAAATCACAATGAAAACCGGGAAAGATGTTCAAACCTTCAGCAATGGTGTGTGGTGCTTCTTGACCTGCAACAAGATCAAAGCATTTGTTAATAAAAAACAAAAGAGCCACAATAACAATAAACCACTATTAGTTCTGTAAAAAAAACTGTTAGCATATGCATATCTAGATAATATCTCATGATATCATATGTTTGCTTATTTAATTAGGATTATTATAATTAAGATTAAGTGTCTTCTACTGCATCTTATCGCAACAAGTCAATCAATCTCAGAGTCTTTAGCTTTTGTTTCCTATTTCTTTGCGTTCCTACCTAAATCCTTATCAATGCATTACCATCCTCTATAAATTATTCCATCACTATTTTTATTGCAAACCAAGTGATATTGAATCAAAAGAAATATAGAAGGAATCAATAGAATAATGGTGTTATGTACTACTGAAAATTGAACAAAAGATGGGAATAAATTTTTCCGAGATCAATGTCTCCCTTTAACAAAGGATCTGTGTCACCTTTCACTTACAAATTGTCAAATGAACTGAATGCCCTTTCACGAATCTGGTTTCCCCTATTTATCGAACCAATCCTCCTCTAGTCCTTTCTAAGTAACTAACCAGCTAATCTAACTAATGGTTTAACCAAATGTATGTCCTTCGACCTTCCCATTGTATCCTAATTATTGACAACAACAACCCCCAAAATCTACATTGTCGTGAAGAAGGATATTCTCACTGATCATCAATGCAGTGCACCGTACTTCTGCTCTTGAAACTAAATGAAACCAAGTGATATTGAATCAAAAGAAATATAGAAGGAATCAATAAAATAGTGGTGTTATGTACTACTGAAAATTGAACAAAAGCTGGGAATAAATTTTTCCGAGATCAATGTCTCCCTTTTACAAAGGATCTGTCACCTTTCACTTACAAATTGTCAAATGAACTGAATGCCCTTTCATGAATCTGGTTTCCCCTATTTATCAAACCAATCCTCCTCTATTCCTTTCTAAGTAACTAACCAGCTAATCTAACTAATGGTTTAACCAAATAGTTGTCCTTCAACCTTCTCATTGTATCCTAATTATTGACGACAACAACCCCCAAAATCAACATTGTCGTGAAGAAGGATATTCTCACTGATCATCAATGCAGTGCACCGTACTTCTGCTCTTGAAACTAAATGATCACTCAATCTTCTGCCAAGATAGTCAACCACAAACATTACCTAGCATCAGCTTATCCAAAAATTACTTAAAGCACGAGAGCTCCTTAGATTAAACACTTTACATCTATTGCACAAAAGTCATATAGAAATGTTTATCCATCCAGTTGACTTTCGATCACTGGCAAGCATTGACAGAAGAAAGCCTAACTTTTGGCCCTAGGCATTTCTACATTGGGCTTTTGTTTCATATGCAGTTATGCACTCTACTTTCGTCATAGTCCTAGATGTAGGATGGCTTGAGCATTAGTCCAAGACAAGCTCGGCCTTGTCTTTATTTCTAGCTGAACATGAAGAAACATCTATGATTCCAGTGATCACTTAGTGTAACATCAGAGGAGATAATCTAACTAACAATCAGACTCCTTGCTGGCAGGAAAGCTAACTGGCGAATTGGCTTTGTTCCCGAAACTCCCTTCCTCCTCCCCGTCCTTTGAAAGCAAGAACATTTGCATAGAGGAGTATCCTTATCACGCATGCTTTTCCACTGATGACAAAATGACTTTCTATCCTCTTGTAGGGATTCCTACCCTTTGTAGTCAGTAGTAAATAGCGTAGTGTAGCGGCCAACCCCCAAAACGCTATAGCGGTGTAGCAAGCAGCGGTACGACCGCTACGTCGAAGTCTAGGGAAACATTACAAACAATTTATACCATACAGATATAGAAGCTAAAAATTAGAAAAATGCTAACACTTAATACATATTCACTAGTCATAACTTTAAAGTTCATTGCTACTAATATTTCAAATATAATATAAAGCAAAATAGAGGACTGTAAACGCAGAAACAAAAAAACAGAGCACGATAATGGGGTACTATGAGAAAGCTTTGAGAAGAAAGCTCTGTTGGTAGGGACGAGAACAAAGCAGGGATGAGAAGACAGGGACAAGTTGAAATCTCTGCTTTGAAAAGACAGCTATGTTGGTAGGAGAAGAAGCTTCAGAACAAAGCTTTCAAATAGAAGTAACATCCTGCACAACTACTGTATGTCTATACCCTTTCTTATTTTATTTTTATACTTAAAAATAACCTAGAAAGAAAAATACACAATAAATTAAAAAAATCCTAAAACAGTTTAAAAAGTGAGGGTATTTCTGACATTCCATCCTTAAATTACTGTAGTGTTTATTCCCTGCATGAATTCGTTTTCTCCCACCCACAGTTGTACCGCAACACCGTTTTACGTAGCGCAAGGCCACCACGACGCAACACCGCGACGGCCGCAACTGGCTACATAGTTTCTACTCCTATATGGAGAGGGTAAATTCATTTGGAATGCAAACCAACCCCCAACTTATGTTCTAGTCTTCCAGATGCAGTGAACTGTCTCAGGCCATATCTATCCCTCATCTGTTTCTATTCCAGATGCAGTCTGGCTTCATCTCATGCACAAAATCATATACATATATATATACACACTTATCAAATGAACTTTTCTGTTTAGAAGCCCAATAATTGAATGTTGAAACAAAGTTAAATGACTGACAAGCACAATTCATTGATAAACTTTCTCAATCATCTGAGAAACAAGATATGCGGGTTCTTGTAAGTTAGATTGCAAAGACAATATTGAAACCCTCATTCTAAAGATTGTGATTTTAAGTTAACATCCTAATTGAGGCATGAGAAATAGAAGGTGAAACAATCCACCTAATAATAACTTACTAATTTACTTTAATAAGAACATGTATGAATCATAACTAGAGCACTTTGAAGGCTTAGAAGACACAAAAATTCTCAGTGACCTATATTTGAATAGTAAAAACGTACCACATATTCCCAACCATGTCTCTCTGCAAATTCCTTTGCTGCTTCTTCACTATCAAAACTCAAGGCAGAATCACCAACATGAGCGTATGGGTCCCCAGTGGATGTCCATCCCATTAGTGGATTTTCCCACCTATAGACATATTAGTTGAAAGTAACTATTAGTTGAGCCATTATTAATGAATACAAATTTAAAAATATATACTCAGTAAAAAGAAAGTATAAATACAGGATATTATACTGTAATTGCTAGTAACTCCATAAACTAATTAGAGATACCTAGAAAGAATCATAAAAGAAGTGAAATAACATAGAGAATAAAAACCCATGAAAATTTCCACAGTCAATGATAGCATAAGTTTCGCTTTTATGAATAAGTTTCAATACGAAATTTGTCAAAGCTCAGGATATATTGACAACAGAGATCCAGTTCAGACACATTAAACTCACTAATAACGAAGAATCTGAATTATACAACTCAGACAACAATGTCTAATCAAACAAGCAGTGAAAGAATGATGACAAAAAAGAGAGAGAAACTACTTTTGAGTTGATAAGAAGTTGATCCTCCATCTTCCAACGTTCCCAGATCCTTGTTGAGAAGCAGTTCTAGCAGGAGAGTAAATCAAAACCTGAAATCACAAATTAAGTACAACACAAATGCCAATTGAGTTTCAATCTTTAACAAGAAAAGGAAAGGAATCAAGTGATGCATCAATTATTTTACAAACTTCCAAGTACTATACAGATATATTAACCCATGATTAAAACAAATGAAACAAATCTGCAATTGAATCTAACTAATCTAAAACAATTATGCTAAGATAAGAAAATTCGAAATATGTTTCACAACAAATGAACGAATGCTAGGGTTTTCTAAACTTATTGTGCGTTATGTGGAAATGAAAGAAAGCGAAGCAATTAATTAAGAATAAACAATAAAGCAAGATACCCTCCTACGAAGGTGCTCTTGAGGGATTCCAGAAACCAATCCGATATCGGCTGATTTGGTCTCGACCAATGCGTCGGTGGAGAATTGTCGGGCCAAGGTGGCGCGTAGGGGACCACAACGACTCGCCGCGCGTTGCAGGATGTTCGTCATCTTTCGTTGGGAATTTTGATTCTGCGAAAATGAACCTCCCAAGCCTTTCTCATTCGTTTTGTTCCGCTACATTTTTAGCTTGGCCCTTTTACTTTTTTATTTTACAAATATTCCCCTTTATTATAATAATAATAAATAATAATAATAATAATAATAATAATAGTTAAAAGAATTAAATTTTATATCTATGTTAGTTCAAGAATTATAAATTTTTTTATATTTTTTATATTATTTTTTTTCAGTTTTTTGTTAAAAAGTAATCTATATAAAAATTATAAAAGTGAAATATTAAAGGTAAAGATGGTATTCTATACGACACACCGAAAATGCATGTTATCTTTTATTAACAGTATAGATATAGGTACAAAAGATTAAGCCAATGTGTCAGTTATAAAAGTTAAAAGAAAAATGTGATTAGGTAGTTTTGTGAAAGAAAAATGTCCGAAGGGTAAAATTGTTATATGTCTACAGGCCACTCTCATTTTCTTGTATAATAAAGGGTATTATTGTAGTTATAAATGCGACACCAAATTGTTCTATCCTCTTTATTATAAATAATAATAATAATTTTATATTACTATTTATAATTATTTTACAATTGTTTTACATTTAATATACTTTTTAAAATATATTTTTCAACACACCTTTTTATTGTGAAATTCACATGTGAGACAAATAATTTAGTTGATCCTGATCCTATTTAAAATTAATCAATAAAGATAATTATACTAATAAATGTGAGTTGAAGAATATGTTGGCATTCATTTAAGTTTTAGTCAATATATTCAACTTTGTCTTTGGAAAAAAGATTTGTTTAAGATTGTACCAATATCAAACTGATGCACCACAATAACAAATTGGATCTAACTACTACAATAATCCACGTAAAACAAGGTTTTATGGTTATTATAGAAGAGATAATAGAAAGAAAAAAAATTAAGAGATATATAGAGTTGTAGAAAGTGTTGCACAAACTCTTGTAGCAAAAGATCATGATAATATCAAAGAAAACCAACATAAAACATAATGCCGAGGTGTGATAAGTTTTCAAGAATATAGATTTTCTTCTAGTGTGACACATCATCACAGTTTTGGTCTAAGAATGATTCAAGTTTAATTATCATAGTATTAGTAGTATAGAAGATAGATAGAGAAACAAACAAATAAAGATAGTTATTTTAATAAGAAAAACATAATAGAGTCTTAAGAATATATTGTATATCGTTCCTTATAAACGAGTAACGATGGTTGGTCACAAAAATTGTATGGTGCAAATTAAGGGAATAGATCCTTACATATAACATGGGGGCTTGCTGAAATTTTCACCTTCCATTGAAAAAGAGAGTCAAAGAGGATTGAGAAAAAAAAAGTTTTATAATTAGATATTAAAAATATGAGAAAACTTGACAAAAAAAAATAGAAAAGATCCGTAACTTCGAATTAATCATTTAGATACATGTGAACAATTATTTACATCACATAACAAAACTATGACAATGACATGTCAATCCCAATGTTTTTAACTAAAATTTGACTTTTAAACTTTCTCCTTCAATACAAAAGATAAAAAGAAAATTGTTTTAGCAAGAAACTAAATAAGATAAAACACACTAATGATTCTAAACAATACAAACAAAAGACATTTGTGGTTAAGGAAAAAAAAGAGTGGTTGAAGGAGAAACTAAAATTATGGAATACATATGTTTTTGGCTGGCTTAACATTGAATATTTAGAAGGAATTAATTGAGTTATTGGTTGAGAATGATAGTGGTTAGGAGGTTACAAAGAAGACATATGTTAAAGAGACAATCTTGACAACAAGTGTATTTCAAAAAGAGTCTAATAAAATAAATGTCTAAGCTGAAATGGGTACAAGGAAAGAGATTCAAACTAGTTTAAAGAGTTAATTTGTTAGTGGTTATTTAATATAATGATCATTGGTTAGATAGGATAGAAGAAATAAATGAGACGATCCTTAATTATTTTGTACAAAATATTTTGAAAGAATATTTCAATATATCAATATTAAATTGGATCCTTTTCAAAAACTATAAAATGAAAATAAAATAAATCTATTTGGAATATTTTAAGTGAAAAAAGATTAAGGACATATCATATTATCGTTATGTCTACTGCCGCTCTCCCTCATTTTTATGTCTACCGCAAGGTTTGATTTTTTTTCTCTTTTTTATAGTTGTCCTAATTTGTTATTAGGGTGATAAAATAATTTTTTTTATGAGTTTATTATTTCTTTTATTTTATGATTTTTTTTTTTGTGTTGTTGATGTTTGATTGATTTTATAATTGTTGATATTACGTTGATTTTCTATTTTTCTATTTTTATTTTATTCTATTTATTTCTGATTTTGTTTGTATTGAAAAGTTAAAAAAATTTAATTTAATTTATAAAATACATGATTGTTTTAATTTTTTTTATTTTGCCCTTTTTTTTCTCTGTCATCATTTATGTTTTCATGTTAATTGTTTTTGCATCAGACTCGAGGTTGGTGATGCCATTTCTAAGAGATATAACTTACTTGTTTTTATAATGGTACTATTTAATCAATGTATTATTTATTACTAGTCTATTTAATCAATCTATTATTTATTACTAGTCTAGTTATATTGATATTATTTTGGAACTTTTGTTAATATAATTATATTGAAGTGAATAACTTTCTATTTTAATTTATGGACCTTTCCTTATTAGGTTGGATCCTTGCATATAGGAACAAATGATTGATTTATTTTATATTTTAAAATCTTTGCTTATAAATAATGCACGTGTTTTTGTTCATTAATAATATATGTTTTTTGCTAATTAATAATATAAGTTTCATAATAGTATCAACAGTTTTTTCAAGTATATAAAATTATATTATAAATTATTTATATTTTTTTTAACATTTTTTGTTTATTTAAAAAAAATATGAATATTAAAAAAAAATTAAATAAATTACAAAAATAAATTTATTATTTTATTGCAATATATATAACATCAAACATATATGATGCCTAAT
>JBBPBS010000007.1:3291960-3379557 GCA_037974835.1 Cicer judaicum | reverse complement strand
ACACTAATTAATAATAAAAAAAAAATGTAAGTGATTATAAAATTTTGTAGATTAATTAATTATAATATTTATTGATAACATAGTTAATTATAGTTTAATACTTACTTCCACGAATAAAAAATATACAGTACTACAAACAAATAATGAATATCGGTACTATAAATAAAGAATTTATATCGATACTATAATTTTTTTCTTCTATTTTATCCATTTTTAATTTATTTATTTATTTAATTTTGATTATATAATAAATATATTTTTCTATTAATCTATACAACTTTAATAAAAATTAAAATATATTACCTAAATTATCTTCATATTAATAAATTGAATTCTTAAAATTAAATAAAATAAAATAAATATATTTAAAAATACTACAATTAAATAAGAAAGTTAGTTGATTTTTGATAATATTTTAGGGTAAAAACAGACCTAACAAATGAATAAAATAAAGGGTAGAATATTTTCCGCCAGTAATAAAACAATAAAATGAAGAGACACAACTTGTTTCCTCGGTCGAATAATAGAATACATTCAACACAGGTGTCTCATTCTTTCTCTGTCTTTTAGCAAAATCATTCTGATTTTAAATTTTAATTTTAATTCGATTTCCGTTTGTCTAAATGCTTCAACTTTTCTCAATTCTCACCATTGTCCACTGATTCGGTATACCTTCCTCCACTGATTATTTGATGATTATTTATCTCTAGTTGTAATTTTTTTTTGGCATTTGTTCCAATTATAATCTGCTATTTTTTTCTCTTCCCAGTTGAATACATGTGATATTACTTTATCTTACAATGGTTTTTCGTTGTTATTGTTATCTCATACTCAATGTTATGTTGTGTTTATTTTTAGATAGGTGAATTTAAATGGAAAAGCTTTTCTTTATCAGTTGCTTTTTTATAGTTTAAAGCGAATTTCATTTGATCAATTTAATGTAATTTTAAAATGAGAAATTAACATCTCCAGATTTTGCATTTTGGTATAATTCTAGGTTTTTCATACTGTCTTCAAATTTCTTCCTTGCTCTATTGAGGCTAATTGCATAGACATTTCAACAATTATTGCAAAAATGTTCTACATGCATATTACAATAGTATGAAATATTGGTTGCTGGAATTTGTTGAGTTATTATCAGACAAGGACCTAAAGAGCACCAAGATGAACTATATTTTAATAAATTAGAATGAATTTTATTTATTTTAATTTGATTTGTAATAATTTTTATCCGATAAGGACCTCAAGAGTATGAAGAACATTTATAACCCATTTAGGTTTAGAGATAGTTTAGAGAATGATGTAAATATGCATTTGTTACCTCGAGACAAGTTTGAAATAAATTAGAATCTCTTTCACGAGAATGATGAGTGAGCTATATCTCCTTTTTGAATTTTTGGATTGAAACTTGCTTGAATCTTATCAATAGTTTCCTTACCATTGTGGTGATTCCTCATTGACTTATCAATTATCGTTGATTGGGGCACCTAATCCATCTTTTGTTTATTTTTCCCTTTCATTTCTTACGTTATGTGAAGAAAACACTTAGTTAGATCTTCAATCTCATGAGAAAGAACTAAAATCTGCATTTGTCTCTTTGTTTTATCATTGATTAGTTGTTGTTGTTGTTGTTATTATTATTATTTTTGTTTATAATTTGAACATTGGGTTATTAGTGGATGGGATTGAAGTGAATTTGGAACTAAGGTCAATGCTTTATATGAGTTATATTTTATTGGTTATTATTAACACCGACTAATCACATTTTGACATTTTTTGCTTTTCAATTTGATGTTGTTTGCTGGTAGTAAAGGTTTCGTATTCAAAATGTGCATGTAGAAAAGGGAAGCACTGAAATTCCAAGCTTAGCAAAGATTGATCTGTCACAAAAAAGCTGTTGGCTTTCCTTCCATGGGGGCTCCTAAGCAGAAATGGACTGCAGAAGAAGAAGCGGCACTGAAAGCCGGAGTAGTCAAACACGGGGCAGGAAAATGGCGTACTATACTTACAGATCCTGAGTTCAGTGCCATTTTGCGTATGCGTTCAAATGTAGATCTCAAGGTACGTCTTTTCAACATCCTAGTAGGTTGTGGGAAGTGTCAAAAATAGAAAGTTTTATTGTTCATTCATGCTCTGAATTTTAAAGTTGCACTACTGAAATGGTCATCTATGTCGTGTTGTGTCATTGGAGAAATATATAGGCATTTTTCTTTGATCGATTTGACAAGGCCATTGCATACCTTTGGTGTACTCGTGTATAATATGCTATGAATTGTGAACAGGATAAATGGAGGAATATAAATGTGACAGCAATATGGGGATCCCGGCAGAAGGCAAAGCTTGCTCTTAAAAAGAGCCTCCCAGCCCCCAAAGTTGACAATAATGATTTGGCCTTGACTAAAGTAGCTCAACGTGAAGACGTTCTCGATATTAAGCCTCTTGCAATTTCTGGCGGAACACTGCAATCTCCTAATTCAAAAGAACAAGTATCAAGGTTCAAGAACTCTCAACTAAAAATATCACTACTTATTATCTAGAGAAAATAAATAATCTCCTGGTGTTTGGTTTGTTTAATTTTGTTCTTGAATAGCATTTAAACTTTGTAAACTTGTAGATGTTACACCCTTCCAAGTATTAGTTATAGGATTGCATGTATCTGAAGATTCTCTGTCTACATGCACTCCTTGTATGCTTGTTGTGAAAAGAAAAAATCATAAATGAATTCATGCTTAACTGCATCTTAATCTTGTCATATGTCTCCTGTCAAAACCAAAATCCTGTCCTATGTCACTGTGCCTTAAATTTAAATTCAAAAGTTATTAATTTATACATAGGTTATACTTGCATTTATGAATAGTTGATAACAACGTCCCATTTTGAGCTGAAATGTTGAAATCGTGCAACAAGACTTTTGAATTACAAAAGCAATATGTTTTTCAATGATGGCAGGTTGGGGGATAATCATGTATTAGAGGCTATTGTCAATATGAAAGAGCCAAAGGGTTCTGATAAGGCTGCCATTGCTTCTTACATAGAGGTATTTCTACTTCACTTATGTTATAAAAGACTCACATTTCCCGCTTTTGTAGGCCACTTTTTAATGACCCCCTTCTTAGGGATTGGTTTATATGTAGACTTAGACAAAAAATAAATTTTTTTTCCCCCCACTGTAACAAACAATTTCCTTTTTATATTTATCAATGGATTATCTTTTTTGTTCTAAAATAGATGTAATAATGTATCATTCTTCTTTGTGATTGATCTCGCTGCGTTAGAGATCTTTGAACTAACTGGAAATATTTCTCTCTCGGGTCCATAAAGTGCTATATCTTTTTAGATTAAATTATTTGTAGATCTTTATAGTTTTGTAAAGTGCTATATTTCTCCCCGTTCAGCCAATACTAGCAATACAGTGTTTGTTTACTTACTTGTTCCCATCATTGCATTGAATAATTCTGAAACTTTTCACCTCTTTAGGAAAAATATCAGTGCCCACCAAATCTTAGAAAGTTACTGTCAACAAAACTGCAGAATTTGGTGGCAAGTGGCAAAATAATCAAGGTACTTTTATTGTCAGTTACTGCTGTAGCTAAGCACATCAAGCTCGGTTTGTAAACCTTTTAAATAGACACAGTCAATCTGGATAAATATTTGAAGGCCTTACAACCTAAAGTGTTCCATCTATGACCAAAGTAATTTAATAACTTTTTTGATCTTGCTGAAAATAAAGAACAAAAAATGGTTGACAATGAGAAATTAATTGGTTATACCATTATGTATTTTCTTTTGGCAGCGGCAACATGTATATTGCAATTAAATTCGATATATGATAAGTCTATCCTGCCAATGACATATATGTTGACAGGAAAAGCATAAGTACAGAATTATGCCAAGTTCAACGGTCTCTGAGAAAAGAAGAAGCACTTCCTTGATGCTCTTGGAAGCAAGTCCCAAATATTTTCCAGATTTGGAGAAGAGTGGTGATGTCAACATCCTTTCAAAATCCCAAATTGATGCAGAGCTATCAAAAGTGACGGGTATGACCGCTCAAGAGGCAGCTGCTGCAGCTGCAAAAGCAGTTGCGGAGGCAGAGGTTGCCATTGCACAGGCCGAGGCAGCAGCTAGGGAGGCAGAGGCTGCAGAAGCTGAAGCTGAGGCTGCTCAAGTCTTTGCAAAGGCAGCGATGAAAGCGCTAAAATGCAAAATGCTTCATATTTGGTAGCTTCCTAAGTCAAGTCACTCCTTTAGAATCTTCATATCTTTATATGCTTTGCTTTTGTTAATCGTTACTTGATTAGAGTTTGAATCTTCAAAATACTTTAAGCTTTAACCACTTCTGAATTATTTTGATGCCTATACATAAGGCATTTCTGTTAGTTCTCTTAGTTCAGTTTTATTGATTAGTGTTGCTTTTTTTCTGATGATGTTATGTAGTAGTAGTGGTAGTAGTTTCTATTTTAAGCCTGTTTATTGTTTGTGAATTATGCAGATGTTGTGCACTTTCGCTTGTTCATCATCTGCCGGGTTGGCTTGAGATAATTGTTCCACTACCGCACTTCCTGCCATTTTTTTTTGTAGCTGTACATAATTTTCAGCTTGTAAATCTGGAACATGCGGGACGATTTGTGAAACATTTTGTCAAGAGTCAGTAATAGCTTTTATTTTATTTTATTTTACTTTTTCATTTTTATTTTTATAAAGATGGCGAGGGAAGGTTTCAAAGTACACTAAGAGAACATTTTTTTATTAGTGTTCCAATAGCAATATGGAATGTCATTGATATGCAGGTCATATTTCCACTGCTTGTTTATTCTAAGACATTGTTACACCACTCTGACTAGGAAGTACTGTTATGTTTACACATAATAGACTTCATTTGTCTTTTGCTGATGTGTATGTGTATATAGATAAAGTTTAGAGGCATTTGTTCTTTTTTTAATAGTTGTGTATCAGTATATAATGGAAACGTTAATATCAGGTTCAGGAAAACAAATTTACCACTATTCTTTTGTAAATGTTATTTGGTTTTGTTTACTTGTGTTGTAAGTATACGCTAAACGCTCTAATACCGACTTTATAGAAATAATCCATAGGCTCTCTTGAGAACAAGCTAATAACTAAGAGTAAAGAGTATCAAATTGGAGAAGCCTTCAACACAAAAAATCATTTGTACAAAATGATTTATACTTGAAAAGATTACGAGTAAATGCTCAGTTGTCCTTCAAATTGTTGCAGGCCTTTAGTTCTCCACTTTCCAATATTCTAAAATCATCCTTGAAATACAAAATAATAATTTTATCCATTTGTCTAGATCTGTAATCAAATAAACCCCTAACATTATTTCACTTAGGTCCCTTGCAAATACTAACAAAGGGACAAATTAAATTAATATTTCAAAGATCATTTTGTAACATCAATAATTCTAGGGATTAAGTTGATTAATTTTACAATTTCAACAGCTAATTTGAGTACTTTTACTAAAAATTACTTACACATACAGACAAGGTTGATCAAAATAAGTTTGTTCTTACAATCTCATTTCCCTTTTCAGCTAGCATATTGAACACTGAGGGAATATTTGAGATTAAGGTTGTGGAGAAGATTTTAGAGGTTAAAATCTATCCGTTGACATACATATTTGAGATTTTTTTTTTAAATAAATAAATGACATGATAAAGAATAATATAATGTTTCAATCACTTATTTTTTTTTATTGATTTTAGAAACATTTTATAATTTCTTTAATTTAGAAATGAAAAATAAGTCCACCCCTCCTTTTTCCTTCAAAACTCAACTCCTAGTCATATCCTAAAACAACTTGCAATATCTAACCACAATCGAGTTCAGAGTGTAACAAAGTCTTATCCTCCTCTCTCATTTCCTTCCACGCTTCCAATATTTGATATGCTGAAGGCTTGTCAATCACTCCCTCGTCAACATCATCATCTTCATAGCTTTCATCATCTGAGAGCTCATCATCCGAACCATCCGAAGACTTGTCAAGTGCCAGATGATCACAAAATTCCACCTTATCAGCACATAAACTAACTTTATCGTCAATATTACAGTTTTGTGGCATGCAAACCAGCACATCATTATTGTTTACTCTGTCGTTTTGATCATGGTTAAAGGTAAATGTATCTGATTCAGCTTGATCACTACCAAGAATGTTATTCCCAGATTCAGCACCTTCGGTTATCTTCATTCTCCCAGAAATATTTGGCACATTTCCATTTCCACCACCATCAATTATCTCATTCAGACCATTGACAATTTCACTTCCAAAAGGGATGATACTTGAGATGTTTCTGGATGAACCTAATCCACAAAGAACATGCAATGACCTTGATAAATTTGAGACTGTTGCTTCTGATACAACATTACAATTACCAAGAGCATCCAACAACTGCTCCAGATTCTCATGATTGATTCTGTCTTCGTTCTTTTTAAACAGCTCCGTCCATTGCTTTTCTGTCACACGATATGGCGCATAAGCCATGGTGCTGAGTAAGATGACAGCTCGCTCGTAATTATGTTGAGCTATAGCTTGAATCACCAATTCAAAAAAGATAAGATGGCAAGGAATTTCTCCAACTTCCAGAATCATGTCAAATGCATGCTCCAGTAAATGCAACTGCATTGAAACCATAATAAGCCGTCAAATTCAATATTTAGAAAAAAAAATGTATTGCATAAAGAAGTAAGGGGCGACTTTTGTGGTTCCATTGGCTAACAAGAAAACATAATTGTATTAAACTGATTCTGAAAATCATTCAATGACAGAAATCTAAAGGATAAAGCAAGAACTAATGCGGGTTCTATCAAGATCACATGCAGAAGTTCAAATAAATTTGCATTTGTGCTGGGTTATGCATATGAGTGGTTGAAGTTATGCGATTTTAGACAAAAGGAGGAGAGAAAAATATAAGAAATAATTATAGTGAAATATGCTTGATACTGACTCAGTAACTTGATACAGAAGGTTAAATACTAATCTCGTATTATAGCAATACATAAACTCAATCCTAAATCAAGAACAAATCATAATAATAGTAGTAGTAAGTAATATAAAATCTAATCCAATGAGATACTCTTCGATACTCTAAGATTATAAACTGATCCTAAAAAATAGTTTAAGATATCCTAATTTAATATCAAAGATATTAAAAATATTTACTGATACTGTAACATGAGCTTTATACAGATACCTGATGTATTTAGTGCAAAATAATGATCAAAATTGTACTGACACCAATAATAAATTGTCTTTTTTCATGCATCGTGGTGTAAGTACAGTTTGCATGTAACAAAAATTATATATGATATAGTACTGAGCAGAAATATAAAATAAAATAAATAACAAGTATATTCTCTACCTTGCCAGCTCTTGAAGCTTTAACAAGTAATGACAAGTGTTTATTTTGATCCAAATGATAGCCCGAGAGAATCATCTCTTTGTACACATGCTCAAAATATTCCCACTGGTGTGCCCGTGCAGATGCTTCCAACATTAAGCTATATGTGTATGCATCTGGTACAACAAAGGTACTGCCACCCTTTGGGAAGTCATAAATATCCGACTTTGCAACCTTAACTTCCTCAAATAAAACTTTAGCTTTGGAAAACATGTCATTCTGGCCGTAAACTTTTAGCATGATATTTACGGTCCCTACATTAGGAGTACAATGGTCTACCATATATTCAAATATAGATATGCAATCATCAATGTGCCCGCCATCCATGGATGACCGAATCATGCCGGTGAAAGTAACCTCCAAAGGCCTAGCATGAGGAAGTCTTCTTATCCTCTCAACCTGCAGCCATATTTCAAGGGATGATTTATGGTTTCCAAACATGGATGGATTTTTTCAGGAAGTAATGAGTCCACCATAAAATTTCTTGGGACAAATTTGGGAGTTTAATTGGAAACTAAGAAAAGTACCTCCGGAATAGCATCTTGCCATCTCCCACAGTTGCAAAGGCAACATGCTAGCTCATAATATACACTGGCAGATCCCATAACGCTTTTTCTTTCCATGTCCCTGACAACTTTCACAGCTTCATCAACTTTACCTTCCTTCCAACAAGTTCTCACCAACACTAAGGAAGAGAGAAAGTATGTATATCAGGCCATCAGCTGCAAAATTTCAGTCGCAAATGATATGAAAGAAGTACAACGCTACCTTTATAAGTAAGGGCTTCTGGAACTTCTCCACTTCTCCTCATCTTTCCAAATAACTCATGGACAAGGTCGTAGTTGCCCGATTCCAGCATTACCTTATAATAACAAGCATCACCTGTAAGACTTGAATACAAACACACTTCAAAGCTTCAAAGGTAATAAAATCTGGCGGTAATAGCCTTTTCTTCATTAACCAATTTTTCCATTCATGCATAAATACTCTCAAATAGAATATAACTCACAAAAAGCTTGTTAATATTTTGTGAGTAAAATGCAAATCTTAGGCAGCATGGTGACCTGATTGTTTATATAATGCAACCATAGAGAGCAGATTGCATTGATATCACATTTTCAAAAAAAGTATTATCATAATAAGTCATTCAAATAGATCTTTTGTAAACAATTTTCCCCAAAACAGCTGATATTGTACCACCTTTTTTATTTTTTGTTAGCGACATAAGCAAATATAATAGTAACACAATAACTATGACTCAGAATAGCGGTAATCCATTCGATTATGTTTGTAGTTAAAAAATAAGAAGAGCCAATTTATTTAGTATCTAACGTTTTCAAGATAAATAACTTGGCGTCAGATGTTGCAACCCTGTAATTACCTCCATTGCAAGTCCATACGTTGCCCCATTAGGTTTTAGACCACTTTCCCTCAGTTGCTGAAAAACCCATGACACACCTTTCCACTGCTTTGACGGAACACAAGCATTAAGTACCTAATAGTAATTGAAAAATTTCGGTCAGTTTAATCAATCTGCAAAATGACATTCATAAGAAAGTTATATGAAATATATTTAGTTGCTTTCTTACAGCATTATAAATAACCACATCAGGTTCAAGACTTAGATCCCAGTTCTTGCGATACATATATTTAAATGTTTCGGGTTTCTGCCTCATGCATTCGACAATATTCAGTAACTCTTTCAGAAGACCAGCTTGACCAAGTGTAACAGCAATGCTGTGATATGCAGCCATATCAGGATATACATGATTGTTTCTCTGAACAAGTTGGGAGTTAATCAATCCAGCGACATAAAACAACAACTAAAGACAAGTCCAATCACATGGAAAAATAAACTAAGCACTTGATTCTTACCCGCATCAAATTGAAAATATTAAGGGCTTCCTTTGGCCTTCTTGCCTTCCCAAGAACTGCAAGAAGTTTTGTGTACACAAACCTACAAATTCATTATTAATTTCATCATAAGAGAACCAAATATGCAAAGCACTAAGCATGTCAAAAAACAACAAAAATGAAAATCATTTAAGACATAATCATGCATATTATTTGGTGGCTTTTAAAGGTACACCAAATTAGCACCAAGTACATTCTACATCAAGATACCAATCAAGACATACATCTTCCCAAGCATCTTGTCAAGAGTGCTGCCTTGTCCGAGCATAAAAGCTTTTCTACTCTTTTTTTTTTTTTACATGTTCTATTCATTAACACAATAATACATTGCCAAAAGCTGTTCCATTATGTCAATAGTAGTTTTCTCCAATATTTAAAACCACACACAACATAACATAACACAAATGTCTCAAAGTCAAATAGGGGCTATATCAATGCTACAGCGTAGAGGAATTTTAGCAAACTGCTATTGTTCAATACGCAATTTAATACAAAGTGTCAAATAGTGGCTATAGCAGCATTGTAGCATATCAGAATTTGACCAAATTGTTATTTTCCATGGTTGACAACACAACACTTATGTCACTAAACAATAGCACCAGTAGGCCAAGTCAAATTTATAAAAGTAATGCTACATTTAAGAAGCAAATCACCTGCTTTGATTCTGTCTTTGATCCTTACAATTATACACCCACTGAATCACAGATAGAGCTTGCTTCCAACACCTCTTAGCACTAAGCATTTCAAGAATTGTCAACAACTGACCCTCTGTAAAGGGCAATCCCGACAACTTCATCAACCTTGAAAATTTCCAATCCTTAGCCCCAATTTCCCTATCACACAACCTACATAAAAACCCAAAAATCCCTCCATAACTTGAAACAAAAAAAATACACTTTTGGTAGTTACACTACTAATTTTTCCAATTACACACAAATAACTTGAACTGAATTGACGTAAATTTAGTTCATTCATGTATGTGAATTCGGTTTAGAAAAAAAGAGGGGTGAACCTAGTATATATTTGACCAGAGCAATTCACAGCAAATAAAAAACTGAACACAAACCTATCAACAAGAAACCTTACAACCTGAGCCTCACTGCGTTTACGAGTCTTTTTCCCATAACTACTTTCATCAAACCAAAGCTCGTCAATTTCTGCATCATCATCAAAAACCCACTTCAATTCATCCATCTTTCGAACACGGAACATTTCTTTAAGCTCCATTAAACTTTCCCTCTTAAGTTTCTCTCCTCTATACTCCTTCCTTCGCTCCAAAAACTCAACTTTTTGAATCCCTTTTTCCCACGGCTTCCCCACCAAATCCAAACCCTTATTCACTTCAACATTTGCTTCCAATGCTTTTGTGAATCGTTTGTATTCGTCTTTGAGTTCTTGAAAGTGACGTTCTTCCTTCAAAGTTTGTTTTTGAGAGTTGGAGAGTGGAGGGGAATTCAGGGCTTCGCGGTTGAGTTTTCGATTGTGTTTTTGAATTTGTTTCTTGCGGAGAGTGTGGATGATTTTTGGTGTGGGGTTAACACCCTTTTGAATTAGATTGCGTCGAATGTTGTCGGTGTCTGGTTGGAATTGTGCTAAGGGACGAAGTGAGGGAATGTGTCCCTGCATGTGTAGAGGTTCCATAGCGAAAGGAGAGAGTTGATAATTCAGTTACGCCATGGTTGGTTTCAAGATAATAATCATGTCTGGCGGCAACTAAAAGATATTTTTCTCATTTTAAAGAAAATATATATTTTTTTTCTTTCGTAAAAATACTCTCTCTCAGTCCTATCCTAAATATAATAAATATAAATTTAATTATACTCTTTATTTATCCTTTTATAATTTAAAAAAATATTAGTCTAGCAGTTTCTGTATGGGAATAAAATGAGTTTTCCCTCTTTTTTAGTATTTTATAACAAAGTCAATGTCACCAACCCAGAGGCCAGATCCATTCCTGATAAAGGTGAGTGAGTCTTCTACTTCAACCACACTTATCTTTAATTTGCTTTCCATCTTCTAATCATCATATCATTTTTCAATCAAGTCTTCCACACTTAGCTTTGCTTCTTTTTCGTTAATTGCAATTTCCATCATTATTATTTTGAAAGATATATATATAAAGCAAGAGAAAATGAGAATAAATAACCTATGCAAAAAACTCATTACTACTTTGTATTGCAATACTAGAAGTAGATGTTGTGTTATTTCATGGAGCTTATTAGGATGCATACTTTTGCTTCATCTATATTCCATCATTCAACAAAAACATGAAGAAGGTGAAGAGTTTCAATTCAATGTGAATCATCCTCCTCCTCTTTCTCATTTCCATGAACTCCAACAAGTTGAAAAAGAGAACTTCCAAATTCCACCACCAAACAAAAAAAGGTCACATCAAAGCAAGTCAATAACACCATTGGTTGATGAATTCTTGGATGAACATTCACCACTTAGACATGTTGTTTTCTTTCCTGATAAAACTAGTGCTGTTGATCCAATGAAGAGTAAAGGGAATGATAGTTATTACTATTACCCTGGTAGAGTTTGGTTGGATACTGATGGAAATCCTATTCAAGCTCATGGTGGAGGCATTCTATTTGATGAAAATTCAAATACTTACTATTGGTACGGTGAATATAAAGATGGGCTTACTTACTTTGCTCATAAGAACAAAGGACCTGCTCGGGTAAGTCACTTTGATTGAATACATAATTTGTTGTTTTAATCATAGTAAGCGACTCTTTGGGTTGAATTACTTGAGCTTATCTTGATATAAACATTTGTGAGACTGATCGAGAAAAATTATTGAAACAACTTATAACATGTCCAGAGTTATTTTCAGCTTATTTTCATAAGTTTTCTAGAATAGTTTATGAAAATGGCTCACAGCTTATTTAAAAACAATTTGTTTTAAAAATAGTTTATACATACTTATATAATAAATAAAGCACTTAATTAAGTTGTTTATCAAATGGCCTAAGTATCATATTTGTTGGTTATATGAGTCTATTTAGCTTTTTCCCCCATTTAATGTTCTTTTTATGGCAGTGCAAGTTTCTTAAAGTTGAATCATTTACCAAGCAATACTAAGAAGACAGTTTGTTTATAAGAGAAAATCTACTGGATAAAAGATGCACAGTTTTCTTTCTTATTTGCATTGATCATTCTTTGTCCACTAGCTAGGTGTATAGACATGTTTAATTCATCTTATTTATTATTCCTGATGAGGACCTTCTGCAGTTATGCTCCAAATAAATTCAAATTAAGTAATTCCTATATCTTGACTCTTGACTTCTGAACTTTCTTAGCATCACCATTATCAATTGAAGTCTTTGGCAGAGAAATTGTATTTGTTTCATGGGACTAATTTGGTTCTTGAAATGTTAACTTATTTGGACATATATTTTGTTACTCATAAAAGATAATACAAATAATATCAAATGCAAACTATGTTTTGGCCAAAATCAGGTGTTGAGGTCATCAAAGATTGCTTGCGATGCCATACCTTACCACTTGTCCTAATCATAATTTGAAATTCAGAATAATCTAAAATTATTTAGATAACTCATAATATCTATTGAAAAATTTAACTATATTAAATGAAAAAAAAAAAAATAGAAAATATCTAGAAGTATGTATTCATTAGGAAGGTCCTAGAAGTAGGTCTAGAGTTCTTTAACTATACTTATAAATACCTCATTGTACTTAATCTTTGAAATCAAGCAAGTTGTGAGTTTTCTCTTAGAAAAACACCTCTCTTCCTCCAACAAAGATCACTGTAGTTTTTCCATTCTATTGAATAGTTCAGAATTTCATGATATAACCGCACAAAAAAATAGTTAGCTAAAATACAAACCTGAAATGCTTTGGTAAACATTAATTATGTTATGAAATTAAGAATGCAGAGGTTGACATTGTTAATCAGAATGTAAATAAGTAGTTTAGAAGATATGATTTAAGCTGAATGGGATCATTATGATTGATTTTGAGCTTATGTTTTATTTGTTGCGGAGTCCCGGGGAGTCCGACAATTCGGAATGTACTAAACAAGGATTAATAAGAGACTTAGACACCACATCTCAACCCAAAACCTTAAGGCATTAGGTGTATGGGTCATTCTCTTTATATATCCAACACAACCTCCATTCCTGGTCAATGTGAGACTAACAACTCATAATTGAATACTCAACAATCTCCCCCTCAATTATGAGTCCCCACCACTAGACTTGATCCACTTGATCACCGAGTCTTTTTATTGACCACTTGGCCACTAGACTTGATTCACTTGATCCGAGTCCTTTTTTGGTCCACCACTAGACTTGATTCACTTGATCCAAGTCCTTTATTTTGCTCCCCACCAAGCCAACCACTAGACTTGATCCACTTGATCACCGAGTCTTTTTATTGACCACTTGGCCACTAGACTTGATTCACTTGATCCGAGTCCTTTTTTGGTCCACCACTAGACTTGATTCACTTGATCCAAGTCCTTTATTTTGCTCCCCACCAAGCCAAACCAGGCTCTGATACCACTTGTTGGGAAGTCTGGGGGAGCCCGATAATTCGGAATGTGCTAAACAAGGATTAATAAGAGACTTAGACACCACATCTCAACCCAAAACCTTAAGGCATTAGGTGTATGAGTCATTCTCCTTATATATCCAACAGAGCCTCCATTCCTGGTCAATGTGAGACTAACAACTCATAATTGAATACCCAACATTATTTACCTCAAAATGAATGAGCTAGAATAGTGGATTAAGACACCTAAGCTGAACTTTTGAATGGTTGAGGCTGAAAATCAGTTTAGAGTCAACTATGCTTCACACAAATGAGCTTTTTCTAAGATGAGATCTTCTGCCATGACTGAAGAAACTGCATAGTTTTTCTGCTAACAATTTTTTCTGCTAACAATTTTTTCATCCATCAAAGATTCAAAACTTAGCATTTCCCTCATCAAAGGCTCATTCATAAATCCAACAATTATAACATGTACATATGTAGAGTACCGGAGGAAAAGCATTTGTTTCTTCCTATATAAGCTACTGTTTTAAAGATGATATTTTTTTTTTTGCCATCAATGTTATTATCATGTAATGGCCTCATACCCTATAATTTCACCAGGTTGACATTATAGGAGTTGGTTGCTATTCGTCTAAGGATTTATGGACATGGAAAAAAGAGGGTATTGTATTGGCAGCAGAGAAAACAAACAAAACACATGATCTACACAAGTCAAATGTACTTGAGAGACCAAAAGTAATTTACAACAAAAAAACAAAAAAATATGTAATGTGGATGCACATTGACAGTGCCAATTATGCAAAAGCTTCTGTAGGCATAGCATTGAGTGATACTCCTATTGGCCCGTTCGAATACCTCGGCAGCCAAAGACCACATGGATATCAGTCTAGGGACATGACAATTTTCAAAGATGAAGATAATGTTGCATATCTAATATACTCATCTGAACAAAACAATGTAATGCACATTAGACCCTTGACAGAAGATTATCTCAATGTGACATCTGTTATGACAAGGATTTTCGTCGGACAGCGAAGAGAAGCGCCGGCTATGTTCAAACACAAAGGAAAATATTACATGGTTACATCAGGTTGTACTGGTTGGGCACCAAATGAAGCACTTGTTCATACTTGTGAGTCAATTTTGGGGACATGGGAAACAATTGGAAATCCATGTGTTGGTGGAAACAAAATGTTTAGAGTTTCTACTTTCCTTGCACAAAGCACTTTTGTGCTGCCATTGACTAAGTTTCCTGGTTTGTTTATCTTCATGGCTGATAGATGGAATCCAAGTGAGTTAAGAGATTCAAGATATGTTTGGTTGCCTTTGATTGTTGATGGAAGTGATGATCAAGCACTTGAGTATGGCTTTGGATACACATTGTGGCCTAGAGTTTCTATTTATTGGCATAAGAAATGGAAACTTCCTATGGGTTGGAACACATTCAAATGATGTAGTAGTTTTTTGGGTATGTTTGTTTTCAATTTCACCAAGGAAGCATGAATTCTTTAGACGTGTATCCATCTATCATGGATTTGGATCTTCTTTATTGTACCTTTCACTTGTTTTTTTCTCCATTTTCAATCACCACCACCATTCAAACACACCATCAACTTTTTTTTTTTTATATATATTTTAGCTCTTTTGTTCTCCCTCATGTTTAATGGTTGAGATTACACTTCAGAAAAATTGAGAGGTTTTCCAATTATGAAGATCCATTTCCATGCATCAAAGACTTTATGGATAATGTAGATGTTCAAAGATGTACTTTTGACACTTTTCTTTATAATTTATTTAGGGATAAATAAATTTGTGGTTATGTTTTTGATCCTATAAATTTTTTCTTCAAATAATAATTCTTTAAAAGTTTTATAACATCAATTTTGATCCTTATCTTTAGGTCAACTTATTTGTATCATTTAAATTTTTAATGATTTTCTACAAACATGTTTAAAATATTATAAGAATATTTTATTAAAAAATATAATTTTTTTTTAACAAAAGCTTTAAAAATAGATGTTTAATTCTTCGGATGTTAAAAAATTTTAAATTTTTGTTAAAGATATTTTTATAATGTTCTAAACATGCATGTAAAAAATCATTCAAAAATTTCAGATGATACAAATGAATTAAATTAAAAATAAGGATCAAAATTATTGATGAAAAATACTTAAAAAGAATAATTGTTTGAAGAATAAAATTTAGAAAGATATATTTATAGGGACCAAAATCCTATTTGACCATTTCTTTTATTATATGAATCTAATTGGTATTGGTATAAATTGCCACATTATAAGAAAGTTTTACACGACATTAGATATGGCAATAGACAAAGTTTGTCTTCCCCGCCCTCTGACTCTCCAAGAATACACATAAATGTAAATGTACCTGCACCCGCTTGCTAGTTGGAGTTGAAGTTTTAGTCTTCATCGCCATTCCACCCACTATATTATCATAATAATAATAATAAATTTGAAAAATATATTTATTATAACATATAAAGTAAAATAATTTTTGTTAGACTCATCAAACAGAATTATATTTTTTTATAGAGAGATTAAAATTTATAAGATATAAAAAAGATTAAATAAAATGAATAAGTATACATGTATAACAATTAAATAATAAAATTTGTATTAGTATGACAAGTAAGTTCGAAGGTGGATATCAATACCTTTAAATTTAAATTTTAGATAAAACTCGAATTCGATCAAAGTGATTTCTACAATCAAAGTTGGCATGGGTTTGGGTGGTTCCATCAAAAGCGAGTTGTGTTTCATCAGCGCCAGCCATAACCCTATGAAGTCAAAACATTCGCATACGACTCAATTATTTTTTTATATAGTATATGTGAACTTTGAAAATTTGCATTTATATTTTTAATTTTATATATTCACCACCCTAAAATTTTATATCTGCACCTTGTGCCTAAAATAAATATTCATTTTCTAAATAGGGATTATCTTCTCTTAGACTAAATCTAATTTCTCTTAACTATCATCTCCTCTCCACACCCACCACTTTGGGCATGTGACACACCAGAGCTCAAATGTTAGAATCTTGAATCTTGATGTTAGGGTATTCTTGATGTTTAGGTTTTGTGATTTACTGATTTAGGAACTCAATTTGTTTGAAATAATTGGTTTATTGATTTTAAGAACTCATTATCTATTACGATTTAATTTGATGTTAGGGTTTTAGATTTTAGGAACTCATTATTGATTTTGTGATTTACGAGGATACTATTTGATCCAAAAAATTGAGATGCTATTAATTCTAAAATGATTGATTTTTTTTTTTTTTTAGTTAGGAAAGGTCTTAAAAGAGATTTTTCCATTGTAAATGATCATAAGAATAATTCGAAGAGATCGGTATACAAGAGTTATATCAAATAGAGATAAGTATGATAGAGATTGACTTGTTTATTCGAAAGAGCTTGATATAATATTTTGTTTTTGTTGTTAAGTTTTTAGAAAGGGATTAGTAAGTCAATTACCAAAGAGGGTTTTGGTGATTAGTCATAAGCATGGATGAGGTTAAAAATATGACCACTTGGTATGAGTTGTGTCAAATGCTGAAAAATTGTCAAACTATTGATAAAATGGCTCAAAGACTAATTGTAAAAGAAAAGTAACACTGGAAAAAAATTATAAAAAAAATTATTTCAATAGTGAAATTTCTTGCTAAACATAGTTTGGTGTTGAATTTGACAACTCTCTAATATCATGTTACACATACTACATATGATGATAAACTTCACTTTCATTATCTTGGACATAACATACGGAATGAGTTAATAATTTTCCTTGATTTTACAATTAAAAATGAAATTGGTAAAAAAAAATCAAACAAAAAAGTATTTTTTAGTGATATTTGATTGTACTCGTGATGTTAGTCACCAAGAGCAAATATCTTTGATAATAAGATATGTTGATGTTTCTTCAAAGTTGTTGCTATTGAGGAATCTTTTTACGGAAAGACTTAGATTATTTTCATAATAAAATTCTTGCATATAATTTTGTTGACTATTTATGTGACAGTTGCTTCTGCAGAAAAAGTTTTTCAAAATTGAAGCTGATGAAGTCTTACTTGCGGCCTACTATGTTATTGAAAATACTTAATGGATTAACATTGATAGGCAATTGGGAATAATCTTTTGGAGATTATACAATATGAATATTTGATTGATGAACTAGCTTCAAAAAGTGTTAGAAGGATGACTCTGTTTAAATAGCAAGAAGATAATTATTAGCTTGATGTTGTTTTTTACAATTTACTTATTTTGATGAATTTAAATAAAATAGTTTGAGTTTTTTGTATTTCATTCGGTAAAAATATAATATTTTGAAATAAATCTGATCTCATATATGATTTTGGGAGAACGTTTATTTATAAATCTGATTGAATATATGGAAATAGTTAAATTTTACAAGAAAAATATTAAGTTAAAAAAATTAAATTTTTTATTTCTTAATTATAACAAGTTGTAAGAATCGGATTATATAAGTCTACAAAATAATTGTGGTTTGGTACATACATTATCTTTACGAGGAGAATTGTAATTGTTGTCTTATCGTGATGAATTGTACATTTGAGTCTAATATGTGAATGTAACATGCTATTTGTATTTTTTTTTATATGAATTAACTTAACAAAATGACATGTATTATATAGATTAATATGTGTAGGGTCTTCATATGTCGTGTAGATTGATATGTATATATGAATTAAAATTTAATTTATCAAATTTTTAAATAAGATCTTTAAGACAATTGTGCTTATCCTCGAGGTCTCCAAAATTTAGACTTATTTTTTCATAATACTCCAGAAAAGTTCCAACAAAATTAGCAATGCGACCAATCATCCATGGCATAAATCTAGATGTACTTGCAGCTAGAATTAGGGTCGTATCAGACTCAATTTGTCCTACGAACGCGACCTAACTCATAAGTAACAGATTAAGTTTGACCCGATTAGTAAAAAAAAAAGACAGAACATGGACAATGTAAAAAAAAGGTCGGGTTTGGATTATCCGTTTCGTCTCAAAATACATTAAGAACAATGAATTTTTTATATTTTATAATTTTACCTTATTATTGATTCCACTTCACTAACTTAACTTAGAATTTGAAAAAAAACCACGCATCATTTTCTTCCTGATGGTTATTATTATTATTATTATTATTATTATTATTATTATTATTATTATTTTGATACTACTCTTGATTAAAGAGTAAGAATATTAGGTGGTGAAAGAACTATCAGTCCAGATAGACAATAAGTTACTTGTTTTGATTGAATTGTTTGTAATTTGTACGATAATGTTATGAGTTACTACTTTTAACTTAATTAACAAGTGTTAACCATAGGTGGTTTGCTATAGACTATTTTTTAAAAAAAAATCTATAAAAAATAAGTTTAAGAATTATTAATTGACGACTCATCTTGGGACCAACTTTATTTCGTTTTATTTTATTCCGTCTTTATTGAACTGACAACTGATTGGATTTGGTCAAGTTAAGAGCCAAGTAAGGGTTTTGAAATTAACCCGATCAAATATTAAGATCAAATTAGAAAGACCCAAAACTCCACCTAATTCCTTATTTGTACACTCACCCCTAATTAGAATGACACTTCAAACAATGGATACAACTGAGGAATATTACCTTCTTGCATAGCACCAATTATCAGCAGGTAATTATTAAAGGACCAATGCATTTGTTTCAATACCCACGCCATATCCAAAGGATGGAAGAACTAAAATACAAATAAATATGCCTCCACCTCCTCGCATGACAACTCTCTATTATTACTACTGTCACTAAATATAAACACATCTAACAAAATATTTGTCCTTAAATATTAACTAGACATTTATTAATTTTTCCCAAATAAACCCCTAATTAGTACCACTATGTATCTTGAAATATAAAAAATTATAATTTATTATATATAAATACAAAAGATAATTTAGATAATAATATATAAAATAGACACATTGACTACAATATCAATATTTTCTAATAAGAGTAAAGTATCAACAATTACTTATATTTTAAGGTGGATGGAGTATATATTCTTTGTTCTTTAGTTCAACTTAAATTGTTTTTCTCTTAGTTTGCTTCATGCCTTCATACTTAAACAAAAAAAAAACTATACTTTCTACCCTTACACTTATCCTCATACCCCCACAAACCATCAATATTTCAACGTTGCCTCCACAATTTTCTTTTACTTTTTAAATGTGAAAAATTCGGAATATTAAGACGTGCACTTCTTTTTTATTGTTTTTATTTAAGTTTTAGAGATAGTGTCAGCTTAGTGGACGCTAAGGTTGATGTAATGTTTTTTTTTTGTTGAAAATTTTAAGTTCCAGATTTTTAAAATATGAAAAATCGAGAATTCCATTTTTTTTGTTTCAGAAATCAAAAAATTTAGAACATTATGATTGACGTTTCTTTTTTAAAAATGTTTATGTTAGCGTCAATTTAGGCTACACTAAGATTGGTGCTAATAATTTACTTTAATTGTGAAAAAATTAGTTTTGATTGTTTCAAATATGAAATTCTAATTTTTTTTTTAAATTGAAAAATTTGGAACATTGTTATTTTCCAAATTTTTTTATAGAAGCTGAAAATTTGGAACCATTTTTGTGGAGAATGAATACTGGCTCTTGTGGGGAGAAGGGGGGGTATGGGACTAATTATAGGGGGTAGAAAGAATAATTATTTCAAAAAGGAAACTTCGGCCAAAATTTGTTAAACTTATATTTGCTTAGCTGATTGAAGGAAGGCCTAATAGTGGGCCTAGTTTTGGTAGCAAGTGCGTTGTTAAAGTAATAATGGCCCTAGATTTGGTGTGGGTTCTCTTGGATGACATGAAGCCACAACCTCGACATGTCAAAAATGTGATCCAAAAGGAGTATACATCAATTTAATTTCAATTTTAGTTGTTAGACTCTATTATAAAACCAACAAAATTGAAATTTAACAAAATTAAATTATTCTGTTTATTTATGTCGGAGGGAGGAACTAGGGATTTTGTTTCAAAATGGAAAATATAGACAGATAGACAAAACCCTGAAGTACTAAATGAGTTGGAAATTAAACACTTGAGTTATAGCTTTCTACATTTATATGGTCCCATAGAAACATATAAGGCATAAGCTGGTCATTGTCAATTTTTTGGAAAAGAAGACTAAAGCTTACACATGTAGAGAAGGTATGGGCCAGCATCAAACACACTTTAAAAATACACTAAAGAAAAGCAATTATATTGTTTTTAACTAAAGGTGGGAAAAGGTGCAAAAGTGGAGAGTTGATATGTTATGTTCAAGGGGGCAAATACCATCACAAGTTTTAGATATGCCACCCCTTAAAAGATGTACCCCACTGCTAATATATTTTTTTTCTTCCAATTGTTTATGTACTTACCACAATTGTTTTAGTTTTTTCAATGATCCAATTTTTATAGAAATAAATTTTAATAATTTGAAATTCGGTTAAGACATAATTAAAATTTAATCAAAAATTATTTGACTAGAATTCAAATTTAGATTCTTTAAATAATTCGTCACTACAAAAGTTATTAACTATTTAAGTTCAATCAATTATTTCAATTATTCTGCTTTAATGGACAAAATGGGCTATGATAAAATCCTTGCTTTTAATGAAACTTTTGGGCTATTATGGGGGGCATTAAAGAGGGTATTTTATAACCTATAAAACCATGTTGATATATAAAAGATTATAGACTTTTAGACTTGGAGAGAATGGGAAGAATGGAAAAGAAATAAAGGAAAGAAAAGAAAGAAGAATCTCTAAAAAGAAGTCCATCTCAAACATATAACGTGCCTGCCACTAATGAATTAACGCCTTCTTTTGTGGATTCCTCCTCTCCTAAAGCATAAATCAACTTGGTTGCCGTACTAAGATTCGTGAGGCTTTGTACCCAAAAAAATGATATTCGTGAGGCTTAAAAATCTCAAAACCTTAATTATTAAACTTGTCCTTTAAAGTTTTTTGACTAAAAAAAAAGTCATTTAAATATTTTTTTAGGTATTAATTAAGTCATTTAATGATTTTCAATATCTTTCTTATAGCATCATATCTCACCATTAATTGGTCTTAATGCATTATATGGGTACCGTAGAAGATCAATTAGAATTTAGAACATTGCCCAGCTTTATTATGCTTTCTTGTTAGTTAGAGTATCTTTGGTTCAACTAAAGAGTGGTGAGGGACTTAAATACAGAGGAGAAAGGCCAAGTAAACATATTTAATCAAAGTGTCACACTACTTACAAATATCTACATAGTTGGGGAGGTATAATTTGATAATTGGGACAAACTTTTAGTTAAATTTACAAAAATAATATAAAATTGATAAATTATTATTTAATAAATATTTTTATATTTAAATATATTAGTCAATTTTAAAATCAACAAAGTAAAAAAAATATGTTTTTTCAATATATATATAAAAATTCTATTGTATATGTGTCAACTCGACATGTCCAATTTAATAGTTAAATGAATTTAAAAAATATACTATTTATTAACATTTAAAAAATTATAATAACTAAATCTAATGAAATGGTCTTTTCTAAAATAATAGTTATTTGATTGATAAAATAATCGTTAATTTGTTAATTTAGTGAAAAATATATTAAAACACTTCAATTTATAAATATACCTAGAACTTCGACGTGAATGTGATAATCTTTAAATAAATATATAATTAAACATTTGTTTGAGATTAAAAAAATTATCCGACAACATCAAAATTCAACTAACCTAAACTTTTTCTTGATAAAAAAACTAATACTCCTTGACTATAAACAAAATGAAAAACTACTTTTTATATATATATATATATATAGTTCGTACAAATTAAATATGAAAGACACAAACCTATTAATCTATAAATAATTATAAAAATAAATCAATCATAAAATGTTAACAAAAAAATAATTTACTTCGTTCCTTTTAAATACACAAGCAAACTCTCTTTAATCAATATCCTCTTTCTTATGCTTGCCTAATAAATTACCAAACTTATATATTTTATAATAAAAGAGAAAGCAATTATGGAAGCCATTACTAAAAACTCTGAACTAATCCCAAACGCAGGTGCCAAAAAAATGAAGAACACATGCGAGTAATCCACAAACTTTTATATTGAGGGAAAATGTGAGAAGATGCAGCCAATCCACCCTAAGTTATAATTGTAATATTGTTGCGAAAACTTCAAAATCCATAATACAATTTAAAATCATGATTTACCCGTCAAGGTCTCCATACACTGGCCCACACCACCGGCTGATCCTTCCAGAACAAGAATATTCCGTTACTATTATCATCGGAGGAGCATTGTGTCATCGACCACCCTTCTCTATACCTTCTCAACAAAGCCCTAACATCATCACAAACCTCTTCACTAAACGACACCGTATTGAACCCTCCACCATGCAAACGCCTTCTCCACCTCGACGCCATTTCCCGCCTCTCCACCGACTCATAAGGATCACAAGAAATCAAATCAACAATCGCTCTTCCAGCTTCTCTTTCCAATATCAACTTCTCTCCGCTCGTTCTCGAAAAACTCTCTTCAAGTGCTTCAAAATAAACCCTAAACCATCTCAAACACTCTCCAAAACCTTCCACAAATTCCGAACTAAAACAATATTCCAAATCAGCTTCCTCTTCAACCACCGTCATAACCCTAGGCTCCAACCCACGTAACAATGATATCAAAGCGTCACGGTGGTTTCCGGCGCCTGAAACCGAATGTAAAGAATTCACACAATTAATAGCCAAAGCTTCATCTTCTCTTATATCTAACTCTGATAAATTCAAATTTAATTCTCTTAGATGACAAAAAACAACGTTGAATTTAAACGGTACTCCCATGAGTCTCGCGAATTTTTCCATCCTAGCACCGATTTCCTTCATGACTTTTTGTATGGAACCACCGTTGACGGCGGTGACGACAGTGGTTAAACGGAGATGCGGTGTATCGTCGGAGCGAGTGGCGAGTGCTTCTAGAAGTGTTGGCCATTGAGTGCAATAAGTGTTGCTAATGTCAATTATGTGAAGTTTAGGGTTACCTTCTAGTGCTTCTAAGATAGCACCGTTGCATGCCACGTGTCCAAACGTTGTCCATGGACTAACTTCTTGGAACTTCAACAGCATCTTCCTCGTTGAATCGAATGAACATGTTTTGTCCGAAGCATAAGATAAGGTTTTGTAGGTTCTATCACCTGCATCATTTATGCGACTAAATAAAGCTTGAAGAAAATAGGATGCTAGTTTTTGATCTGTGTCACCGTAAGGTGAACTAAGTTCGTTTAGCATCCACATGAGTTGTTGGATTCGATTTGTGTTGTTGTTGTCAGAAATGGCACGTGCGGTTTCAAGGAGGATGTTTGGTGCCCATGAGTTGCCGGAGAGTATTTCAAAGTTGAAGTAGTCTTGGGGGGGTGAGAAAGAGTAATTATCGGTGGTGGTGGGGGTGTTGATAGTATTATTAAATGTGGTGTTTGGAGTTGTGATGGTGGATTGATGGTGTTGAGGTTGATAAGGATAGTAGTATTGTTGTTTAGAAGAAGATGAGGATAAATCTTCATCATTATTGTTATTATTATCCATGTAATAATAATTGAAGCATTCTTCGTCTTCTTGGTGTTGTTGTTGATGATAATAATGATACGTTGGTGTTGTTTGTGTTGAGGATCTAGAGCTGCTTGATGTTGTTAAGGTGGTGGTGGAGTTGAGGGAAGGATCGGGTTGATGATGATGATGATGGTGTTGTTGAAAATTGACTAGCCTAAACAATGTATCCATTTAACCAAATAGATACATACACTAACAAAGCAATATAGTTGCTTCTTAGAACAAGCAATGGCCCTAGTAACGCGTTTTTAACTGTGGGAAGTTGGGGTATTGTACCTTCGAGATCATGATTAGAAGTTGTTCTATTTCGATAGATTCTATTTACCCTACACGAATACTTTAATTTTCTAAATATTGTACTAAATAGACTCTTATTTTTGTGAATTTTTATAAATTAATTAATATGTTCTTAAAATTGTAATAATAATTAGTACATAAAAAAATATTTAGCGCACATTCATAGGAGTGTATATAAGAAGATATAAAAAAAAAATCTGATATATATCATGTGATAAGAAGATAAATATAAATAAAATGAAGAGTGGAATTAGTATATAAAAATTTAAAATGTATTTATATGATTATTGTAGTATATATGTAACTTTTATCGTTATAGATAAAGACGTTACACTTTAATTGAATAAAAGACGCTTACACATTGATCCAATATTAATAACACCACAGTATACAAATTTACCTATATAATTTTGATATCTTAAAAATTAATTTGTCTGGAAATAATTATTGTGCAAAACTTTATAAACAATTAATCTTTATAGTGAGGTAATTCTGATCAATGTAAAATTATATATATATATATATGGTATATATATATATATGGTAAATGTGTCATGTTATATACTTCAAAAATAAAAGTTAATAGATAAATTATATTAAATGACATACATTTTGTAATTTTAAAGATATATTTATATGTATATTTTACTAATGCTTAGTTTTATGTCATTTAAAAATATATATAAATATTATTCTTTTAAATTAAATTTTAAAAAATGTGAAACTTGGCCAACCAAAAAGATTGTTTTAAAAAAAGATAAATTATTTTTGTGAATGTAATAAATAAGAAAACCATTTCCATTTCTTTTTGTGTGATCCACGTAATGTGCTGGGAATGCAAGTGGGGTTTTCTTTTCTAGGTTATATTATTTATTGGGAGGGGGCTTCTTTTAAAAGAAAATAGAAAATGGCTATGGAGGAGGAGAATTGAGTGAGAAAGTACTTACTTATCTTAGTCAATAACAATTTGAAAAATAGGGTCATGACCTAGCTAGTTGATGCTTTAGAATAGAATTATCTCTGACAAAAAGATGAAAATAAATAAAATAAATGAGAAAAGCGTGAGGAAAAGCTAGCAAGGAAGAGATGTTAGTGGATTAGCTTTTCATTATTTTATTTATTATTTTAGGTGAAAGCTTTTCATTATTTTTAATTTAGAGATAAAAATAATGAAACTAAAAAGGAAAATGAAAAAGAATTTGAGTGAGTGAGAGAAGCATTGGATGAGTGGGAGCAGGCGTGCTGAAGTGAACTGCCAATTGAGGTTTGAGAGAGTAAAAGCTGCCGGCGTGAGTCATCACATGTCATCATTTCATTTCATTTCATAACACAACCCACTCACGTTCCTTGCCTCCTAATCGCTTTCCATATTTCCAACCAACTTTTTCTTTCATTTATTTATTTTACTACATAGGACTCTACTCCAACAAAATTAAATTAATCATTTAAAGGCATTACTTACAATTTTATTAAATACTATTATTATTATTATTATTATTATTTTTAAATTAAATATATAATCCATCGCATATGTTTTTTTAATTAAAATAAAATAATGAAAATTTGATGATATATTATTGTATTTGATAAATGACTACGACACAAATAAATAAAAGAGAAAATTAAGAAAACACAAAAACCGACTTCGAAACATTAGAAAAAAAAATTAAAAATATATTTAATTGTAGTGTATTTTTCACTTAAACTAATTATATAGTGATAGAAAGACAAATATGTATATTTTTTATTCAATTTAAAACTTTAGTATTTATAGAATAAAAAATATTCAATATATAAATTTTGTACTTCAATAATTTTTAGATTTATATATTAATATATCCTATGTTCTAAAAAAATTTCAACCACTTTTTTTCTTTTATTAATAAGAAAAAAGTTAGAGGTGATGATGAAAAAAAAAAGTAAAATTAAAAAGTTTCTTAATGAGTTAAAGTTAAACTTCACTTATATCATTCATTAATAATTGCTCAAGCGTTACACAAGAATCATAAAAAAAAAAAAATGGAAACTAGCATAAGAGATAATTAGAACGGTATAGATTTGTTGTTTAGAGCAATTAATTAGGTATTCAATCTATAGTTTTTCAATCGTGCAAAAGTTGGAGAACGTGAGATCTACAAAGACTATATTACATTTACTAATAAAGGATCTGTGCATTTAAACTAATTGCGCGGAGTTGTATTAATTTGATAGTTCCACAAAGTTAATGGTATGGTCTTCTTAGAGTATACATAATTAGAAACTTTTAAATATCAATAACAAAAACGTAAAGATAAAAATTATTTATTACTAGAAAGATAGAGTGGTGTAGGTCAAGATATGTGACATCCAATATGTTCTCGGTGCAGATGTAGAGATCGAGCTTCAATCCAAATATATGGTGTGTATATGTACCATATAAATAAAGTATGCGTGATCATATGAAAATAAATTCAAAACAAAATTTCCATTAACGAAAATCTTATTGAGCAGAAGATTTCATATTCAACCTAAAAAATGTGCATTAGATGTAATATAAACATCACAAATCGACTAGTCATTTGTTTTTTAAATATCCATTCTTTTTTAAAATGTGGTGTGACATAGCAAAATGGTTTAACATGTGTGGTCTTAAAAAATGACGCAAATGTACACCTTTGAAATTATTTCGGATTGGGTGCAAAAGAGAAGAATTATGGAGCAAAACGTTCAAGCAATTTGAGACACTGGAATATGAACAATTTGAAAATTGAGAAATTATAATTTTTCAAGGAGGTATGATTCAACAAGATTTTTTTGAATTAGATCACTCGTAATGTATTAGATTCTAGTGGATTCAAACCCTTTATGGGGCAATAATATTGATGAAACCGGAAAGAAAAAAATCAATGAATTGCCAAAGAATAATTTTCTGAGTACAAATTATTGTTGATTCATATTCAACAATAATTCAACATATACTATAAAGGGGACTAAGGTGTATAGTTGATACTTAATCCGAAAAGATTATAATTATAAGTTAAAAACATTAATGAGATATGCAATAAGAATTAATCAACAAAATATAAAATTAACAATTATAGAAAAAAAATCTGAAACGGAGAATATTATTCGTTTCTGCTGGAACATTCTTGACCAGAACTGAAAATACAGAAAGTGAATAACGTTGCTGAAAACACAAAAAACGTAGAACGTTATCCTTTATGCAATTTAAAGAAACCAATTTTTGAAGTTAAAGTAAAACCAAAATAAAGAAATATAAGAAAAGAATAACACTCATATTTACGTGTTCAGACTCAATTAATGAGATCTACGTTACAGACAAGCAAACAAGACAATTCACCATTGAGATTTAAATTTACAAGATTGAGACCACTACAAGATTGTTCTCTTCCTAATATATATCACTGTTGAGGCTCAACAATACCAGTCTTATCTTCATAATCTCTATTTTCTTTTCCCTTAATATCTCTTCTATGAATTTCTATGAATCTAATTGCATAAGCATCTATGTCAATCAATATTCAACAATTACAACAACCACACAACTAAGGCAGTTTACATCTTTATTTATATGATTCAAAAGCAAACTAACCCAACTAACTATAACTACCTTTGTCATAACTAAATTGTTCAAATTCAGTTATAACTAACACTTAACCATGACTAACACTACTTATTTGATTTGAGAGATATATTCACAATTCTCCACATCGACTCAATATCAGAATAATTCACTCATTGCCTTTGTTGTCACGCCACAACTTTACTCTTTTAAAGAAACCAACTATGTCCAAGCAATGCTTGAACTTAGTTTGTGAAAGTGATTTGGCGAATGCATCAACATGATTTTCCTTAGTTGTAATCCTTTTGTACTTGACCTTGCTTTGAACCTTATCTTCACTTGTCTTTTAATGGCTTCCTTTCTCTTGAACACCTATTCTGATCTAATTAACCTTTGACTATTAGCATTGTCAACCAAAGTCCAGGGTTAATACGTTTTTAATGACTACATCTCTTCATTTATAGTTGTCACCCAAACTTCTTTGTCTTTTCTATTAATTGATTCTTTATAATTGCTTGGTTCATCTAATTGAAGATCTTTAACAACACTTAGAGCATAACAAATTAAATATGTTTGACCATATATGACTAGAGGTTTGATAACTCTTCTTCCTATATTCCTTACCAAGTTATAATTGACAAAATCTAGTTCTATTGCAGCATTATCATCAGGTGATGTATCATTCATGTCTTCATCTCCAACTCAATTTGAACACTCTCAGTATTGCAGCTCAAAATGTTGTCTTGCTGATGTTCTGAATCTGATTGTTCTCTTGCCTTGTACCTTGCATGATTTGTTGTTGCCAAGAAAAATGACTCCACCATCACGAAGATCTATTGATTCAAAATAATCATTTCTTGGACACATGTGGAAAGTACGTCATGAGTCTTATACCCAATTCTTTTCACCTTTAGAATTTGAAATCATCAAGGCCTCTAAAGATTCATAACCATCATCAATAAGTGAAACATTTCCAAAATCTTGAGAGTTTCTTGATTCATTTCTTTCGGGCAATATTTCTTGAAATGTATCTTCTTGTGACAATGGAAATATTTATATTTTCCTTCATATTTAGTTCTTGAATCAGACCTATGTTTATTCTCATTTGACCATTTATTGTTAGTTATTCATCTGATCACATTCATACTTTCAACATGATTATCATTCTTTATCTCGTGCTTTTTATAGATTTATTTTTCTGGATAAATATATGCATTTTTTCACGAGTAATTGTTTGTTCTCTTCCAAACATGATAACATCCTTGAAGTGTTCATATGAACTGAACAAAATATTAAGCAGGATCAGAGCTTTGTCTTCACCATCTAGCTTGACTTCTAAATTTTCTAAATCATCAAGAATCTTATTAAAATCAATAATTTGTATTGTAACAGGTTTTTCTTAATCAATTTTAAAAGAAAACATTTGTTGTTTCAAGAAGAGTATATTTGAAATTGATTTAGTCATGTAGAGATATTCAAGTTTAAGCCATAAGATTGTTGTTGTTGGTTCTCTTGCAACTTCCCTCAAAAGCTTTGTCTCCAAGACACAATATGATGATACTATTTGTTTTTTTAATCAATTCTTCCTTTTCATGAGTAGTCATCGTTGCAGAAAGAGTTGATTCACGGTTCAACGCATTCATCAAACCTTACTGTAATAGAAGAACATGCATCTTTACCTTCCACATACTAAAGTCATTTGATCCATTGAACTTTTCAATATCGAACTTTGTGGTTCCAACCATTGTTGATCCCTTCTCATATTCAGCGCCAATTATTAAAAACAATAATGGAATATTCAACAAGAATTAACCAACAAAATAGAAAACTAACAATTTCTAAAAAAATAAAACTGAAATAGAGATTGTTCTTCGTTTCTGCTCGAAACAGAGAACAATTTTGACCACAACTGAAAACACATAAAATAGAGAACGTTACTGAAAACGAAGAACGTTCTTCTTTCTACAGTTTAAAGAAATTAGGTTTTGAAATCAGAGTAAAACCAAAATAAATAAATAAAAAATAACACCCAGATTTACGTGTTCATACTATATTAATGAGATATACGTCACGAGCAAACAAGCAAGACAATTCACTATTGAAATTTGAACTTACAAGATTAAGGTCACTTTAAGATTGTTTTTTTCTTATCACTATTGAGACTCAACAATACTAATCTTCTCTTTACAATCTTTGCTTTCTTTTCCCTTAATCGATCTTATCTGAATTTTTATGAATCTGATTACATAAGTCTCTCTCTCAAACAATGTTTAGCAATTACAACAACCACACAACTAAGGCAATTTACAACTTATTTATATGATTAAAAACTAGACTAACTCAACTAACTGTAACTACATTGGTCGTAACTAAATTAATCAAATTCAATTATAACTAACACTTAACCATAATTAACACTAATTATTTGATTTGTGATATACATTCATATTATATAATAATTTAATTGATTATTTAAACAATTGGTGCAAAAACTCTCATCTAACATCCATAATAATAGTCTGACAAATCGTTATTTTACAGTGATGACAATTTTGTATATGTAATAGTTGAAATTAAAATTGAAATGTTTTCTTTTTATTTTTCATCTATGTAATTTATAGTTTTTTGTTTTTGGTCAAACGTGATTATTATTATTTTTTTGTTCTAACCACGTAACAATTACCCATTAGCTGTTCATGAGTACCAAAATTCCATGTGGCATACCATATTATCTAGGGTAAGTGGAAAATGACATCAATGACTAATACAATGATAATATTTATTTACTAGGATCAAATCTATATTTTTCAAAGACTAAGACCATAAAGTGATAGATTAATTTCTTTTCGAATCCCTTTGTTTTATCACATTTAAGAAAAATGGTCTCTCTATTTTAAAGTTTAATATTTAGTCTCTTAATTATTACATTCGTTCCATTTTAATTCTAACCAATATTTGTATCCTAAAAAGTGGTGATTTTTAAGAAAATTAAGATTTTTAGCCCTAAATTACAATAGGGGAAATAATTCATCATTGAGAGATCAAAAATCTATTAAGACTAAAACAAAAGTTCAATTATGTTAAATTCATTTGTTGATTTTCTTAATTCACTAAAAGAAAATTATGTATTTATTATGAATTATTGTCCACAACCATTAATTAGGCTCCTTATATTTCCAACAAGCAAAGCATATAAATTATCATCAATTATTTCTAGGAGCTTCATGACAAAGGTTATTAAGAAACCAAAGTCTCAAAAAACAATGTCACCAAAAATATATTTTTTTTATTTTTAAGGACCAAGACTTTTGAAAATAACTTTTGTACGTTTTAGAGTATATTGACTCTTGATAATTAATCTATGTAAAATATCTTAAACAACATTTATTTTATAAAGGAGAAGAGAGTAACTACATAATACATGTTCATTTCACATCGGTAATTCGATTGATAAATTAAGAAACATCGAACACATATTAAGAAGAAGATCTTAAGTTTAAAATCGAAAAACTAACCTAACTTATTAATTTATACTATTTAATGAATACACATTACTAAAAAATGAAGTTAATAGACAAGTCTGCTCATTTCAAGCTTTCCGTTTGTCTTGGAAGAGATTCATTTTCCAACTTGCATACATTTATCAACATAATTTTATTTTATTGGGTCATGTTAACAAATTAATGTACTTAAGAGCACTTGATAAAATAATAATAATAATAATAATAATACCAAATACTTTTTTTTTATAATTACAAAGTATAAATTGGACAATTTCTTAAATTCTATGTCTATATTTAAACTTTTAACATCTTTCTCTTTTTTATTATACAACAATTGTGGGTTTAACTACAAATATTTAAGTTCAATTTACTTTTTTCGGTTTCTTTCAATCAAAAATTTTTAAAAAATAGACAAGACACTGACGTTCACAGCTTTGGCCTTTGGTAAAATTTTTTCTTTTCTTTCTTTCTTCTTCCAGGTTAGCCCCCCATATCCCATTTTATTCAATGAGAAAGCTGTTATTTAAAAGGATATGTAGTTGAAGTGTCAAAGCCTCAATTGCACCTTACGATAGTACCCCGACACTTTTCATTTGGACGGTAGCACCATATACTAACACATTTACCTCATCGATGATATATACACCCTAAAATGTGACGTGGTATCTTAAAAGTTAAAAATATATCAACCTAATCTCCTAAACAATTGACTCATTTAAGAAATTTTATAATGCGTTATGCGGAATTTTATGATGTAGCATAATATAATTTTTTTAATGCAAAAACTAATTTATAATTAAATGAAATTTAATCGGACTATATTTATAAATAAAAAATAATAATATATTTAATTGAATAAAAATAGTAGTAGATTGTAATTCTTAAAAAACATAATAATAAAGGTAGAGGTAGATGTTGGTGTAACGGACAAAGTTTGGCAGAATCTAGGTATAGTATTCACGCCAGACATGAACAGAAATAATAATAGAGGAAAATTCCGTGATGAGTGGCATAAATCGATTGGATCTGTAACGCCCCAGAAAGCGAGGAGGTGCAGAACAAAGAATTCTAGTAAATTGTAATCTCTGTTCTGTCACGCCACATTTCAGCCAATAAAGTTGTTTATTTTCTAATGCGCGTTACTATTTACTATTATGAAACCTTCATTTTCATCGATTAATTCATAAGCAAATCATGAAAATTCTGACCACCCAGCAACTCATGTTCTTCCAGAAGACACAATCAGAGGAGTGAACCACACACACTTTATAGACAATATGATACATTCTTGCAAAACTAAACATTTTACTGTGCGTCATTTCTTTCCAATGCAACTAACGTAAATTCAGATTCTTTACCATTCATAAAAGCTTTTTAATCCACAACACTCTTTTTTCTTTTTTCAGAACAGTTGTTGTGCTATACTAGTACAGTGTACAGTAATTCAGCAACACTCTTACTATTCCTATAGTTTTCAACTGCTTTCGAGCATCGCATGTAATTTCCTCAGATTCAAATATACACAATTTTTATTTATTTATTTAGTTTAAATTTTATACGAAATATATACATTAAATATTTTTTATGTAATTTTATTAATATTTTAAGATAAATAGATTACTAGTTTAGTAGGATACATTTTTTTCTAAAGATAAAAAATTAATTTTGGTATATTTGAATCTTATCAAGTAGTATCTAAAATTAAATTAAACTTAAAATTAAAATAGGCTAAATTATATTTGTGATCCTTTAACTTAATTTTAGGTAATGTTTTATTTTATTTTTTATTTTTTTTGAGTTGGTCATTTATTTTAATTTTAAGTGACAATTTGATATTTTATGTTTTAAAATTTCAACACTGTTATCATTTTTTATACAAAAATTAAAAAAAATCATCAAAATTTTCAACCAAAACCCATAAAATTAATAATCATCTTCAATATAATGCAAATTTTATCAAATCTAAAACTCAAATATTCAAATACACTCATATTTTCATCTCCAACATCAAATAAAGAATGAAAATATGAGTTTATTTCAAGATTTAAGATATGAATTTGATTAAATTTGTATTTTATTGAAGATAATAATAAATTTTATGGGTTTTGTTTGAAAATTTTGATGATTTTTTTGTAAAAAAAAGGACAACATTGTTGAAATTTTAAAACATAAAATATCAAATTGTCACTTAAAATTAAAATCAAGGACCAACATGAGAAAAAAAAATAAAAGACTAAAACGTTACCTGAAATTATATTAAGGGACCACATATGTAATTTAGCATTTAAAATATATACTTTTAAATCAAAATATGAGTTTTACATATATATTTACTATTTAACTTACTTCTAAATAATTTTTAATTAAATTCATCAACAAAATAAATTTAACTACAATAAATTTATTCAAAATGATATTTAGATTATATTTGATTGAGAGTGAAAGGTTCGATGTAGAAAATAAGAACTAAAACGAACAAGAATTATAACAAATTTTGTAAATATTATTTGATATGAACGAAGAAGAAAAGAAATTAAAAAAGTGTATTATTCTCTTTCTTTTATTTGATTGAATTAAAAGTGAGGAAAGAGAAATAATAATATTTTTGAAATTAAAAAAATTTCTTAGAGCTTAACAAAAATAAATAAATTATGTTTCAAATTTTACTGAACACAATTATATAATTGCCAATCCCTCTTCAAACATCGCCAATAACTCTTTTCTCTTATTTATTTATTTATTTATTACTTTTCAATTCACATTTATTATTATGAACAAACTATTATTATTAAATGGAGTAGAAGAGATACTCCTACTCATTACAAAGATATCAACTTAATCATTTTAAAGGCAAACCAAATAATTAATTCACTTATTAGAGAGTACAAGACTATATTTTATTGTCGATTTTGCCCTGAAAATTAGCCGTTATTTAAAAAATAAAATACCCAAAAATCATGTCCAAGAACTTATCTTAATTAATTTACTTTTGGCTTTAATTCATTAGTTAACAAATAAATAAAAAGCCCATTTTTTTTACTATTCGGGCTTTTTTACAAAACTAGCGGCATACATTTTGAGTAAATTTAAAATTGTAGGGTTCAAGTATTTATTACTTTTGAATTTTGAAATTAGGTAAATAATATCATAAAATTGAAAGATGTCAGACAATATAGTCTATTTGTTAATTTCTTATGAGAATAACGACGTTAACTGTTTGTATAAATTGTTAGTCAACTCATTGTCATGTAAAAGATGAGTTAATGTTTAATTTTAGAAACACGAGTGATTAGTTTGTCTGATTTTAAAAATTCAATTATTGAAACTCAATTTTTTTTAAACTTAAACTATCTCCTCATTCCAAGAGCATCATCTTCATCTATATAATACATTCTTACTTATCATTTTTTTTAATGATTTCATATATTCTCCATATAAAAACCTTCATCTATATAATTTATTTTTCTTCCTCTTTCATAGTGTTCAAATCATAAAAAACGAAAGAAAACTAATAGCCACTTATTCTTCTTCCCCTATAGATAAAAGTTTGAAATCAACAATTCGTAAATGTCATTGTAAAATAAAAGTTGTGGAAGGCAAAACTGTAAGAACAATGGAGTTTATGGTGTTTTGAAAGCAAGAATGATAGAAAAAAAAAATGAGTCATTGTAAATCGAAGTCAAAATATTAAATTATATTTTGACAATAATGTTCATATTTTATTTGTTTGAACTATTGTTATATGATACATTAGTTTCAATGTGTTTACCTAACATTCTATCTGGAAAATATAAAATATTCAATTTGGTACCTGAAGTTTATAATTTATAACTAAATAAGTTCCCAAAAGATTACAATTACAAGTAAATTAGCCTTTAAGACATACTTTTTCAAAATAAGATAAATACCAAAACACGTTTATAAAACTCATTTAATTCTAAATAAATTTTAATAAATAAGTGTTAGTTACATCATTTAAAATATACTATAACATCATCTAAATAAGTGTCAATTATATCTTCTAAATGATTATAAAAGAGAGATTAATAAATAACAAATTACATCATCAAAAATATACTAAAACATCAATGAAATAAATAGCATGATTCAAAATGTTTCATTCTTCATATGTTTACTGTCGTGGACTTGGAGGTTGCATATCTAGATTATAAATGAAATACATGAAATATGATTTATTTGTTCTTGAGTCTGACTTAAGAAATGACACTTTGATGGCCGGTGGTTTAGAAACTAGTTATGTTATGGGTGGTAATGCTCTCATGTGTGGAGGTGATGGTGCACTCATGAGCGGTGGTATGAGTCTCCTTATGAGTGGTGGCGCATTCGTCACTGATGGTGTAGGGCCCTTATACCAGACCTGAGTGATGGTGTATTTTTGTTGAATTATTATATTTGAGTCGTTCGAAACCCGACTTAAATTTATTATAAATTTATTTTTCAGTTCAAATTTATTTTAATTTAAATTTGTGGACACTTCGATTTAATTAATAGTTCGAATTAAATGAACAAAAATAAAAAAAAATTAAAAGAACAAAGTATAACTTTAACTTTAAATTAAAATATTATTAAAACTAATTAAAAAAATATTAATGAAAGTCTATATAATTTAAACTAGATTCAAAAATCAATTTTATCATTGTTTTTTATTGTTAAATATAGTTTTGGTCTAAAAATAAATTTCATTTTTTTTTAGTAAATTTTAATAAAATATTATATTACTCTTATTTTCTTTATTATTATAACATTTACTTTTTACCGGAAAAAAATAAGGGTTCACAGTTCAATTATTTTTACCAGATAAAATATTATATTTACTCTGATTAAACCATTCCATTAAACTGCCAATATTTTACAAACTGGGCCTAAAATGAGCATCAGCCCAGTAAAAGCCCAATTCTGCGTGCTATCTTTGCGCACCGAAGCAATGGTGTCTTGAAACGAAACCTGAAAGAGTGAACAATGGCAGAAGCAGAACCCAGCAATGGCTACTGCAGCAGCAGCGGCGAAGAAGACGGTAACGCAGCATGGAGAGCAGCCATCGATTCCGTCGCAGGAACTTCTTCCTACGTTTCTTCCTTCTTGGATGGATTTTCCGCCGTAAAAAACAGTGACCCCAAGAAGCTTAATGAGAACAATCAAAGCCGAAACCCTAAAATCCAAAAGATTAAGCACTACCAAATAAAGGTCCCCTTCTAAATTTCTCATTTTTATGTTAATTTGAAATTACTCTAATTAAGATCCGTTTCTTTTTTATTTTGCCAAAAAAATTAGGATTTTTGCATTTAGTGAGATTATCTATGCCCACAACACAATACAATTTTGATTACCAAGTTAATATTTTTCTGTTAGTGTAATTATAAGTAGGTTTTTGGGGTTGTTCAAATTCTGAATATGTAGCATATGTTATTTATTTTTATTTTTATGTTCCAAAATTTTGATAATCATTTCAATTTTGGTTTTGATTTTTTTTATGTAACTCTGATTAGTGCGTATAATGTGGTGGTGTACTCTTGTTCTTAGAACTTTGATGATTTATGTTGTGGATGTTTCTTGGCAGGCACAAAAGGTTCTGAATGACATATTGGAAAATGCAATAGAGATAGTGAAAGAACCCATCCCTGTCCTAGATGAGGATTCTAATATCAATGATTGCGGTATTCGCTTGTTTAAACATTCTCAACCAGGAATAATCTGTGATCATGTAGGTAAGTAAATGAGCTTTGTGCAGTACATTGTTAATATTAGTTGCAATTCTTTGCTCTACCTATAAAAGGTTGAATTTAAATTTTGGATGGTTTTGGTGGTTCCTATTTTGCTTTTTCAAGTTGACTTCATATTGTGGTGCTGTTGGCAGTAGGTAACCCAGTTACCATTGTAGTTGACAATTTGACATGCATATAAAATTTTACTGAAATATGAAGAAACAAGAAAGCTGCATTGGGTAAAAGCGGATGATGGTGCTGTAAGCAAAAGCAGCAGTGCTTTTTTTTTTTCCCTTTTTTTCAGAATAGTCTGTGCCACAATTGTTAAGAAGTGGAGCCCAGATCAGCATGCCATGCATCACTTTATACACTCTGCAATCTTTTGTTTGATAGTTGTCTCAGAATTCAGAAGATGATACTTATTTTACATTTTTACATTGTTTTATGTTTTATCCTTTATTGCAATGTGGTACTACATGTTAGTTAACCACTAAGAGGTTATCATTGTGCACAAGTCACTATAGAGAAGCATGCCCTGGGGCCCTCTTCTATAACTTACGGGGATCTTTTGTCAGGCAAAACACTGCTGATTCACCAACTGAACCTGAATAATGGTCCTGGTTATTGCTTGGACGTGTGTTTGTAAAATAGATTTGAGATTATCTAAATTTTATAAAATTGATTTTGGTTAAGAATGAGTTCTAAGTGAAACGATTAATGTTGAGAAACTCTTCTCTTAAACAACTGGTTTACTGGTTGTGATATGTTCTTAAAATGTGTTTAAGGAACTAAACTCAACCACCTAAAGGCAATCTTTGTTTCCATGGTGGATATATGTATCAATGCACGGTCAACCGAATCACCAATTTGTAGCTTTGAAATATCACTGTGAAAAGTATGACTGTTGAAAGTTTCTTGGAACGGGAAATACCAACGTCATACCAAACATATACTAAATTCAATGCAACACATCTTGCTGTCTAGGCCAGATTTCCTGACTGATTTTTAATTTTACATTATGATTTCGATGGAAATTCAAAATAAATTTTTCTTTAAGTTAAATAATATAGTGTAAGGTGTTGAAAAATTATCAACTTTGTGATTTATCTTTTTTATATCACGGAATTGCATTGCATGTGTTGCTTATGCTTACATCCACATGGCTGCAGATGAACCCCAACCTCCGAGGAAGCGACCTAAAATACTTCCTGGAGAAGATATTGATGAGAAATCAAAGAAGGTGTATATTGTTAATCAATAGATGTCTCTCCATGTTGTTTCATTATCGTATATTTTGGTTGTTGTTCACTTGATGACTATTTGCAACCTCAAAACAGTTTAGAAGACGGATTCGATCTATTGCTGTTGATGGAGAAGATTTAATTGCTGCAGCAAATGATGCATACAAGAAGTCATTGGCTAGACTAGAAGCTAAAGAAGCAGCAGCAAAAGCTGCAGCCAAGAGAGAGGAGGAAAGAGTTGAGAAATTGAAAAAGATTAGGGGAGAGAGGTGGCTACCGTCCATGGCCAAGTTGATGCAGGTCAAAATCAAACACCAACATTCAGGATTATCATAGTCTTAACTTCAATGCTAGTTTATGTGTATCTTGATGATCAAACTTGTTGCTTTGTTAGTGGAACTTGTTCTACCTCAAAACAAACAATATTGTTATAAATTATTATTTAGTTTGTAATAACAATTCTTTTATTTTTATGGTTGTTTTGCTGTTATAGTTTTTACAAATTCAAATTTCTGTATATATAAATACTCCATCAGTAAAAAATATAAGCAAAATTTGGCACATCTAAATTATAATAACAAAATATAAGGGAAATTGATTATTTTCATACTATTTAATGATAGTATACCAATTATGCCCTTCATAATGAATGTTACTTTTTTATGCTATTAAATGAGATGAGGGGTAATTTAGGTAAATGTGAATGTAAACGCAATTGATATTTTTTTTATCTTACGACATACCTATGATCAATTTTTTTCTTTAGTCTCCATTAGAAAGCAAAATGGAAAAGACTGCCAAAAGGTTGAGTGAAGGTAAGCAGTGATGCAACCTTTACCGATTGTGGAACTTGGGGGCTTGGCTTGGAGCAGTTGTTCGAAATGATGAAAGGTCGAGTCCTAGATGCGGCGAGTTGGAAGTTTTGAAGATGTAACAACGTCTGAAGGTTCTTCAATCTCGCTCATTTCCTCGCAGGAGGAATCGCTCAAAATATTGATAGGGAATTAGAGTTTTTAGCTACAAGAAGATGCAATTTTGTGAAACGCAATGCTAATTGGCCTGCCCATCTTTTGTGCCCCCAATTAAACTTATACTTCCCAATTTGTTAAAAATCTAAATTTTTAAAAATTTCATTTAGAGTGGTAAAAGAAAATTAGTTCAAAATCTGACCCCTTAACTAAATTTACGGTACGTAACATTTTTTTCTTAAATTCTGGTACACAAAAATACATTACCTGAAGTTTCGTATTTTAAATTTTCGGTAGTTCAATTATGTTACTGAAAATTTCGCCACCACATTTTCGATAGGTATTTTTAATACTAGAAATTTGTGCCAGAAAATTTTCGGTAGTTACATTTACATTACCAGAAATTTGAAATTAATTTTCGGTAATTACATTTCACTTATCAGAAATTTCAAAATTTTGAAATATCATGTAGTTATATTTTCTTTATCGGAAATTTCAAAATTTTGAAATATTTGGTAGTTATTATACTTAACCGGAAATTTCAATAATCTAGTATGATATATTTTTTTTGGAAATAGGGATGGAAAAAACACAACTAGTATGTATAGATTTAACTGAAACATTCACAACTGATCAAATTTTAAAGTCACGAGAAACTGTCATATCATGAGCAAGAGAGGTCGGACGACAAAATCGAGTAGCAGTTATCATTACTCGATCTGGCATAGAGACCGAAAAGAGAGGAAGGAAGTCAAAATTAATTATTGGTTGTGATAGAGGTGGAAAAAAAAAAAGTAACACATGTACTTCAACTAAAAGGTGTGGTTGTCCGTTTAAATTTAGATCAAGACCATTGAAAAATGCTAAATGATAGATTATTAGTTTAATGTGTGGACTTCACAACCATGAATTAGTGGTTACTTTTGAGAATAATGCATTTATAGAACACTTAAAAGTAGAATATAAGAAACATGTTGACGAGATGACAATATATCACGTTGCACTAAGACACATCTTGTCATCTTTTGAGAGATCGAGATACGTGGAATATCTATCAAATTTACAAGCAACGAAACACATACAAGAAGAATTTGAAAGGACCTAGAACTGATATGCAACATTTGTTGAAGTTACTTAAATCTGAAAAGTATGTTTGTTGGAGTAGGACTCATGGAGACTCCAACGTTGTAAGAGACATATTTTGGACGCACTCAGATTCCATAACTTTGTTGAACATGTTCCCTCTTTTATTGATCATGGATAACACCTACAAAACCAACAAGTACATGTTGTCATTGTTTGAAATTGTTGATGTAACTTCAGCTGAGTTGACATTTAATGTTAAATTTGCTTATATAGATTCTGAACGTCAAGAAAACTTTTGTTGGGTATTGGAGAAGTTAAAAGAGTTGTTTGTTTCAAACACCTCATTTCCTCAAGTGATCGTAATTGATAGAGAACTTGCTTTAATGAATGCAATTGAAGTTGTATTTACATCTTCAACTAATTTACTTTGTCAAATATTAACAAAAATGTTGGAGTCAAATGCAAACAATATATATTAAAGAAATATATGCAGGAACCCATGCTTGAGTTGTGGAGGAAAATTATTTATTGTTCTCAAGAGAAGGAGTACGAGGAACTTTTGCAAATGTTTGAGCAAGCATATGTCGATAATATTATTTTCTTTGACTACGTTAGAGACACATGATTGAACCCTCACAATAAAAAATTTGTTGAAGCATGGACCAATCGAGTATTGCATCTAGGAAATACTACGACTAATAGATACGTCATTAAAACTTTGAATTTTGTATTATATTTATACTTATATAGGATTAAACATGCATTATAGAATTTTTATTGAAATAATATCAAATATTTTTAATGTTTGAATATTATGGTTGAATCTGCTCATTGGTCATTGAAGTAATTTTTGGAACACAATAAATGAGATTTCTGTAAGGCATAGAAGGGTATGAATGACATGTTGAGGTTCTAAATTATTAAGATAAAAAGTTCATTTGAGATAAATAAGGACCACAAAGAGCATATACACAACAATCCATTTTATGAGAAATTGACTTGGTTTGTATCCAAGAAAGCCTTAGCTGATATTGTTCATGAATACAAGAGAGTCAGCTATGTCGATAACGACAAAGCTGCGTATTGTTGTATTCTTAGAAACACTCATGGATTACCTTGTGCATGTGAGTTGACAAATGATTCAGAGTTGGACATTACATCGGAGATGAATATAATTTGGAAAACACTTAATGTTGCTGGAAGGAGGACATTAAAGAGCAAGTTGCATGAAATAACATATCTAGATACAACATCATTGTGTGCACAACTGAATAAGATGAAAACAAAAGGTGGTGTAAAGAGGAAAAAAGACAATAAGCCAAAGACATTTGACGTATATTACGACCCTTCATACTTTGAGCATGTTGATGCATTTTATTCTGATAATGCAAATACTCAAACTCAAGTTTCTCAGCAAACATCAAAATAAGTCTTCCAGCAAACACCTATGACGAGTCAAGTTAGAAAATATTTGACGTGTCAAGTTAGAAAATATTTTGACGAGTTTCCTTTAATTCATCCATATATTGAAGACATAGTTAATATTAAAGCAGATGGAAATTGTGGATATCGTGTTATTGTTGCTTTACTTGGTCATAGTGAAGAATACTAGAGTATTGTGTGTCGACAATTGTATACAAAGATTAAATTCAAACCTGATTTATATGTTTTTGGCAGATGATTGACACTTTTGATTTATATGTTGTTTTCAATTGTAACAAGATTCATTCAATATAAATGTCAAGGAAATGCTAAATCCATGTATGTAAATAATTATAAAAAAAATATAAATAATTAAATAAACATCTTATCAAATAATAATATAATAAGTATAACAAATATAATAGTATTTGAAATAGATATAAGTATCCTCCAATATGCTTCATTGCAGGCAGTGTATCATCTCTAAAATAGTCATATAAAACAACAAGCGCAAGTGGTCCTCATGCCCATTTACCACAAGTATCAAGGTTTTGAAAAAGAAACAAATATTTTGCAGATAGAAGAGTAAATTTTTTATCAGTTAGAATGGTACATCCTACCAAATGAAGTAAGTATGCCCTCGCTGCACAATCGTATTGTTCTTCACGAAGTTGCTTAACAAAATACAACTTTCAACCACTCAAAACTATATGAGGCACCTCTATTGGTCCTAGTTTCAGTTATAGCTTCATCATAATCAACTCCCAATAACTTAACAGCAGCAACAATTGCCAAATCTTCATTGATATTAGCGGGATGTGTGAAAAACTCTCCATAACATGGGATGCTCAAAAGACTCATACAATCGTAAAAAATAATAATCATTTCACCAAATGGCAAGTGAAATGAGTTAATCTCTGTGTGCCATCTCTCAGCAAAAACAGATATCAGATTACCGTCAATCATGTGAAAACTACATCTTTGCAAATGACGTAATCCAAATATAGTAATCCAATGATCTATATGAGAAGAGAATACATATCTAATATCAATGAATTTGTCTTGCTTTTTGCCATTTAAAACAATTTTTAAGGCATGTCTAACTTATAATCTAAATATACAATTATTTCATTAAAAATCAGCTTTGTAATAACCTAAAGTCAATTTTGTAATAACCTAAAATCAAACCTACCTCTATCCTAAAATCAACTTTGTAATAATATATACTACAAATATATTAAAATATACATATTATACTATATTATAATATATAATAAAATAAATTATTTATTAACATGTCTATTCCACATTTTAACTGCAATATGATGCTCATAATCCTTAACGACAGAAAGATCGTAAGGACCTCTAGAAAATATAGGTGTTTTAGGCTACTGATGATGCTCGTGTTCAAACTGATGCTCCTGATCATGTTCATCATCAAACACATGATCTTGTTGGTGTTGCTGATCATGTTCTTCATCAAATGCAGGATCTTGCTCAAACTCATGCGCGTGCATTTCTTCGTTTCTCTTTCTTCTTTTTTCAACTGTAGCTCTCCTATTTGATTGTGTAGGATGTCGAAAACGTTGAACGTTTGCTTTTGCTCTTCACTAAAAAAATAGAATTAAAAAAAATGTTAAAAATTATGTAAAAATAAAAAATACAAAACTGTTCTAGAAATTTCGATGAGGAATGAAATTTTCGGAAGTACCATCCGAAAAATTGAAATTTTTGGTATTGAAAACAACTATAGAATATTTTAAATTTTTTGGTAAATTTTTTTTTCCACTAGCACTCACTTTTTCAGAAAACACAACTTGGGATATAAGAGAATTTTTTAATGTTTATAGTTTTGTTAAGGGTATTTTGAGCATTTCAAACGATTTTTTTTTAAATGGAGGTATAGGGTTAATTGGGTGTACAAAAGACAACTTTCTTTGGCCCAATATGCTTTTATCTAACCCAAACAATTTATGGCCGATACATGTCATTTTATAGAAATTTGGATTTTGTACTCCCAATTAAACTTATACCCTAAAATGTTAAAAATTTAAATTTGTCCCTTTAATTTTTATTAAATTATTTATACTATCAGATATTTTATGCATTGAAACTTCTGATAGTTAATTTTACTCTAACAAAAATTTTAAATTTTTGTATTATTATTTATTTTGTTGGATTGTTTATAATTTTTTTTGGATTTAAAAGAAAATTAAAGTAGGGAAGGAGAAAATACCAATGTGTATCGATTTGGTCGAAACATTTACAACTGATTAAATTTTTGAGTCATGAGAAACTGTCACATCACGGGCAAGAGATGTTGACGGACAAAATCAAGTAGTTGTTATCATTACTCGCTTGAATTGCATCTCTTCATTCCTCTTTCTCTTTTTCTCAAGAACAACTTTCTTATTAGATTGTATAGAAAATCAAATTCGAAAATATTCAAAGGAATAAAACTTTCATAGAAAATTTAAAATTTTTAGTAGTTATTTGTCAAGACTTATATGATATAGCAAGTCTTTATTGGTTATTGAAATTTGATTTTTTGAACTCTTTAATAAATAATTTAGTATTTATGAGAGTTTGATCTTGATCAATGATTGCACGATGTTAATTATTGTGAATGATTGAGATTTGTAGCTGCACTAAATTCAACTCCCTAAAGTAAAATTTATTTTTTCTTTTTCTGCTGAAAACGAGACCCGAAGAGAAGGGCTCAAAGCCAATTTCCAAACTCAAAGGAAATCTACTACACTAACACGGTAAGGATAAAGCAATAACCCACGAATAAGTTAGTTTACCTTAAAAAACAATTTTACTTTATTCCATTGAAATTACAATAAAGCTTTAATGTTTTAAAAAAATAATTGGTGGTTATTTATATCGATCAATCACAATTTACAAATTTAACTGTGTAACATAACTTTGCATCGAAATTGTTATATCTCTTTAAAACAATTTGTTTCGTTTAAATGAATCTTTACGATATCATTTTCAAGTACTAATTAATTTTACTTGGAGATAATTTTTTAATCATATTCTCCTAAAATTTGAAACAAAATATATACTCGAAACTTTTATGCTTTGGTTTTTACAGCAAGCATTTCCCTAGACTGCTAGACACACGTAGTCATGTACATTACATAACGGATAATAACTGCCACCACTTTACCCGAGTTACAACTACTCGACGTTAATTGAATTAAATAAAGATAAAATAAGGAAACATCGCGGAAACAACGGTTTCTTTATCTGCTGCCAACTCCGAAAGCACGACCCAGAATCAATTCCCCTTATTATACCTTAGTACCTACCTTCCTCATTGTCATCACAATAATAATACTCAACGGATACACATTGGTGTTGATGAATGATGATGACACATGTGCTAGCAATGGTGGTGGATGGTGTTAGTCACTTTGTCAAAACGCTTTGGGGTCTTCAAGAAAGGCGATGGTCTTACACTTTTGATGTTGTTACCTCTGCTGCGGTCTCTATAACCGTGACATTTGTGCTTTGTTTCTTGTCCATTCATAATCATATACAAAGACGAGGAGGTGATATGGTATTTGCCTCTTTCTGATGTAATGTAATGTAACTACTCTCAGAACTATATGTTTCTTTTCTAAATCATTTAGCAAATTTTTATTATTTATAAGGTTTATGTACATTGTATTGCCCATGATGTTAGTAAGCTAAAACTTTATTTACGTCAATGACTCGCACCCTTCCTCGGCAAGAATAAGTATTCACCATAGGTAAGGCTTTAAATTTTTTTGACTTATTCAATCCCGCCCTTTTATTGATATATGTTGGTTCTAAAGAGTCTGGTGGTTAATCTCACATTGGAGAAAGCCCACTTCAAACTCACAGTCCAACATATTAAATGTCGTTGGCCCTACTTATGAGACAGCTCTGTTGTTATTATCCTAATTTTTTTCTTTTCGCCTCTTGATTTCATCACTATTGATTATGCATTTTCAGACAGTCTTACTCTGTTGTTCAAGTTTCAATACCACTAAACAAGAACCAATAAAGGAGTAAGGCTTACCATATCATAAGTACTCCTATGTTCACCATTTTAAAAGCACCCCAAACTCAGGATCTCCTCCACGTACAATACATCTTATGTTAATAAGTAGCTTCCCATCCACTATATGGATTTTGAATTAATAGATAGACAATTTTCTCAAATATGATTCCTTGTTCTCTTGTAAGTTCAAAGGTGTGGCTTTATGCGGCTTTCTGACCAAACAATTGCTTGATTGTAAAAGTCAACAAAAGCTAGTTGATTTTCAATAATCATTTATTGGGTCATATCATGTATCTCAATATAATCTAAATCCATTTACAGTACCACGGAGAAACATTAAGGATAAGAACTCCCTATTTGCTATTACAGGGCACTATACATTACAAAACAACCAATATTGTTCTAAACATAAAAATCACATACACTAAATCATTTCTCTCTATGTGCATATACCAATCAGCACCAAATCCTAACTCCTTCCTCGTGGCTCCACTTTATTGATTTAGTCCTGAAGCAGATCTATGTGCAGGAAACGATGATTTCCTTGCAGGTGGAAGGAGCAAATTTTTATGTTCCAAAATCTAATACACACAATATAGTAACAGGCTACAAGAAAGACCCATTTAAAATTAAAACCCCATTAAAGTAACCAAAAAAGAAAGGCCTCTAAAGCAAAGTCAGGCCTGTAGGTGTCCAATCTTCTCCAAATAGGATACCACTAATTCTGCCATATCTTTAGGAGACTTACAGTCACCTCCTTTCTGTTGTAATACTATCTGCAAGATAAAGGTAGTCTTTTGAAATGAAAATGAAAATTGGAACCAATTACATGGAAAAATTATTTGAATTAGGAATCGCAGAGGGGAAAGTTCAGTAGAAGTTTCAAAGGAAAAGCAGGAAGCTGGGTAACCATGACTAGTGGTTTATACTTTATACAGTAAGCCTATGTCCTATCCATTTAAGATCAGAGAAGCATAAGAAAGGAAATTAAATTAAAAATGAAATAAAAGAAACTACTCTTCCTTTGTCCAGAAGGCAACAGTTTTCCCTTCAAAGTTGGATAGAAGCAAATAGAATTGAAATATTTCAGTTATAAGTCAGTGAGTGATTTATGTTCTATATGGTAATATTCTTGACTCACTAAAGTTGGCAACCATTTTTAAAACAGTTAATGACTCAATTATTGGTTAACAAGTTGTATAGAATAATTAATGGACTTATAACCTGTTACAGTATTACTAGCTTATCAGTAGCAGGTTTTTTGTTGTTTAATCTATACCTTGCCCGCCAATAGTTGAGGCACCATTAACCATGTAAAAATAGAATGAAAAAATTTAGTGCAAGACATATTTTCCATTTCCATTCTCTTTCTCTTTAACATTACTAAGAGGAATAATACAAATACAAACCTCACAGCCACACGGTGGTTCATATGGATCATCTATACCAGTGAAACCTGCAGCATACAAATACATAATTAAACCCCAATAGGAGAATTGATACTCCACAATGTTGATTAGAAAGAAGAAAAATTAAGCATGGTTATTCTGAACTCTTGATGCTAATATAGTAAAATAACAAATACAGCAGGGCGAAATTTTAGCACCCCATGGGCACACCACACATGATGCCAAATTAGATTACAAGCAGCAATACACCAAGATGAAAAGTTTTACCACATTACCTTTGATCTTTCCTGCTCGAGCAAGCTTGTAGAGTCCCTTTGGATCCCTAGCTTCACACACATGTAGAGGCACGTCTACGAAAACCTGCAACATGTGAGCATTGTATTTGCTATGAAGAATACTTTCTTGTTTTATAATTGTACAGTACCTTCATATCAAATGCCGAACTACCTGCATTATTTTAATCACCACAATAATTAGAATATACCTCAATGAAATCCCCTTCTGGCAGTAGAGCTCTGCAAGCATCTCTATCCTTTTGATAGGGTGATATCAAACTAGTGATGCAAATAACACCAGCATCTGCAAAGAGTTTTGCCACCTCACCTGAAAAATTCAAAAGCATGATGCCTGACTATTGTTAAAATAATACAATATAACTGGAACATTTATGGGAAGGAATTTATGAAGGCAAAAAGAATCTAGTGTGTGCATATTTATTGTAGAAAGTAGAACCTCACCAATCCTTCTTATGTTTTCTGAACGATCTTCTGCTCTAAAACTAAGATCACGGTTTAGACCATGCCGAATATTGTCGCCATCAAGGATGTAAGATAGTTTTCCTCTGGAGTGCAAGCTTTGACTCAAAGCACATGCAAGAGTGCTTTTTCCTGAAATCAATAATGGTAGTGAGTAGGGATGGGAATAGGCTAGGCCGTCCGTAGGGGCCTATGGCCTGACCTATTTAATAAAAAGGCTAAGCTTATGCTGTTTTTAAAGCCTATTTATTTAAATAGATTAGGCTCAGGCTTATAAAAAAAGCCTATTAGACCTAACAGGCCGGCCTATATATATTTATTATTTATTAATATTATTTTTTATTATTATATTAATAATATTATTTTCTATTTTAAATTATATCAATTAGGCAATCACTTAGTAATCATTCCATATTCAATAGTTGTTCCATATTCGGTAGCGGTTCTATATTTGGTAGTCGTTTCATATTTAGTAACCGTTCAATTAGTTAATCACTAGTAATTGTTCTTTATTTGTTTAAAAGATAATAATGGATGCGTTTAAAAAGCTTTTAAAAAAGCTTTCAGGCCAAACCAAACTATTAAAAAGACTAGGCCAGACTGGAAAAAAAAGCCTGTGATAGGCCGTAGGCCAAGCTTAGGCCGAAAAAATAAATCGTAGACCAGGCTCAGGCCTTTCAAAGCCTGGTCTGGCCTGACCTATTTCCACCCCTACTAGTGAGTGCATAACGCAAGAGTGCGCATAACCAGAGAGACAGGGAGTTGTTGTGGCGTATCTACAAGAATGAAGAGTAATGGTATAGCCTGACATCTCAATAAACCAAACACATAAGCTTTTATTTCCTTCATCTGTAGAATTATGTTTGATAAGTAGAACTGTTTCCGCCATATGCTAAAATTACACAATTTCAAGGTATCGCTTATTCTTTTTAACTTCAAAGGATTTTAATTGTCATACAATATCACCAAGAGCAAGATTAAAAACAGCTGCTTATAGCAAGACTAAATCAGCAATTTGAGTAATGGTGATTTCAAGTTTCACCGGCATAACTTGCCAAGGAATGTTTCAAGTGCCGATACAAACTCTATAAGGGGGTACAATTGTGCATGTGATGGAAAAAGAGTAGAAGTATGTGTTCTTCTGTGATGAATGAAAGTGTCTATTATAGATCTATATCCTAACTCTTGACCATAGACTATTTTGTCCAGATTCACATGCATGCATGTCAAGTTCAGTTAAAAACATATGCTGACAGTATCTGCCCATACATAGAATGTAATACTGCATAACAAGAAGTCTTGAAAAGCCAGAGAGATCTCGAAACAAAATCACCATCAGAATCCTATTCTTGCACACAATTGTGCTTTATTTATGCTTGATTTCACATACTAAAGCAGAAATCCGTCGACAGTAACTATCTAAAGAATTACAAACCTGAACCACTGAGGCCAGTTAGCCATATAACACAGCCTTTTTGCTGAAGAAGCTGCTGCCTATCGCGTTTTTGAATAGGACATTCATGCCACAAAATGTTTGTTGAGTTCCCAACGTTTGACATCTGGTGGAGTTTAATACCTAGTTAGATGACAAATTGGTTAACAATTTGAATTCTATCAATCATAATCGTATGCTCAACGCATAGCTTCTAATCTAAGCATCAAATGCCCCCCCAAAAAAGTCAACTGTCCGTAAGTATGTATCAAAATTCATTTGCTTACTCTACAATTTAACGAAGTCAACAAGATATCCAGTCACACTGAGGCAGGAATTTCATAAAGAAATCGTTTTTGCTTTATAAATAACCATCAGATGACTCAAAACACTCAAATCTTATCTTAAAAGATGAGGACTAAAATGAAGGACACAAAAAAAAAGATAAGCAACAAAATAGAAACAACTATACAACACTAATCACTCGTCCAATTATTGGTGATTATGATTTATGACGCTTACCTGAAAAATCACCTCGGTAGCTCTTATTAACAACTTCTGAGAACTAATTGAGAATCTGTTCTTTCAATCTGCGAACAGATGCATCCATTTTAATTTAACTGTTTGGCCAATTGGCACAGTATAAATGACATAAGTTGCTGTAGCTACTTGCTAGCTACACGCCACTCAATTGTGTGACCCACGTAACTTAGCTGTACACATTTTATATGCTTCAATCGGAATCTCTATCTCCTCTGTTTTTCTTTCTAATAATTATTATATCTCAGAACTTAAACAAATGGCATTTATTTAATTAATAAAATAATAAAAATGTTCTAGATTTTTCTGAATTATACACGGTCTTTCTACGGTATAATGAAGCTCGTTGAAATCACCTAATGATTACTTTAAACATGTAAAGACGAATAATAATGCATACAATACAATATAAGAAGAAAAAAAATACAAATACAAATAAAGAGCGAACGGATAATTTCACAAAAGGCATTGGAGATTCCAGATTCCAGATCTACATAGCTTTTTAATCCTACGAAATAAAAAGAATCTGAAAAGAAATAATTAAAAAAAAATAGTACCAGAAAACGCAGCACTGTTATCCGTACAAGACGATTCAGAATCCTTCTTAGCCTTAATCGGTTTCAGAAAATTCGATCTCGAACGGTCGTAGAGGAGTATCAGGTTTCTGCGACTGTGGCACGACCTAGCGGCATTGATTCTGCAGAGCATAGAAAACCCTAGCTTCTCCGGGGGCGACGAGGGTGACGTCGTTAATCTTCGGCATTCGAAGTTGCGAAACATCCCGGTGCAACATGGCGGTGGAAGTGATTTCGCGGTGGTCATTTACGGCGGGGAAAGTTAAATTAGGCGGCAAATTTTAGATTCACTTATGAGTTTGAAGGAAATGGTGAGCGCAGGTTGTTTTGTAACCGTTTTCTGTTATTGCTAACATTTTATATATGGCATTAAATATTTTTAGTAAGATTTGTGCGAATTTGATTCGTCATTGATAGATGCTATAAAAGAAGTGGCGGATTAATAAATATGAGAGAAAAACACGATGACTGTTTTTTTGTCTTGTGATTCTGGTTAGCACACGAAACATATAATGCTCTTAACAATAAGGTTAGTATTATAGAATGAATTAAAAAGAGGAAGATCTAGAATTGAAAAGATACGAGCATTTGTATTATTGTTTTCACAGACGTTTATTTAATACTATACAATATAATACAAGATTTATTTATAAGACATAGATAGATAAGGAAATGATTTTATTTAAATAAATAAATGAATAATCATATTATCGACCACTAATAACTATTATATCCACTCACTAATAGGAGTTAAAAGAATGTGAAAGATTAAAGAATGAACATCAATCAGAAAATATATTTATAATATTCTATATTGGGTGTTTATCAATGAAATATCCCATTAAAATTTTATTAAAAAAAATAATTGAAAAAGTTTAAGTTAAAAAAATACAATATTTTTTTTGAAAATTTTATAACATTTATTTCTTTTTTTTCAACTAAACAATTGACAAAGACTAATATTTTGTACTAGTTGCTATATTTTTTTACTTGGGAACACTTTGTGAAAAGGTATGCAAAAATATCACATGATGGATTTTGTTGAATAGTTTATATCACTATTCTTCGATGGATTATAAATGAAAAAGAATTTTGGTGAAATATATTTTATTATCTATTTTTTAAATGAGTGATATACATAATATTATCTTCATAAATGGTTAGTACATTAATTCTCTCGAAAAATAAAATATGAGTTTTTTGTATGCGCTGAATCATATAACTTAAACTCTTTCTTTTAACAATTTATAACTTAGGGAAACTCATCAAAAGTTCATATGTGATATTTATGTTATCAATATTGACAACAATTATAACAAATTCATTTTTAAATATTTTCATAAAAACACATGGATAAATAAACGTTGTCTCTCTTTCCTATTACATCTATCAACTAATTAAGAGAAGTGGTCATTTAATTTCTCATCAATTTCTCTTTGATTGAATTCTATATTTATAAAATCACTCCAACCAATCACAATCTTAATGTATGAATGAAGTTTTATTCTAATTTTGCCTCCTCTAAACCAAAACTTCATCGTTTGCAAAAATGGAATGAATTTAAAAGGTATTAAAGTTCCTAATAACTTCTATGATATGAAAACTATTTATAAGACTTTTCTATAAACAATGTTGTTGAGGACCAATAAGTAGCTAATAAAGAGGAAAATAAGATGGGAATTCAATTCACAAATTTAGGGGTTTATTTGGTTCAATAAAATAGAGGGGACATAAGAAGTTTTAATGAAGAAGAGGGGAGGGGAGAGAAGTCGAATAGAGATTTGTTTGTTTTACAGAAGAAAAATATATTTTTTATTAAATTTATGTTTGGTTGAAGAGGAGGAGAGAAAAAAACATGAAATTGAAGTTGATAGATTGAAGAGAGACGTGACATGCCGACATGACTTCTGGAATTTGGTCAGTTCCAGTGATCTAAACTTAGATCTTTAGCCTTGTTGATAAAGTATTCTCATTAAAACTTAGGATTTAGGGTTTAGATTTTAATGTGTGTGAGAGATAGGCACGGCAAAAAGGAAATGGAAGGAGGTGCGAGAGAGTGAAAAGTTTCTTCAAATATTATTTTAGTAATATAAAACTATTTACTTATCAAAATATTATTTTATTTTGGAGATAACGTGGCATCTCTAGTCCTGCTAAACTCCGCACCTTTACAAATTCAATTCAACATGTCAATTGTTAATTTTTTTTTTTACAAGTATATAATTCAATTATTACTAACTATATATTTATATATATATACATATATTACTTCTAAAATATTAATTTTTATTTTATACTTATTATAGTGCGAAATGCACAAGTAATTAAAAATAATAATTTAATAAAATTAATATTTTCTTTCTTTTATTTATAATTATTTTTTAATATATATAAAATAATTAACAGTGAAATCTATTAGGAGACAAATAAAATATATGTTAAGTGCTCATATGTCTAATGAATCGATACCTTTGTTGATTTAATGTTCGATTTAATTTTGAATACCTAGCATGTAATCATATACCAATGGCACTTATTTAATCTCTTATGGATTTTGATGTCGGTCTCATTTTTCATGTGTTCATAATATGTTTTAAACTATTATTTTTTTTTTCTATAGAGAAATTTTAAGCATGGGGGATAAGCGATAGTCTAAAATTTTGGAATATTTTTATATTATCTCTTTCAATGTTGTAGCAAGATCTGAATTTGTAATATACAAATTCAAAAATTATTTTTTTATGACAAAATTAAATTATTAAAGTTGAATGTGTTTTACACTTTCACAATCAAAACCAATTAATTTTTGTACATCACAATTTTATATGTTTGTAAGATGTACAGTACGGATTTACGAAATTTAACGATTAATAACATTAAATCAATATCTCTAAAATATAAAATATGAATGTAAAGTACATCGTTTTAATTCAATATTTATATGTATCGTGGATATAAAAACAATGTTTGCAACTCTTGTGTAGACTGTGGAGTATTTGGAAGCAACGAATAACAAGGTTTAGAACCAAATCACAGAGACATCTCAATAGGTAACTGAAATTTGCTTTCCGCACTTAGGTGAGTTCATGAGTTAAATTTAGGCCCTGTTGATTTTGAAATTTGATTGGTGCTATTTTGATTGAATATAAATCCATGTTATGTTCTTTTTATTTAAACTCTTGTGTTGAGTTTATTTGAAGGCAAACAAACAAATGAAGTTGGTCGTTAACTCCCAACTTACGATTAATGTACTCACATGTATTCATCACATTATTATAAATGTAATGTTACAAGTTTAAGTGACCACAATATTGAATGAGTTTAAGAATATGAGTGATTATACTCATTAAAAATGTACTAAAACAGTATTAGCTACGTAAATATTGTAAAATGATTTTTTGCAAATTTTTATAAAAATAAAAAAGTAAAGGCATTGTTGGTTGACCCCGCCCAATTCGTTCATCCCCACTTTTTTGTTTCCCCCGAAATAAAAGACCGTTATTTATTCTCAAACACTACTAAATTTCGGATCAACACTCATTTCCCTCCTCTGCTTCTTCAATCTTCATCTAACTAACCAACAACTAAAAAATAACTATTTTTTTTTTCTTTCCCATTTACGAGTCACTCACTCTTTCCCTTTCTAATTACCCAACTAAAAACTTTCATTTGTAAGAATGTTACTACTAATTGTTGTTACAGTGTTGTTACTTAATAATAATAATAATAAGACAACGTCAAATTAAGAAGGGGAAATTAATTTAATCAAAATAGTGTGATGGAGAGTTATTTAAATGAGAATTTTGGAGGGGTAAAGTCGAAGAACTCTACAGAAGAAGCTCTTGGAAAATGGAGGAAACTATGTGGGGTTGTAAAGAACCCCAAAAGACGCTTTCGTTTCACTGCCAACATATCCAAACGATACGAAGCTGCTGAAATGCGTCGCACCAATCAGGTTTCTTTCTTTTTTTCAAATTCATTGTGCTGTTCTAATATTGCTTTCAAAGTATAAATAAATAATGGAGTATTTTTCTTTTGACAATACTTGTAAACAATGTGATTCCTTTTATTGTCTCCTTAGAATAATACCTCATAGAATCAGAAGTTGTGATTTTGACCTTATCATGTTTGGAATATGGATTCTCAAAGGCTTGGTTATTATTCTTAATGCAGGAGAAGCTAAGGGTTGCTGTATTGGTTTCGAAAGCCGCATTTCAATTTATACAAGGTAAGTTTCATCATAATTATTCTAAAAAGTTTACTTTAAGAATCAATTTGTTTACTCTTATATTGATTTTATACCCTGCAGGTGTTCAGCCAAGCGATTACGTTTTACCGGAGGATGTTAAAGCTGCAGGTTTCCAAATCTGTGCTGATGAATTGGGGTCTATTGTTGAAGGCCATGATGTAAAGAAACTAAAGTTTCATGGCGGAGTTAGTGGCATTGCAGAAAAGCTTTCAACATCAACAACCAAGGGACTGAGCGGTGATTCTGAGTCGCGGCAGAGGAGACAAGAGCTTTTTGGTATCAATAAATTTGCTGAAAGTGAAATTCGAAGTTTCTGGATTTATGTTTATGAAGCTCTTCAAGACATGACCCTCATGATCCTTGGAGTGTGTGCTTTTGTGTCTCTGATAGTAGGCGTCTTAACGGAAGGATGGCCGAAGGGAGCTCATGATGGTCTTGGAATAGTTGCAAGTATCTTACTTGTTGTCTTTGTGACAGCAACAAGTGATTATCGACAGTCATTACAGTTTAAGGATTTAGACAAGGAGAAGAAAAAGATTTCAATTCAAGTTACAAGAAATGGTTACAGGCAGAAAATGTCGATATATAATTTACTTCCTGGTGATATTGTCCATCTTTCCATTGGAGACCAAGTCCCTGCAGATGGCCTATTTGTCTCGGGATTTTCGGTGTTGATTGATGAGTCAAGTTTAACTGGTGAGAGTGAGCCAATAATGGTGACTACCCAAAATCCCTTTCTTCTATCTGGAACAAAAGTTCAAGATGGATCATGCACTATGTTGGTTACCACTGTTGGGATGAGGACTCAATGGGGTAAATTGATGGCAACTCTTAGTGAAGGTGGAGATGATGAAACACCATTGCAGGTGAAACTTAATGGAGTGGCAACCATTATTGGAAAAATAGGATTAGTCTTTGCAGTGATTACCTTTTCAGTTTTGGTTAAAGGACACTTGGGCCGCAAAATCCGAGAAGGAAGATTCTGGAGGTGGTCCGGGGATGATGCAATGGAGATGTTGGAATTCTTTGCTATTGCAGTTACAATTGTTGTTGTTGCTGTACCGGAAGGGTTACCGTTAGCTGTGACACTGAGTCTTGCATTTGCAATGAAGAAGATGATGAATGACAAAGCCTTGGTTAGGCATTTAGCAGCTTGTGAAACTATGGGATCAGCCACAACTATATGTAGTGACAAGACCGGTACACTAACAACCAACCGCATGACCGTTGTGAAAACATGCATTTGTATGAATAGCAAAGAAGTGAACAATCACGATTCTAGTTTGTCCTCCGAACTACCAGATTCTGCTATGAAACTGTTACTACAGTCGATATTTAACAACACTGGAGGAGAGGTTGTGGTTAACAAAAAAGGTAAACGCGAGATATTGGGAACACCAACAGAATCAGCAATTTTAGAGTTTGGTTTATCGCTAGGTGGTGACCCTAATGCTGAGAAACAAGCTTGCAAAATTGTTAAGGTTGAGCCATTCAACTCTGAGAAGAAAAGAATGGGAGTAGTTGTGGAGCTGCCTGATGGAAGTTTAAGAGCTCATTGCAAAGGTGCTTCTGAAATAATTCTTGCTGCTTGTGACAAGGTTATTGGCTCGAACGGCGATGTTGTTTCTCTTGATGGAGAATCAATTAATTATCTTAATAGTATTATTAACCAGTTTGCTAGTGAGGCACTTAGAACTCTTTGCCTTGCCTATATGGAATTGGAAAGCGGATTCTCTGCCAATGATTTGATTCCTTCTTCCGGGTATACTTGTATAGGAATTGTTGGTATCAAAGATCCTGTTCGTCCTGGTGTTAAGGAGTCTGTTGCAGTGTGTCGTTCGGCTGGAATCGTGGTGAGAATGGTTACAGGAGACAATATTAATACTGCAAAGGCTATAGCTAGGGAATGTGGAATTTTAACAGATGATGGCATAGCCATTGAAGGTCCAGACTTCAGAGAGAAGACTCAGGAGGAACTGTTTGAACTGATTCCCAAAATTCAGGTGCTTCATACTTTCTATGTGCATGACATTTTATATTGATATTGTCTGCATTATTCTTCTGTATTCTGCTATGATTCTGTTTCTTTGTTCTCTTTCATTACAGATACAATATGTAATCATGGAAATGGTTGATTTGTTGATGCTTTCAATAACCAAATGTTTATTTTGTTTTAGGTTATGGCTAGATCATCACCTCTAGACAAACATACGTTGGTGAAACAGCTGCGTACAACGTTCGGGGAAGTTGTAGCTGTAACTGGTGATGGAACAAATGATGCTCCAGCCCTTCATGAAGCTGACATTGGACTTGCAATGGGAATTGCTGGAACTGAGGTGAGTGCAATAAAAGCTTCATACTACCCTGTTAATTAGAGCAATGATAATAAGCAATGCCAAATTCATTTGATATAGAGGTATTGTGTGATACTAATTAAGAACTTTGCTAATTTTATAATTTATAAATGCAGGTTGCTAAAGAAAGTGCAGATGTCATAATTCTGGATGATAATTTCTCCACAATAGTGACGGTGGCCAGATGGGGACGTTCGGTTTACATCAATATCCAAAAATTTGTACAGTTCCAGCTGACTGTAAACGTGGTTGCATTACTAGTGAACTTCTCATCCGCCTGTGTGACAGGTTAGAAAGTTAGCCTAGTTTCTCTACTTCAATTATGAACTTACTCTCTTGCTTCATTTATTCACTTGTGATTTTCTTAAACTCAAATTAAAATGGGAAAATGTGTTTATATAGATGAAAAAAAAAGTATTTTTTCTTAATCTAATTATTGTGTCTTTATTTGCTTTTCAGGCAGTGCACCACTCACAGCTGTTCAACTTTTGTGGGTGAACATGATAATGGACACTCTTGGAGCACTTGCACTTGCAACCGAACCTCCAACCGATGATTTGATGAAGCGTGAACCGGTTGGAAGGAAAGGTGATTTCATCAGCAGTGTCATGTGGAGGAATATCTTAGGACAAGCATTGTATCAATTTGTGGTTATATGGTTTCTTCAGTCAGTAGGAAAATGGGTCTTTTTTCTCAGAGGTCCAAATGCTGATATAGTCTTAAACACACTCATTTTCAACACATTTGTCTTCTGTCAGGTAAAAAACGTCTGAAAAACTCCCCTTGACTCTCTTTTTTCTGAACAGGCAAAGGTTCACATAACCAATTTACGGTGTATGGTAAAATGAATAGGTAAATGAGTAAAGATCAAATTTTATTTTATTACAACCATAATTATCAGCATTTTACGATACATGCAAATGTATTTCAATTCATATATTGATCATTTTACGACTAATAATAAGATTCAATTTATGATTCAAAAAATTAGTCTTCTAATTCACAATTTGAATCTAGATTTGATAACCATGACTATATCATTACTTGCTAGATAAATTTGCCTTACCAAATAAACTGTTTCCACAGGTTTTCAATGAGATAAACTCACGTGAGATGGAGGAAATAGATGTTTTTAAGGGCATATGGGACAATCATGTGTTTGTGGCTGTCATCAGTGCAACTGTAGTTTTCCAAATCATAATAGTTGAGTACTTGGGAACATTTGCAAACACAACACCTCTATCTCTGGTACAATGGATCTTTTGCTTATCAATTGGATATATGGGCTTGCCAATTGCAATTCGCTTAAAGCAGATACCCGTCTAAACCTTGGGAGCGTCCATCTACCTATTTTTTAAACAGAACTTACGGTTTTCTGTGGTTGCAGTGCTTTAAGGTTCCATATTATGCTTTGTACATTCAATGACAGGTCTGATATTGCTACAGACTTTCTTGGGTTGGAACCAGAAGTTGAGCAGGAAATTAGAAATCTGGAGTCTCATAGACATTATGGTTAGTCAAATATATAAGTTACTACCAAATCACCATTTAACCATATTATATTTAATACATTTGTTTACTTTTCAAGGTTAGCAGAAAAGGTAGATTGAAAAAAGAAAACAGGAATTAAACCTGGACTTTTGTATTGGATAATGTTGTCTCTTATCATTGTTAGATTCAAAATGAGTTTGTACAAGTATGCTTCCAAATATGTAACATCAACTTTATTTTCATGAAAAAAAAATCAACTTTTTTTTCATGAAAAGAAAATCAACTGTGTGGTATAATAGTTTTTTCTAGTAGACTCATGATTTTCTTCCCGACAAATATTCCCTGCAAAATTATTTTTTCTTCATGGATCTTTGATTTCTGTTAGAAGGACTCCTTAGTAGTCTTCACTGTCATCTCTATTCATATAGATCACAAACTCTGCAAGCTAGCGCCAATGTGATGTTTTCCTTGGGAAATTTTCTTTGTTGTCAAAACAAAGTTTTCTTTTAGCTGTTGAAGTAACAGAGGAATGGTCAAGAACAGATGTGTAGCTCCATTGGGCAGTCAAAGTTGTGGCAGGGGTGTTTAACTTTCCCTTCTCTGTACTTTTTTCCTGCATTAGACGGTAACAGGAAAACACGCCTTCCTGTTGAATACAAAATGGAAAACACAGTAAAATTATGTATGTTTGTAATTAAGCACAATAAACAAACACCTGCAAAAAAACTGCTGATCAAACTCACAGTATCTAAATTTAGCTGCAGTAAGATTTCACCTATCTGCAGATCTATGATCTCTCTTGTTAATGTACCATCAAAAGCCACCGTCAATATGGCAGCCAAGGCAATAACGGATGGCCTATGATCCATCAAATTTACATCTACATAAAAGGAAAAAGAAAGTGCTAGAGCTTTGATTAAGATGCATCATAAGAATGTGTGAAAAGGAGAAAATAAAAATCTATGATGGACAAAAAAAAAAACTCCTTTTGCAATTAAAGGTTTATGATAGAGCCTCAAATTCCTATCCAAATATAGAACCAAAATCTTTTGATAGATTAACAGCCGTGTTATGTAACACAAGTATGAAATGTGTGAGAGGACAAAAGCTAACATAAACTATGGGAATCGAAATAAAGTGTAATAATTTCCTTAAAACTAGTATCCTATCTAGCACTCAAGATTCCAACACATTGGCATTAAACACCACATCAGCAGAAACAGAAACCATGTTTAGAAAGGTGATGTTGCCCTAAATTCCATTATATTAAACATCAATCAATTGATATATTATTAGAAAACCATTGTTAGAGGATAGATATAATTTTGTTTTATAATCTAAAAAGATAACAACATAATAATTATTGGAAACGAATCCTTGCAGTAACTACATCACAAAGTTACCAGTCTCAACCATCCAATCTAAATCAATGGTAGGGGGTTATTTAAAACTAATTTAGTGAATTTGTAATTAGATTTCAAATTAATAGTGGTGATTATTGATTGTTTGTAACTAGGTGCTTTGATTATTGTAGGGAATCCAAATTCTTTATTTACAACCATATACATTGAATAAAAATTACAAATTAAAATACTTGTTGCACCAATAAGCATTAACAAAAATCATCACCTTTCAGGATGTCCACAACATGTTGGACAGCTTGTGAGATTAATGGATCTGGCAGAGATTCAGGGCAGAACAAGTAAACAAAGTAATGCAGAAAATCCAAAGGAGTCACAGTTGTCAATTCCCATTCTAATGAACTTAAAACCTCTACCTCCATCTCCCAAATAGATTGCTTATCAGCAAAACCTTGCTCTTCGTCTGTTTCTGTTGTGTATTTGAATAGAAGCTGCAGATCACGTTCTTCCATCATTTTTGCTGCGAGAGACATGCACGCCACATAGAATTCTTGAATAGGCCTGTCTTCCTATACACCATTCCAAGAAATCATACAAAAGTTAAAATTAAAAAATCAAAATAGGAAACGATGAAAATATGTATCAGTGTGATTGAGTTGAAGAGATTTAGTTACATGGATGGATTGCTTCCCAAGAAACTGATCGAAGTATGTCACTGACAAATAAGCTGTAGAGAGCTTGAATCCAAGTTTTTCACGTGTCTGACTCAAATATTACATACAAGCTTTTTACTATCAATTGACAAAAAAACTAAATAAAGAAGAAATAGAAAAAAAGGGAGAAAAAAAACTCACTTTGAAAATGGTGTCAATGGCATTAATACGTGTGTGGTTGAAGTGGACATGGCATGTGGTGGATTTGGAGCAATAATTGAAGGAATGGAACTCTGTTTCACGTGTAAACAAATACTCAATGTTTTCAATATTGGAATTGAGATGTTGTTGGTTCAATGAGTTGTCATCAATGTTGTCCATGAGGAAGTTGTGGTCTTCATCACACAAAAGGAAAGATGTGTCTTCTAAGTCCATTAATTTTTATTCCCTTTTCTTTGATTACATGAAAGATGTGATGGAGAAAATTTAGCCGGATGCAAGAAGTGGGTTCACAAACTATATATAACTGCTAATTACAAGAGTGGGAAGTGGAGAGAGAGGTTAACTAATGAAATAACTGTCTTTGATTTAAAAATTGTACGATATTATTATGGGATAGATTAAATAGTTATGATAGAATTATAGTGTAAAATTGATTTACACGATCCCTATATCATGTCTAAACTACAAAAAATCAACAAAAAAACTCATATCCCTTTTACTTATTGTTATAGATAGTGGTGAGTTATAAGTTTAGAGTTTCTCTCAATTGTGGAAAAATAAAAGAACATATCGATATAATCAATATGGTTATGATTTGTTAAAAATAAAAGTGAATCTACACATTTTCTCACACAATCAAGTCCTACTTATCCTCATTCGTTCAAGTGTGACGAAGCCAGAAGGGAGTAATGCTGCCATTGTTTTGTAAACAAAAGAGTTTCGTACCGTGACCAAGGATTTTCTCATTTTCTCAACGATAATAATACCAATTGGTTCTAAGGATTGAAGGTTGTGGAGAATAATTTCTTAAATAGGTTTTAAGAAGAAGTTGCATGTCTTTATGGTTGATGTGAACTTACTTGCAATTATGCCGTGAATAAATATAATAAAGGGAGTTTTTCATCTTTAATATTTTAATCGTGAAACCTCCAAAATACATTTATACAATTCAAGTAGTTTCTAAATGAACAAATCAAAATACACTTAAGTTATAAAAAAGTAATTATTAAAAATAAAGTAATTTCAAAAATAATTATATCTTATTTTTTCAACAAATTTTCCCTCCTATTTAGTCCTATCTCTAGAATTATCATGCACATACTAATAAAAACCTTAAATATATTTAATTTAAAATTATATAAATATGTATTTTATATCGTTTTATACTTTTTTTATAGGCAAATATTAATGGTTAGTAATTAGATAAAGGAAAGTGTTAGCGTCACGGGACAAACCCTAATCCTCTGTCATGAAACTTATTTAACACCTTCGAAGACATATCAATTAATACTAACAACATCTAAATATATCCACTATTTTAATTTCAATGGACTAGTTTTCAGTTATAAACTATCCATTATCACACTTGCTATATAGGAGAGATGGGACAAAATTGTGTGCAAAAACAGTAGATGTTCTCACTTTTATTTCTAAACAATCTGAACCATTGATTATATATCTAATAGTATTTTTTTTCTTTAGTAAAGCACTTAATTGAACACTCACCCTAGAAGTCACCTATTATTATACTCCTAAAATCAATACATATACATAAAGGAATGTTGCAGCAAAACTGCTGGTTATTTGTAAGTCAAATATATGAATAAAAAACATTATGTAATATGAAAATGTGTGGGACTGTCTAATCTAATAAGAACCTATTTTAACTAACATAAGCGTTGAATGTGAAAATGTGTCAGAGCTTGTTGTCTTCCCCACCATCCGTTTAAGAGTTTAATGTTCAATCTCAACAAAAGCTGTCATCCTGCAATATTACCAGTGGAATGAGATTCTCTTGTTATTGTGAGAAATCCTGTTTATGTCACACCTATGGACCTAATGATGGAAAGTGGAAATTGAGTTAAATTTGGGAAAAGTAAACCCTATTGTCATTGATTTGCTTTGAAAGTATTATTTTTTCATATTCACAAAACATTAGGGTGATAAGCTTTCCTCATCTGAACTTGTATCTTGTCTTGCATGGTGGTACCTGTTGAGAACAGGTAATGATGCACTCGCAGCTATCCTGAAGGATCTCGATGAACCAATCATGGTTCTATCCTGCATTCTTCCCACTTCTTTGCAAACTTGATCTAAAACATTTAGGAAATCTCTTACAATCATGAAAATTCTGAATGGGTGAGCTTCTTCTTTGGCTGTATCCCCATGAAAGTATTCTGTAACTTCTCTCACAAGGAACAAGGCCCTTATTTCATCAGCCTTGATCCCTATAATTTTCTCTTGGGCATCTTTTAAAAATATCTCTGTTGAGTTAAAGAAGTTTCCTTGGATATCTGGTTTTACATATTGCAAAACCAATCTCACTTTATCAAGACCCATTTCAAGCTTTACGACGTAGCCGCTTAGGACATCTGAGTCCATTCCTGCCGCCTTTTTTACATTACCAAAGTCTCTACTCAGTCCAGCCACAACCTGTAATCCTTTCTTTCTGAATTCATCCTCATTGAACTGGGAATTCGTTTGGTTTTGAACATCCTCATTTGCAGATTGACCACCTGTACCTTCAGACCTAATAATCTCTTGAACAACAAAATGGAGTAGTGTGGTTTTTCCATCTGTTCCTTTTATATCTACAAGTTTCAGGAGTGTGTCGAGTTTGAAAGATTTGGCATCGCCACGATTGGTGCCAACATTCATTCTGTTTCCTGTCCTTAGAACAGCTTCAAGGAGTTTGAGGAATAACCGGCTGCTCTTCAATTCCTCACTTGCTGCCTGGGAGATATTAACAGCAGGTTGGTTAGTTTAATTAATCAAGAGGGGAAAGAAAATGTAATTGAAAGCAAGAAATCAAAGTTAACAAGGGATTGATATAAAGCTGGCCACACACACCTCTAGGGTTTGAAAGGATTTCTTAAGGTAGTTAACTTCTGTTTCAAAATTAGCTCTGTACAGCATGGCTTCAACTCTTTTAAAAGCTAAAGGGATATCAAGTACTGCTTTAAGAAATCTTTCTGCAGGTCCAAGTTTTGAAAGGTCACCATCATAATTTTTTAGTTTTATCTCCTCCTCTTTTGTTGGAGCCATCTTTACTAGAGTTTCAAATAACTCAGCACCCAAACCTTCAGGGTTCCCTGTGTCATCCATAAAGCAAAACCACAAGCAATGTTTGTAAAGTGAAAACGGTGGTTATAGATAAGAAAGTTACTGGCTTATCTCTAGTTAATATCATGATTCATGCATGAAAAGATTAAAATTAGTACATCTATAATATATTATTAAACAACATACAAGTTGGATGGGCATTTTGCTGAGACAGAAAGTATAAAGGAACACTGACACGGAAGCAAGAGAAAGATAAAATAAAATAATCATATGCTTAACGAATAAAAGTTGGAATCTATGAGGGTTAAATTAAACTGTTGAAGGCAGAAGCAAAAATAGTATAATGACATGTCTTTATCACGTGCACGTCATGACTCATAAAACGGATCATGCACTGCTTTCAGGGGAAGCTTGAACGTTACAGCTAAAAAAGTGAAGTTATGTTGTTGAGGCGAATTTTTAAGGTAATAGGTTGGTTCATTATGATGGCAAGGAAAGTATCAAGTTTAATAAAAAAACAGCAACAGGAAAAGGAAAGTATCAACTTCAATAACTCATTTAACAGGAATTTTTTATCACTCGTGGTATGATTAATGAACATACCATAGTGGATGTTTGTTCATTGTTCAATACTTCTAGAGGATGTTCATGACCAGACCCCCCAATGTTTTTATGAGCATCATTTGAATCTCATTTAACATAACCTAGTTTTTCTTATATATCACCAAAAACAACCTAATGTTTGACATGGCATGGTGCTGTTTAGTCTTTTTGTTAACTTCGTTCCTAAGTAACCTAAGCATTTTTTTCCAAAATGATTCATTATGCCCCTCTGATTGCAAAATTTGCAGCTAATAATTTGTTTTTTTTTACATGTTTTAGAAGTAGTAAGTCGAGGTTGATATCAAATAACATAACAAAAATATAAAGATTGAAAAATCAAAGAGAAGAGATGGAAAAGGTGTAAAAAGAAAATACGGTGACAAAAATAATCATCATAGACATATGTGACAGTTTTCTCCTCTGTGCTGCAATTAAAGTCTAAAGACTTACTAAAATCATGTTTGGATAAACAACTTATCAACACCTTATGGCATAAACCTGTGTATAAACTATTTTTATACCACATCAAATTGCTTTTATATATGATATAACCTGTTTTGATAAGATATCATGTATTACTCATAAAAGTTAGTGGAAAACGCAGTATAAACATATCATAAGTTGTTTTCATTAGCTCTCCAAAACAGACTTACAAGTATTTATGTCACTTGACAAGTTCAAATAAGTCAATCCAAAGATCCCATAAATGTTGAGAAATAGGAAAGAATTGAAGAAATGAAGTTACCATCTAAAAGAGCTTCAGACACCTCATCTCTTGTGACGTTCAATGCCCTGAGTAGTATAGCTATGTTTTGGGATTTCTTAGGGTCTAACACCCTATTCTCTTGTTCAAGTGTCTGAAAAACTGATTTCCTGGTAACATTCGTCTCTTTAGGTTTCGGGACAGAATTAATTGAATTACAACCAAACAGGGTCTCCATCATGTCCTCATTTAACCTGCATTACCATAAACAAATATTAATTAATTAATTTAGAATCCTAACTACAACTCCTAAATATCTCCAAACAAGAGTCATAGCGTTAATTAATAAACTTACTGAAAGGAACTTGATTTTAATTGGTCCCACACAGTAGCACGATCTGAGGTAGCACGCACTTTATCCCAATGCAAAGCTTTCAACTTAGGTTTTCCATTTCCTTCATTCATTTCATCATCTTCTTCCTTTAAACCTTTCTTCACACTCACACTGTTACCAGATGCATAATCCTTTCCCTGAATTGTTGGAGATTGAGACCGTTGATGTTTTCTTGAAGCAGAGGAAGAGGATACAGATACACTAACTGCCGGAGACCAACCATTTTTTGGCGGAGGAGGTGGCGGTGGTGGAACAGGAGGAGGAAGGTTAAGTGAGTCCCGAGAGTCGATTGAATGAAGATGCGTCAAATTCGGCGCTGGTGGAGGCGATGAGAATTTCGGCCTTCTAGAAGGACCTAACGTCAATTCATTCTCCACGTGCTTTATCGAAGGTATCATCACGTGTTTCATATCCGGCGAAGAAGCAGAAAATCGAGATTTCGGCGAAGTTCTCTTTGAATAAGGAACCACCGGAGTAACAGCAACCGGCGCGGCGGGGCTTCCGTTTGTAAGATAACTCTGACGCGAAACCGGCGTGTAATAACTGTCTTCATGGCTTATTGAAGATGCCGGCGGAGAGTGAAACGCTGTCTCGCGACTTTCCTCGTTGTCCGACGACGACGACGAAGAGGCTGCCGGTGGCGAGTTAGGTTCGACTATAGACTTAGTAAGCGGCGGCAATGGATGCAACTCAGGACTCGGCCGGTAACGATTATCGATAGGATTGCTTTTCTGAATGTGATAAGGTGAGTGATTACGGTCACTCTCACCTGCCGGCACCGACGTTCCGTTGGACTCCACCACAGTTCCAATGAAGAGGAAACTTGAAGGTGGTGGAGTCATCGTGGAATCTTCTAGAACTCTGGGAGAATTCTCACCGACGAGCTTCCGTTTCTCTGATTCCGAGGGATATTTCGTTCTGTGCTTGTACAAGAAGAATGCGACTGCGGAAAACATCACAAATATCGAAAATGCCACCGAAACCGCAATTGCAACCTTCTTAGCAGGTTTTGTAGGCTTCGTCGCCGTTGGATTTGCAATTGTGGCGTTGAAAGTTGACGGAGACGGCAGATTCTGGTTGTTAACCTCCGGAGGCGGCGGTCCTGTTGGAAGCTCATTGAAAAATGGAATGTCGGGAGAGGGAGGGGTGGTGATATCTGGAGGCGGCGGAGAGAACAATGGTGGCGGAGCAGAACTGACCGGAAATAACGGTTGGTGTAGGAGCCTTCTGTTGGGGGTGTGAAACTGAATTGTGGAGAGTGGGGTTAGTGTTGTTAGGGAGAATGATGATATGAATAAAAAGAAACTCAAATTTAAATGCATATGATGATAAGCTTTCATGATGATTTTTTTTTTTTTTCCGTTCTCTTGTTGTTACTGTTTTTGCCTTTTAATTTAATTCTTTCACCCAACCCATTTTCTTAGCTTCCTTTTGTTCCAGCAGACTCCAAAAAAGGAGGACGAAACTTCCTTCGCTGTATGGTCTGCACTCAGTGATAACTTTCGTGAGCTCAAGTAAGCCATTTCTTTTTTCCTTTTGTTTATTCGTCATTCTTTCCTGACATTCATTTCTATATATGATAGGATGATGCGTCAGATGCGATGAAAAGGGGAAAATGAATGAATGTTACCTCCGTCTTCTTGAACCATTTAAAAAAAATGTTTTAAATAGAATGATTCTCTTAATTTTCATGGGCTTTTTCTATTCAATTAACATTATATGTATGTTGTTAATGTTAACTCGGTTATTTATATAAATTTTAATATATTGCGATGTATTTATATTATTGATAGCATACCAGTAGATAACATGAATGTTTTGATAGAAGAAATATTTTATCTTTTATTTATCCATGTTTTTTAATGTGTCTCAAATAATTCATTTATTATAAAATGAATGAAGTAGTACATATTTAAATAACCTCCGTCACTTACTTTTTATTATCTCTTTATTTATTATTTTTACAATGAAGTAGATAATTACGAACTGTATATTTTTAAACTGATCTAGTTAATATTATTTTAAGTTTTTACGTACATATTAAGAAAAATACAAAGATTAAAAAAAAATAGAAAACTTATGTTATCATATTATTTTTATTAACACTTGTTTGATTTTTTACTATAATAAATGTCAAGAAGAATTATTGTTTTGGAGGTAAGAGAAGTGTTAATAACACTCTCTTTCTAACACTAAATAAATTTTTTTTATTGAATGAAATCAATATACATAGTAATAATTTAAGTGTTTGAATTAGAGAAAAAAATAATAATAAAATTACCTTAAAAATAAATGAAAATAATAGTTTATCCAAAAATAATTTTGTAAAGTAACATTTATTTTGCAACAAAAAAGAAAAAGTAATAAAGTATCATAATTCACACTAAAAAAATCAATCTATAATTCTAATTATTGCATATTCATTTCTTTTCATATTATTTTTAGAAAAATGCTAAAAAGTAATCCAAACCTAAGGAAACTTGTAAATAAATTTTACATATAAAATATTTTTTTGAAAATGTATTGAAAATGGATGTTTAATTTTTTTAAAGTCAAGATTTTATTTTTGATACAAAGTTTCTATTTTTATTCATTAACGAGTGCATTTTGGTGGAAATAAATATTCTCTTAAAGGTTAATTTTTCTGAAGTGTTATCTCAACTATTAAACATGAAAAAGAAAAAAGAGTTAAAACTACAATGAACTGGATGGTGTATTTCAATGGTAGGGATTGAAAATGAAGAAAAATCAACCGAATGTGTTAAGAAAATAAATAAATAGATAATTTTAAATAACAATCAAAATGAAAGAAAATAATGTAAAAACTCTGAAATTAAAGAAAAAATCATGAATGTTGTCAAATGACAATCAAATAATAGCAGTGTTATGTGAAAATTGTTACAACAGATAGAAAATATCCAACGAAAATATTTAACTACCCTTACAAAACTCTAAAACAAGGGAGAAAGAAAATAGTCATGTGAATTATAATGAAAAATTAAAGTCGTATATATAATTTTGAACTCTTTATTTCTTTATAATTCCAAGCAATGTGGGACTATTTCAATTTCTTCAATTTCAACCAAAACTCAACAAGCTCCACCAAGATTGAAATTGATGCATCTTCAGCTCTATTTGTCTACACCGACAATCATAGTTGAAAATAAATATCATACTCCACCATAAAAAATATACCCCACTTGAAGTTAAACCACTTCAAAAATTCCTTCTCAATATTGAAAATAAATGGTGTAACCTCCATGTTGGCTTTTCTCATGAAGTTCTTTAACAACCAACATAATTTTACAGCACACCTTGCATAAGTGTCAACCAATGTCCATGCGCTAACCTGCTAGCAACACTTCATCATTTTCCATGGAAGCATGGAAATGCCATGATGATGTATTTCTCATTTTTAGACAAGATCATCATCTTCCATCATGAGGGAAACATTGCTAGCATTCAACTTGTAGTCCTTCTCTGACATTTCTCATCAAGGATAATTATTCTTTACATACATATATTTTCCACATTTTCAACATTTCAGAATAGTTCCATGATTTTTCTTAAGGCCTACCTCTAGCAACCAACACTGAGTTTTAATGAAGTTTATTCTTCATTTTTCAACCTTATTCCTTCAAAAATAATTTTATTGACAACTTTTTCAAAGTTCAAAGTTTATTTCCCATATATCAAAACAAATTTGATATGATCGTAGGAAGATAGAAGAGAACATATCAGCCTTAGCATCATATCTTCATCTTCAATATTCACTCTAATGACTTCTAATTTAAAGATAATACAATTGAGTACTTAGATGATCAAATACTTTCATATTTTCATCCATGTGTAAATTATAGAAATGTTCCTTCAATAACAACTAATTTGAGATACCATTTTCTTCATATTGCCCTTCAAGTTTCTCCAAAATCTCTTTGACGGTCAACTTGTCTTGCACATTCGCAAGAATATTCGTAACCAAACGCAAATGAATTGCATTTGCAGCTCTCAAATCTAATTCCTTCCATTTTTCATTGTCCATTTTGGAAATGTTTCTTTTTAATGCTTTATGTAATCCTGATTATATCAACACATCTTTTACTTGTATTTTTCACACGTCAAAATTAATTTTTCCATCAAATTTTTCTATGTCAAACTTAATAACACTTGACATTATAGATGTAAGAAAACTATAAATTGTGATTCAAGTAAGTTATCAGGAAAGAGAGGTGAGTCACAAATGACCACTTAGTACAAGTCTTTTCTTAGCCAAAACATTGTCTAAAAAACACTTCTACCCTCACAAAACTCTAAAACAAGAAAAAAGAAAGAAAAAAGTTAGATATAACTGAAAGTGTTTATGACTTACAATGGAGAGGATCGAAATCAACACTTGTACACTTGTTTGCGATTTTGGATAAAGAAAACAATATGTGAACACCCTTACCCAATTGATCACTTGAGAGAAATAAATAAATAAATAAATAAATAAATAAATAAATAGTGTGTTATAATACATATGACATATTGATGGTATGATAGAAAAAGAAATAGAGAAAAACTAAGGTGTTAAATGAGTTTAAATATTATTTTTGTTTGTATAATGAGTTTCATCTTTCAGTAAAAAAAAATATAGAGAAAATGATATGCACCCCTCAGTGTAAACTAATTTTACATTAAAATCAAATGGAAAATGAGTATGGAGTAGTTATTTAATAAAGGTAGTTATTAAATATACATACATAAAATAATTATGAATTTTTATTGAATAATAATGTAAAATTATTTTATACAATTCGTGTAAAAAAAATAATAAATTTTATTGTATGCTTTTTATTATAGAGAGATATTCCCTTTTGTTGGGTGGTAGCAAGGGCAAAGCACAAATTGTACATTAATCTTTTAAACCTATAAACTTAACTTAAATGTAGTTTTAGTCCTCATATTTTCACTCATTTACAAAAGTAGTTTTTTTATTTTAAAATTCATATGTTTCGATTTCTCTCGAGAATTTTTTAATTAAAAATGGTCATACGACATATTTTAAATGACGTGATATATAATACGACGATGTTGAATAACTAATATCTATGAAATTACAATAAAATCTTCTAAAAAAAATTCAATTTCAATTTAAGAAATTATTAAATTTTGTACTTTATTAATAACATGTAAATAATTGATGTACCTAAATGATTTTATATCATGAGATCATATCTTATGTAATTTAAAATATGTGAAATCAATATCTTTTTAAATAAAAAAATAATGAAAAAGAAATAAAATTATCAAAATTTAAAATATAAGAATCAATTTCATCAATAAATAAAATTAAAAAATTAATATCAGAATTGATTAGTTGATCTTATTAAGATGGATAAACGGCTTCCAACCATTTTGCCACTTTATCTTTTCTTTGGTTAAGTATTTGTTTCTCACAGGTCACCTCCAAGTATGAATAGCTTGTGTTTACACTTTCATGAAAATAATAAATATAAATTAAATAATATTAAAGAAGGACAAAATAAACAAAGATGGTCTTGGAATCAGTTAGAAGCATGCCTGTATGGCCAATTCAAAACCGACCCACAGGACATGTTAATTTTGTGCCCAATAACTGCGAATTGAGTTTTATGTTTTGTATGTTTCTCATATTAGTCAAGTGGACGGTGTGATAATTTAATAATTTATGATATGTTTCTTGTTTGGTAGATTTATGATGACCTTTTTTTGGGTGAAATTTATTATGATCTTTAATTACACGATTACAACACATAACCTATTTAAAGTACGGAAATATAATGTTACTAACCTATTGGTAAAAACTATTCTTATTTGAAGAAAAAAATTCCAAATAAATATAAGTATATTTTTAAATTGGTTTTGCATTAATTACAATTACAAGATTTATTTTGTCTCTCTCATTCTCTACACTCGATTTAATTAAGAAAAACTCACATTGGATTTTATCAGAGCCAGGTTTCGATCCTGGGACCTGTGGGTTATGGGCCCACCACAGTTCCTCTGCACCACTCTGATGTGTTAAAAATACATCGGGAAGTGTTCTATGTAACATAAATGTATAATTTTCATCTACACAAATTTGATGAAGTGGTCCACCGGATTAGCTCTTTTCATCCTACAGCATACTTATAATTTTAAATCTTTATCTAAATAAAGTGTTGAGACTGATGGAGTATAAAAATAAACAGAATATAGTAAAACAAAAAATAATTAAACGAGATAATGTATAAGAATGTGCGAAGCCTGGAGACAAGAGATTGTGGGAGAAACAAAAGATAGAAAAGTATGAAAAAGAAGTAACGGTTAACGGTGTACTCATGTCATGATCAAAAGTTTGATACTTTACTTAACTGGACAATCAAAATGTGTCTTCTCCTTGACATTCCAGCTTGTGATTGATTCTCTTCTCTTTTGTTACTTTGTGGAATTTTTAAAACTTTTTTGTTTACTATAGTTTTATTTAAGCTACTTGTTGATTAGGGTTTAGTCAATATTTCATTATATTTTCTACTGAAGTTTGGGAGAAATATTCTTCTCGCTCCCAACTGGCTTTTTACTTGGTCCCACTGAATAAAATTTGGACAAAAACTACTTAGTTAAATCTGAATTAGCCAGAGCAAGTATGCATTGAAACAAATATAAAATAATTTGTACATGACGCTATGAGCTGAACTAACTAATCATTCTTAATTAGATTCTCATAATTTGTTACGTTAGTATTTTATAACATGGCATGGCACCATTATTTCCTAGAGGTTTCAGAAGCACATGATCACGCTTTAGACAATATATACGATAAGGGGTTCTGTTTTGTCTCTTTCGTTCTAGACAATAACACTATGCCTTTGGAAAGGTATATTTGCTACTGCAAATTTCATGCCACCAATCAAATGACAAATGCTTTCACTCCATTCCACATGGTTGGTTACTAATGAAATATTTATCCGACAAGATTGATAATTGAATCATGCAATATTAAAATAGTGTGTAGCGTGACTATAAATTACAATCATGATTGTAATTGCGATTATAGTTACACTATAATTCGTTACATATATTTTGGAAAAATACGGTCGATACAATTTAAATTGCAGTTGCAATTTATATCTAAATTGCAGCTGTAATTCAAAATTTATGATATTGTGAGTTACAAACTTCAATTTAAAAATTTAGTGTGTATTACTACTAATTGGTTTTGTTATAAAGTCTCCCAACTACTAATATATAGATCTAACTAATAAGACATTTATAGATGTTGAGTTGCAAATTTGCAAGTTTTAATTCATCGCGTTTGCAAGTTTCAGTTTTGACAGCAAATTATTTTTTAAAAGGACGGATGATGTTACTCCAAATTCAATATCTGAATTTAAAATTATTTTGTTTAATAATTCGTTATAAATATCGAATTTAACCAATTCGACTATTAAATTAAAAAATTTCATTAATAAATCTACTCTACTATTTTTTGATAATATAAAATTACCATAAAAAATATAAATTATTTGAACTCGTGTCTATCAACATGATTATGTGTTTGAACAAACAAACGATTCAACTAAATTGGTGGAATGTGTTTAAATTTAATTTTGGTAGTGATTTAAATTTAAGTCTAAAGAATTTGATTTTAATTTAATCATTGGCGGTAAAATCCAATCGTTTGTCTTAGTTTGGTCGATGGTATTTGTGTTTCCTAAATTTCGCTTTTTCTTTGAGTATGAGTATATTTTGGTATTTCGCTATATATATATATATATATATATATATATATATATATATATATATATATTGGTTTATTAAAAAAATAAAATTATTTAAGATTTATCAAATAGCTTTAGATAAATGTATAATTTTTTTTAAATATAAGTAAATTATTTGTAAAAAAAAGAGTAAATTCCAACTGCCAAATATTGCATAATTATAAAATTTGAATTTATAAGAAAATAATATGATACTAATCAATGATTGGGTTGGTGAAACTTAGTATTGATAAGGACGTATTATAAGCAGTAAAATCTGCTATTGGACTATGCAGCAGCCCAACAACACAAAGCTTTCAATTGGTGAAAGCTCTCAATTTTTTTAATTTTTATATATAATAAATTAGAATGACTTTTTTTTATTAAATATTTTTAATCTTTATAAATTACGAATTTTAAGTTTAGACACTAAAATTTATTTTATCTATTTTTTATTTATTAAAATTCTACTTTTTTTATTTGACTTAATTTTTAATATTAAAACATAATTACTAAAATATTTAAAACAATCCTGATAAACATGATAATATTTTCCATTAATTATTTAAAAAAATTCAAAACATATATTCAACGGAGTAATAAATTTTCCACCATAAAAAATCTCCTTAAAATCAAATCATAATAATTAAATTAAGAGTATAGCTAAAAACATTGTTATTTTTATCATGAATTTCTAAAACATTCTAACAAAAATAAAATGTTAAACACGCAATGATTTGTAATAAATGAAGCACTCCTCGTCCTTTATTACAAGATTTTCCTACACTTTAATATGAGATTTTTTCAAAACTTCACGTGCATTAATAATTTATTTATATAAATATCCCATTTAAATTACAATTAGGAAAAGTAAAATTATTTTCTCTCTTATGATATTAATAATTATAAAAATAATATTGAAAAAAGTAAAATATTTTTAATAAAGTTATTGCTATAACTACTTTTCTTCTTTGTAAAAGCAAATAAAATTTTTAATACTCATGCATTTTGCATGTGAGTTTTATAATAAGATATGAAGGGAAGAGAAAATACAGAATTTGAGTTTTATGATAGGTATGGAAGGGAAGAGAAGATGCATTTTTCTTAATCTTAATCGATTTGTTCCTGTGCTGGCAAACGTAGCATTCCCAAAGCCTACACAAATGGGTTGACCCAATTGGAAAGTAAAAGAAAAAAATTGTCAAGCGCAAAAAATATCGCACTTTCTTCGACCATGCTTAGAAGTTACAATTTTACCACGCTTAGAAATTAGAGTTGACAATTAGAGACTATAAATTGTTCACCGGTTCCACGATAAGTTATCTAGTTGATTTCACATAAATTAAAAAATTAAAAAGTTATTATATCTATTAAAAGAAAAAATATTTCTTTTATCAACTAATTAATGTATTCATCGTTATTTTTACTATAAAGTTAAACATAATAATTAAGAATAATATACTAGATCGTATAACTAAAAATAATAATTAATATTATAATGAAAATTAAAAGAGTTATTCATTTTAATTTTAGGACAATTATAAATCATAGAAAAATTATATTTTTTCACAAAATAGATTAAATGTGTTGAAATTACTAATAACTAATTTACAATATAATTAAATTATATTTATATTTTTTTTAATTATAAAACTTTTCTAATTATATAAAATTAATTTAAATTACTAAATCAAAGACGAATGTTGTTCGACTAGAGGCCATTGACATCTAGTGTTTGCAGTAATGGTAATATTTTGTTAATGAATAGGAACGAGTTAATTTTTTTTAAAACAACACTTGATACTAAGTAATTTTTGCAAACCCTTAAGTAAACAATTTCCTTTCATTTATGAACATCTTTATCTTTGCCCTCCTTTCATTTAAAGGGAGTCGTAAGAGGGAGATTAATAATAAATGATTTCTTCCTCATGCTAATTCATTTAAACTTAATTTTAATGGTTCTTATAAAGGTATAGTTACTTGTGGAGACTTTATTAGAGATTATAGAAAAGTTTTTCTTTTGCAATCTCAATCGAGCTAGTTATGTGCTAACTGAGTTTTGGGGCTAGGTCATGGTCACATAATGGCTTAAAATTTGACTATAACTACTACTTTGACATAAATGAACTCTCTTATCGTAGTCAACATGATTTAGTCAAAGAAAAACATACAATTTCTATTTGTGCATCTTCTTCAAGAAGCCATCTTTTTTATGAATTGGGTGGAATAAAACTACGGGAGTTAATCACATATGTTGTGAGATTTATCGATGTGTAGATAAACGGTTAACCTTAATCTCATTGAAGATTTTAATTTTGTAGACTTACTTACTCCTACTAGTATATAACTTCTCCTTGATGGTCATTGTAAAAGGATATTTTTCTACTTTTTATCCCTTAAGTTTTCTTTATAAATAAACGCTTTTTTTTTATATTATATTACGAATAAACACTTCTTTTTTATATTTATATTACGAAAAAATGTTTTTTTTAATCAACATGAAGGAACGTTAAAAGCAAAAAATATGGGCTCAATAAAAAAGAGACCAAATGACACGGTCCTGTAATGAATACGAGCTCAATAAAAATGAAAGGGCCTTGGTACTTGCACCCAACCAATTTCATTCATTCAATTACATTATTTTTTATATTGAAATGTCTTCCTTATACTTAAATCAAGGATACTCATCTTTTTTATTTGTACTGAAACCTACCTTTGATGACGTGATTGTTCATGCACATTTATCGGTTCACTTCATGTTTTTTCTTTTATAAACAACATAAGGAGTAGATGTTTTCATAATGATGAAGATAATCTCAAGTTTGAAATTAATCTCGTTTATCTATTCAAAGTCTTGACATTTTTATATGTAGATTTATTTTTCTGTTTGGCGGTCAGATTTGTCTTCGTTGCATGAAAATTATTTGGAATGTTCTTATTTGTTAAATTGATATATTTTACAACATTACTTATAATCATTTCATCTCCAACAGAAAACAAATACATGATCTTTTAATTCAATTATCAACTACATACTAATTTATGTTATCTACATAAAAATCTTCAACTCATGCAATATATGAATTATGTACTTCAATGCAAACTACAATAAAGTATACTATTTCATCTTCTTGCTCATGTTGCCAGCTTACTTCTCTATCATTTTTTGAATATTGTCCCTTGGTCTACATATTAATCATATTTGTAGACAACAAAAATATATTCATGTATTTTGTTATTTCAGTAATATTAACGTGCTTTAAACAATGAGAAATATATTATTTTCTTTTCAGTCATATTTTATATATTGTAATTAATGACGTTTTAATTTGTAATTAATTATTTTTAATGAACGATTAATAAATTATGATACCATATTATATTTACTAACCATCTATCAAATATAATAACACATATTTAAACTGTGATAACCATTAATTAAATTTATGTCAAGTTATAATTTCTCAAGTAAAAATATCTGAAAGATAAAGAATCCAACAATGACACAGATTTCAGCTAACAAATTAAAGATACTAAGATGTTATAACTTCAGTACACCAACGAGGCCATATCCAATAACATAAGAAACTTGGTAAGACAAAAAAAAAAAAAACTAATATAACATGGGCCTGCAATGCACAACAAGGTTTAGCCCTTTCTGTAGTGCATAAAGGTGAAATCTATCATCTAACCCCCTTACCTTTATCTCTCACATCCTCAAAGCAAATGTAAAAATCTTTTATTTTTTTTATCATCTATTATTTAAAAGTCATAGTTTTTGAAAAGTTAAAAAAATATAGATGAATATAAAATTTCTGAAATGTAATTTTTTTTAAATTTAAAAAAGTATCTAAAATTTTGGATGAATTATAAAACTTACGAAATATAATTTTTCTAAAAGTTTAAAATAATTCAAAATTTTAAATAAACATAAAACTTTCGAAATCTAATATTTTCAAAAATTAAAAAAAAATTATATAGATGAATGTGAAACTTCTTAAATATAATTTTTCTAAAAGTTTAAAAAATATTAAAAATTTAAATGAATATGAAATTTTCGAAATGTAACTTTTTTAAAAGTTTTTAAAAAAATCAACGTTTTAGATGAATATAAAATTTTTGAAATGCAATTTTTTCATAATTTTTTTTAAATAAAAAATTTAGATGAACACAAGACTTTCAAAATGTAAATTTATAATTATTTTAAAATAAGTTGACAATTTAAAATTATCGAAATGTTAATAATTTTTTAAAAAAATACTACTAAATAACAGAGAATAAAAAAGGTAAAATGATAGTTGTATGTACTTTGAGAGATGTAAAGGTAAAGGTGGTCATCACATGTAGATGTGTTATACTCTTAAATGATTTGGGTTGGACAACATTCACAATAATATAGATTTTTTGAAAGTGATTTTTCATTCAACTCTTGATTTTTGTTCACAATTTATAAAATACACTGTCGAAAATACATTTATAATAGTATATTGCACTAAATTACTCTTCCAAATGGGAGGTTTCGATATAATGCCGAGATTATAGGGCGGCTTGAGCAACTACTTTATTTAAATCTAATAGACTGGCTCTTTATTTTACTCAAATTGAACAAATATCATTTATTTCACACTCTAACTCTAAATAATAGAATTTTGCTCACTAAACCGCAATATTTAAAAAAGTTTTATAATTAAATTTGTTAAATTTAATATTTGTTTTCTAAATTTATCTTCCAGAAGTGAGAAATGATTTATCATCTACTTATTGTTAGTTGAAAGAAAGTTAAATAATAAAAGTATACTGATAAGAAATCATTAATGCTTGAAAATTTAAAGAAGATCATGTAAAAAGACATAATTTTTTCATAGAATCTTCTATACATAAAAATCAAACAATTTTAGTGTTTTCTAAGCTCAAGTCTTACCTTCCCACTATTCAAATTTCTTATTGTGCTTCAACGTCAATTGACCTTGCCAGTTGTTAAATGTTAATTACAAGAGTCAAAAAAATTACAAGAGTCAAAAAAAGAAGTACTGGATCCCAATAAATTTTTGAATTAAAGAGAGGAAAGTTATCCCCTAAGGAGATTATCTCTTCCAATGTTCAATAAGGTTTGGATCCATATGAGTATTTGTGATTTGAATATGAAGGTTACTAAGTTTTTATTAAACAAAATTGATTTATTAATTAGTTTTAAGTTTTTAATTTAATAATTAAATGAGTTAATAAAATTATTTTTAATTTTAAATATGAAATATTGTCTACTCAACAATAATTATGTAGTCATCATGTGTCAGTTCATTCAAAATTAGTCATATTTTTTTTATTAAAAAATATTCATAAACGATTTTCTAAAATTTGTTAGAATTTACAAGGATAAAAATAAAATAAAAAATTATAGGAACTAAATTCTAAATGAAACATATTTGTAAAGGGCAAAAATATATTTAAATCTTAATTAATTATGTGATTTATCTTCACCTTACATGTCAAAATTATAAGATTGATTTAGATTCAACTCAAATTCTAATATCTTATTATAATATATCTAAGATCCGTTTAGTCACGTACTATTAAATCGCTAATACTAAAGTACTCAAATTATATTCATATATTTTTTCATTCGGTGAACTAAGGTGTTAAAAGTCCTATATTATATTATATAAAATATGATTTAAAAATATAATTATAATTTGAAATAGTCTTTACCTTACAAATTACAAATTAATTTTATAAATACTGAATTAAACTTAACTCAAATTCTAATATTACCTCTCAATTCACTATCACCGATTCAGTTTAATAGTCAAAATAATTGCATGACAGGACAAACAAAATATTAATTTTTCAATTAGTAGGCTTTTTCCTCGTAGCTTGCCCTTTTAATTATAAAACAAAATTGGATTTAAACATGTATGAGTTATTAAGGATAATATTAATTAGGACATAGTTGTCACATTAACACCCGGCAAGTATGGTCACATGAGCCTAATCCCTCCTTAATATAGATGAAGCTAGGAAATAGATGTTATAGTCCTCCAAAATTGTCCTTGCTATTTTAACTGTAAAGGTGAAAACAGAACTAAAGAAAAATAAACTTAATTATTGCCAGCCAAATTTGACTTTAACTCTCCACTTGTCGTTGTCCTTCAAATTAAAACATATACATGCTGGAAAAATAATCACGCCAAACACTGTACAGACAGTTAACCTTAATTTCTTTAGATTGGAAAATTAAAATATCAATAAATAATCACTGTTCAACCTTTTGTGTCTCCTTTTATTTAATGGTAAATTAAATTAAATTGGCAGTCACTTTCCTCTTCATGGCTTTTTTTTTGTTTCTTGTCTCTAAGCTATGTGTGGTCTAAGTGTTTCCACATTTAAACATATATGTTTATTTGAACACTTGGCAAGATTGCACGTGTGACATTCTTGCCTAATCCCAATTATATATACTTTGGATGTTACTTTAATAATTGAGTTTTTTACAAATACTTTAATAATTGGATATAAAGAATAAATAGTGCAAAGATAAATTGGCCAATCCATTACTCTTCATTTTAATTTTGTTTGTGAGACGTGGAGAAATAAGAGTGAATTTTTGTGCAGTGGGAGTGAAAGAGCTGAATTTTTAGAGAGATATTAACCTTGGAAATTTGAACCCAATTAACAATGGAACATTTTGATATGGTAAGGTCTCGGTAGAACGGGATTGGAGAGTTTTCTGTTTGAAAGTACTTGGTGTTTGATTCATGCATAGAAGGTTCCAATTTTTTATATGACAATTCTCATATGATGTCAATATAGTTGGAACACTTGGAAGGAGTGTGAACAATAAATAAAAGCATGGCTTATTTTTCATAAAAACAAATATTTTACTAATATATACTCTTCTATTTACATAATCTTCATATAAGAACCACAAAGTAGCACACAACGGATCGGAAAACATAATGATTATGTTATTATTATCAAATGATAACATCATTATCATTAAACAAAAAATTAAATTTACAAAATTATACCCACATATACCCAAAAATTGAAGATGATCAATATCTGCAAATTGTACTAAATCTATATACATATATACATTTCCTTATATTTCAAAATTTTGTTGTATTTTTCATTTTTTTCTCATTTACCACTCTATGGAAAGATATATTTCCCTGTGTAATTATCTTATATTCGTTAAAAGGCATAGAATTTTGATGATTTACGAAACATGCAGTACATCTTTGTTTACATTTTGAAACATTTTCTTTAAATTGTTATAAAGATCATGTTAAATTTACAATATCTATTCTTCTATTATACATAAATTTTTTTCAAAAAGTTTAACCATAAAACTCTCACAATAAATATAAATAAAAAGTGTATTGCAAATTCAAACTTGATCACTCATAAATTTATATATTTTCCATTTTAACTCTTCAATTTTCAACAAAAACGACTTTGATAATTCATAATTATGTCCAAAGATAAATAAAGTATAGTAAATAAAAAAAAAACTAAGATTCAAATCCAATTTTTTTAAATAATTCATTTTTAACTCAAAATCGGTTAAAAAAAATCTTTAACTTAAGGTCATTAATTGATTGAACTCAAAATCGGTCTAATAATTCTCAATACATAATTCAGGTCGAAAATAAGTCTTAATACATGTGACATTTTCATTTATATATGTGGTATTTTTAGTTATAGAAAAATTAATAACAAATAAGTGTTAGTTTGTATGCCTAAAACAAAGGACATGTATAGTTCTCAATAAAAAATAAAAAAATATAATTATTTATAAATGTTTATTTATCCCTTAAAAGAAAGAGATATGGTGGACCACCTATATAAGTGATCTATAGATCAATATTAAAAGTATTTGATAGTTTAATAAAAATCACAATTATATTTTTTCAAATTTTATATTGTCGAATCTATACCAATTAAATTATTGTCTTAAAACTAGAAAATTATCTTATATTTTTTAAGAAAGCCATGACTTACATTAGAATTTAAATTGACTTTTTAGCAACGGTTCAGAGATAATATTTGCCTCAAACAAAAAATTGAAACTGCAGCTTTCCTCGTTTTCTTTATCTTTAGCTTGTTTCTTTATGTCACTGTCCCAAAACGTGCGTTCGCTAAAGTCCCAAACAATAATCACAAAAAGAACCGGAATCAAGTTGAGAGGGAGAGATCATACAAAGGTCAACTTAAATAAATCAGTACATTATCTTACTCGTACAATTTTTATATATACAACCTTACCTACCTATCAATTCAAATTAACAAATTAAACTTTCAACTAAAAAACCTTAAATTAAATTACATGATTGAACTCAAATTATTATTAAATATTAATTATTTTAAAGAACTCAAACTTTTATTCTGACGTAACAATTTTTATCAGACTTTATAAAAAAAAAATATTTTTAATTTTTTTCTATAGAACTTATTTTGCGATAATAACTATCAATGATAATGATCTCTTTGTTTAAACATTTTAAAAAAGAAATTATTATTGATGTTTTAGTTATGTTTGTATGTAAATTTTTCTTTTCAATTATTTTGTAAAAAATATTTTTTATGTTGAAAATAAAATAATTATTTTATTTGGTTTTTGAAGAAAATAATTTTTAATAGAAATAATAAAATAAGTACAAATACATATTTTATTCAATAATTACTTATAGAAATATCATACTCGAATGAAAAAATACTTAATTAATCTATTAGCACTCCTATGTGATCATAGAATTTGCTCTCAATATTTAATTTCTCTAATTTTAGTCCCTTATACTAATTTTTAGATGCAAAAATAATATGACGTATATTTAAATAATGTGATATATAATTTAATTATATAAAAACATTTAAATTGATTAGTTATTATATATTGATAATTAAATTTATAAAGTGAATGATTTTTTTTATGTTAGAAATGAAATTCCCAAAAACATTATTAAAATATGATAAGTGTTTATCATTTCACATTATTAAATTATATAAAATTATATTTAAAATATATTATATTATTATTTTATTTTATTTAAAAATCTGAATGAAAATTAAAGTTGCATTTAGCATAAAACAAATTAACACCGAAACATAACTTAATTTGGTTAAATTTTAATTCTGTGAGAGTAGTTTTCACTTACTATATTGTGTTAACAAGTCGATATCAGAATTTTGGACGCAAGGACAATATAATATGAAGGATACATCGCTAAGCAATATTAGAACCGATACTTTTGAAATATCATTTAAATGCAACAAACGGGCAGATAAATTCATAGGAGCAATTTGTGAGGTGCCTCAAGTTTTACTTGACATATTTTATCGGAAAATGTTTGACGTTCACTAAAAATCTATTTCATATCTAAGGAGAAAAAGAAATATATAAAAAGGTGTGAAAAATATATTATATTAGTTTTTTATTTTATATTTTTAATTTTGCATGACATCAATTTAAACAATCCCTTCTTATTCATTTCACTTTATTATGAAATGCTTAAAACAAAGCCGTGAGGAAGTCACCATTCAACTTCTAAACCGAACAAATTTCTTTCCCCTATAAATGTATTTCTAAAACAGCATATTTGTAATTGTATTTGGGATTATCTACCGCTATTATATGGTGAAAGAATGTAGAGGTTCCAAATTCATTGCAATTGCCTATATTAGGAGACTTTGACACAAACTTAATGGGGCACCATTTGATTCCCACTACCATCAATAAGTAATATACTAGAAACACAAATAAAAAATATGGCCCTGTAACATAAGGTCCCCCCCACCCTCGGAAATAAGAAAATTCAGTCTTCTAACATTTTTCAAACGGATATTCGGATTCACACATAACTCACACAACATTATATATAATATTTCATTCTCACAATTTAGATTTAGCAGAATATAAATCAGCCAAACCCAAATAACAACTATACGTTAATTAACATTAAACCCCGAGAACAAAGAAAGCTCCGTTTGGCTAGAATCGGATCAAAAAAGCTAAATCAAATTTTCAAATTAAACCAGTAAAATAGAAAGAGAAAGAGGGATATTCTATTCCTTGTTCATTTACAATCAAAATTCACATCCAATCGACATGATATGACAACTCCCTCACAAAAACTATAAAATATAAAATAAAAACTAAAAACTTACTATTTTTTTTTCTCTAAAAGGATATACCTACTTTGTTCTAATTTAAAATTAAAACTCCCTAGGATCAACAAAAATGGAAAATCCAGGTGCAGATTTAGTCCAATCACCAACAGAACCATCACTATAATCTTCCCCAAGTCTCTTAATACACCACAAATCCTCTTCACACGATAGAACTTTCCAGTGAGGAATCGCGAACCGTAGAGGTTCATTGCAAGAAACCTCAGTAGCAACCGCACTGCATCCACGTTCCATAGCAAGATTATGAGCGAAACCACACAAAGCTTTCACCATCTTCAACGCCTCCGGTCCTTCCCCTCCAATTCCGTACATTAAGTGAAACCCAAACGGTTCGAAAAAATTCGGAATCGAAGGTAACCGTAGCCATGGAAAAGCCTTGTCCAACACGCGAGTTGTTTTAGCCATAGCGCGTCTCACACGCGACGCGCCTTTTACTTCCAGGGTAAACACGTCTTTACAGTTCCAAATACTGACTAAGGCCCAGGAAGCTGGTGGGGCCTTTAGAAAAACATCTGGGCCTGGCCAGTTGTTGGGCCCATAAGTGGATCCATTAGTTGGGAAGGCGAGGAATGTTCCGAGGGTGAGTTTGTTTTTTAAAACGGAATCAATGTCACGGGGAAAAAACTCGGTGGTGGAGAATTTGTTACGGTAGAGTGACTCGGCGTCGTTTGGAGTTAGTTTTATTATGGTTACTTTAGATGATGAGATTCTAACACGGTGAGCGTAAACGGGGTTAACGAGGATAGATGGTGTACGAAATTTTGAGTAACCGCATTTGTCGGTGAAAAGTTTCACTGACGCCACGTTGTCATTTTCCGTTGCCATGTATGAATACTCCGCTCCATTCTCTCTGAACCATTCCTCTATTTTTTCTACCAGTTTTAGCCCTATTCCCATTCTCCTGAAATAATAATAAACAAAATCAAAATAATGGCTTCGATATATATACTACAATTTAATAGCGGGTGTGAAGAGCAATGAGGGTGATTTTATTTTATTTAACTTAACCTGTGATTTGGAGAAACACGGAGACCTAGTATATAGGCGAGTTTTGTGAAGACAGGGACATTTTTGGAATTTGATTCGGTGTTGTTGTCATTGTTAGTATTGGTATTTTTTGTTGTTCTGATGAGTTTTTTTCCGCATGTAACGGTTTTGATGCAACCTCTTATCATTCCCACGGTCTCATTGCCTATCTCGGCTACCTGATAAAAATAAAAAAAGGATAAATAAAATAGTTTAATTTATTTATGTAGTAGTATATAGTATAATGATGATTACATACCAGCATGAGAAAAGTTGGTGAATTTCGGACCCTGCAAATTGGGTCACCGTGCAAGTCAGTGAAGAGGGAAAGTTTTCCATTGGGTCCAACCTCGCATATTTTTTCAACGGCTTCTACACTCTCTCTATCTTTATTTGGGTCGAACTCTCTCACACTCACAACTTCCTCACCCATATTTCGCAATTAACCAAGCAAGTCACAATCTAAAGAGAAAAATCAAGAAGGGGAAGAAAAAAGATTGATTGAAAGTGATAGAATAGTAGTGAGAGTGTTTGAAAGAAGTTAAGGGAATTGAAGGTGGATTTGCCTTTATATAGAACAAAGGCAAGGTATTGTATAAAATTGAGGAAAGAAAATAAAAATCGCAGCTTTTTCGAGAGGCTGCAATATTGAGATAGAAAGAAAGAAACCTAGGCTTATTTATAAGTAGAAAGAGCGATCACTGTCTCAAGAGATTTATTTTGGGAAAAAAATAAAAAATAAAAACAGAAAAAACAAAATCCCAACTTAGAAAAAGATACGGAAAAGTTTTATAGAGCCTACTATAAGTTGTTGAGTGAGTTCATTCATCATCTAATCGCTTGAGGTACACATCCAAAATCCTCTTGTTTATATATACCTGATCTTTTCAGTCTTTTCTTTTGCCGTTTTTTTTATATAAAAACAAAATATAAATAAAATCTTTCTCTCTCTTGAGAATCCATACCACTTCCTGTATTTAATTAATTTTTTTTTGTGGAATATGGCTTTATCTGTTCTCCCTTCCTTTATTTTGTTCACTTTTGCTTTCTCTCACTACCGCTTGTAAAGTTTATATTTTCCTATAATAATGATGATGGAAATATAATAAAAGCAATAATTATAGAAAACAAAAAGTAAAGGGAAAGAGGAAATGGCGGCTGTGGCTGCGCAGTTCTGTGGAGATGTTTGTTATCCTTCTTTAATTGAATTAAATTTTAATCATTTAATTTATATTTATGGTAATGGTAATGGTAATGGTAAAGGCCTGCCATCTTCCCAAGTTCATAATCATTACACCTTTTTAACACACTATAGTCACTAGTACATCCCACTATAATCATGTGAGATGGCATGCACACGCATATTTCATGTGGGAATGGGATAATAATAATCACATCAATATTGTCTATCGACTCCCATTTTACTAATCATCATTCAGTAATTTCTGTTTTTACAAAACAATTAATGGTGATTCAAATTAAATTTGTGTTTTGTTACATGTAAATTAAATTGTGTGACGTATATAAATAAAATTTATTTGTATTTTATGTTGACTGTAACTGCGTCATGCAGGTGATACACCTCAGCGTTACTAATTAGTATGACCATACCATTGCATGATTTCCGGATAGATGAGTAGTGGATAATTATGAAAACTGTGAAATGAAACCGCAAGAGATGAGTTTTCTTTTCTGTTCAAAAACTGTGTAGAACATGTGCTCTAAATATGACAGCGTAGTGAAAGTACTCCACTGTCAAATCAGTTACTCAGTACCCACTGGCCAAATATGAACTACTTCTTAATTTCTTTTAAATTTGTGGCCGCTAGGACCCTATCACCGCTTCTTAACTTTTTACTTATTATTAATTAAGCGCTAATAGTAATAACTACTATTTTTAATAATAAATATGAAAATCATTTATTTTTTAATTTATCAATATAAAGTAGAATAATATAAATTATATATATATAATAATTATTGAAAGATGATAAGAATTAAAATTACATTAAAGTTTGATAATGATATCTTTTAAGATATTTATTATAAAAAGAAAAAAGGTTTTGTGTAAATATATATATATATATAATAAAATATAAATAAAAATAATTATCAAAAAATTAATATTTCTAAATTTTCTGAAATAACATAACTAAATTTAAATTAAAATCAATTAACTCTTCAAATATTTTTTTGTCTATATTTTCCTTTAGAGATATATTCATTCACCTTCATCTTTAGTTATAATATTGTCATAGCAATAAATATTGCTATGACATTTGTTAAAGATTAAAAAAATAAAATAAAGATATATTATGTTGAAAATATTAAATTTAAAAAATAAGTTGTCCTATTTACTATTTTTAATATTATTTTCCACGTTTACTTGCTAGTATTTGTCATTATAAAATACTTATGACACTTTTTTTTTATCTCTAAATCGTATAACACTATTTGCAAAC
>JBBPBS010000007.1:3267492-3280369 GCA_037974835.1 Cicer judaicum | reverse complement strand
ATATAATAAACTAAATGCACTTAAGTGATTAATAAATTTTAATTAAAAATTAATTAATCAAGGAAAATAAAGAATTTTAATCTTAGTTGGAATAATTCGTTCAGAAGACACCTTTGTAAAAATATATACATTAGCAATGTATTTTAAATTCTGCTCTAATACATTTTTTAATCTTGATTTATACAAAATTTTATTTATTTTAAAAATAAAAACTATAATTAATTATTTGTATTTAATTATACAACTCATTTTTTTCAAATTATAATTTTAGTTTAATTTATTATTTAAATTTTTTCTGTTTTCTCGGTAATACTTTTTACGGTGTAAGCAGTTTATTTTTTGAAAATATCATAATCTTCAATAATACTATCGTACTTTCTTTTGTGAATGAATAATATATATTGGATCTTAGAATCATTCTTAACTTAAAGATTATTTTCTTAAATATGGTTAATTATTTTCTCATCATATATTTTCACAATAAAATATTTTATTTAAATAATTATTTTTCCATCCGGTGCAGTACACGACCTCAAGAACACTAGTTTCATATGACTCAACAAAATTTTCTTTCAATATCGACCATAAACCAAATTGAAATTGAAATGTAGCTGTTTATGACGTTCCTTCAACTATTTAGTTGAATAGAAATTGAAATTTTTACCATATATGGAAATTTTTATATAAAAAAACAACTAGCAAAATCCAAGCATATACGTACTCTTTTGGTTTAGTACCTTAGGTGACATACAGCTCAACATGTTGGATTGGCACAATGTTGTTAAGAGAAGAGAGGAGACAAAAGACTAGAGATGGATTTGGTTGTGCACTCAAGCTAAGGAGGATGTGTCATTTCTAACGTTTGTTATTTTTTGTGTGTTTTGGGCAGTTTGTATGGTAAGAGTCCGACACAAGGGTACGGTCCTTGCTCGGATGATTGTCCAAGTTTTGAGCACATTGTTCCTTCATCCCTCTTAATCATTCCACCTTATGTTATAATATTATCTATGTTCATAGTATTCTCATCTTAGTTTTTGAAATGACATTTCATGCATATTGTACATCTTATCACTATCAAATGCATCCTTTTATGTACTTGAATTCAAAACTATCCTATTTCTCTCGTTCTATACATGTCATTACTCATCACCGTATATTTCCTTTCTATCCTGTCTTTTATATATGGTTTTAACTATAAATATAAATAAGCAAATCAAATTGCACTGCTCAAAATCTAATATAAATTATTTATTTATATTTCAATTATACTAGTGAATAAAATATCTCAATTAAAAATTACTAAAAAATCTTAGTCCAAATACTCAATTCTCTTAAATTTATTGTATCTACCTAACTCCTTTAAAATGGTCAAGGTCAAAGACAACAAAATGTAAGAAAAATAGTATTGTCTATTTAGGGTAATGTGTAAGTCTTTAAGATTTTATTCTTAATTAATTAAAATGTATCTAGTAGATTAAAAAATGAGAGGGTTTATAAAATATTTTTATCCTTGATTCTTAAGCATTGTGAGATTTTTTTTAAGTGGCCTACCAATCAAAGTTAAGGGATAACATGGTAAGCAAACCCTCAAGTGTGGCGTAGACCTTTCCATATACGGCGCAAATGTTCTAAACAAACTCTTAGACTGTGAAGGAAGAACACATTTTTGAATGAAATTGATAGAAATTCATGACACTAGAGATGTCCAATAATGGTGGTGTATTTGCATACATTTTGACCTCTGCACACTACAATGAGTGAGGTGATGTTAAAAATGAAATGTAGTGATATATATTGAATTTGAGTTAGTCCAAAAGTCAACTCTAAAACAATATACTTTGAATTATTAATTTAACAAAATATATAGAACGTTATTTTATTTATTTTGAAACAATTACTAGTAATTTTCTAAAATTAACAAGAATTATGTTAATGTGTATTGTAAAGACACATGTTGAAAATTTAAAAAATAATTATTATATCTTAAAAAATAATTTTTAATGTTTTAAGAAATTAATTGTACAATTTTTAATATAAATTTTTTATTTTTAATACACTAATAAATGTCTTAAAGACACATATTACAATTTTTAATTTCTAATTTTCAATTATAAATTAATACTATAATGATATGAATCTGCTGCATTATAAATAATTTTTGTGTGATCATAAAAATTTAAAGAAAAAATAATTAAATAATGTAGAAATTTAAAGTAATTAGAAAATTATATATTTTAGTACATACAAGAATTGCTGCAGCGTTATTCAATTTGACAAGACCGAGGACTTAGATGTCGAGTCAACTATGTAGGATGATTTTACGATAACGTCCATGTATCTGTTCTTCTTTCATGTTCTATTCTTAATAACCTTTTTTGTATGTTCATCAGCGCTTGTAGAAAAAGACAACAATACTGAAACGGAAAGCATGGGTCGGGTTTATGCTGGATAAGAACAAATTCACAACTCACAACTTTTACTCAAAAAATAAAAAATTCACAACACCTGCCACGTCATCATGTGCCAAAGATTCATAGTCACATCATCATGATCCTCATACATGCACATGAGACCATGGATGGATATCTCACATCTCTTTCATCCATGGAGGGACACAATATATGGTGCTATTGATATTGCACATTAATTAATTAATTAATTTCATAAACCACAGTGTGGCCAAAATAGAATGCAATCATTATTTGGAAAGAAAAAGACCATTAAACACTAACTTTGGCTTAACTTAAATATCAAATCAGAGAATCCATTCTGAACCCACTTAGATGATATGCAAGCATGCAACAAAATTCCCACTAATCTTCTTTCTAGTTATGCAATAATAATAATAATAATACATAAAAGGGTTTTAGCGTAACATCATTCGATTTTCTTAGTTCGCAAGCTCTTAATTATCCTCTAAAAAACAAAAATAATATCAATTGGTGCATAACATATCATAATATATAAATAGTTGTAACCAAAAAAATATCATAATAAAATAGTCATGCTTTTTCTCATGTAAACAAAGCCAAAATGAACATGGATCAATTGGTGCATAACATATCACAATAAATTAATTAGTCATATGCTTTTTCTCATGCATCCAAGTTTCATATATTTTTAAAATTCAATATCTATGTTAACTTTTGTTAATCATATATAGTAAATTTTTAATCTTTTAGGTGGGACTACACATATTACAATATTAGGTATCTTTTCTCTTCTCCAAGTTTCTCATCACTTAGTGGCTAAACTCGAAATGTCGCCATTTAAAAAAGTTGATAAAAAGTTTGAGTGGCATACCATCATATGCTTGTCCATGTTGAAAATTAATATTTAATTCTATACGTGGGAGTAACAATCTTTACATTTTTTCATCACAATTTTGTTTTTCATATAGATTCTAATAATGAATATATTTATTATGCCAGTTATATGGTCCCCACACACTTGTTCCATAATATCGGATTATATGCCAAATGTTCCATAAACACGAAGATTCCGGGATTCATATGTCTTAACTTTGTCTCCGGTTACTATGTGGCATTTTCATTTCAACATCCTCAATAATTGAGAATACTTGCACGTTCTCAAGTGAGTAGAAAATTTCCTAATCAAATTATCATCACATTTGAGGAATTATATGCTTAAGGACATTATTAACACTATTATGTGCTAGTAGCAGGATAATTAATCCAGGTGGATGAAATGAAACACATTTTGACACATCCCTTAAACTAGTGGATATGTTGAAGACAATAACATGTTAATTAAGTATAGACAATTTAGGGGACGGTTTGGAAGTTGTGCAAGGAAAGCAATTTGCCTAAACAAAATTGAAGTATTAATTAAAGTATATGTGAAGAAATATTTTAATTGAGAGCACAAAAATCCAACATAGGTACTAGTTGGGTTGGAGACCATGGTCTATTCACTTTTTGTTGATGTGGGCATCTTTAATCTTTAGAATGTCGAGCTTTCTATTTTCTAACCAATTAGACCCAATATAAAGCTAATAATTAATAATAATACATGATAATGAAGTTTCGTTTATCTTAGGATGGTGCCAAAATATAATTCTTTTTTGGGAAAAAAGTGTTGCACTGTTATTATATTTATTTAAAAAGTAGTACACAATAAAAAATATCATGATGTTTCAGATCCCGATCTTTTTTATCATCATAGAAAGTGGTGTGTTCACTATCAAAAATTAAGTTGGGTTGGAGACTATGGTCTGCTCACTTTCATTTTTTAATTATGACATGACAATATCAAAAAGATGAATACTTCTTCCATCCACTTTCACGTTACATTTCACAACTTCATCAAATTTCATTCCTAAATTGCATCTTCAACATAAATGTATGATGACATGTCAGTGACTATATAGTCTTTAGATAGACACAAATTTAGCCGAGAAAGACACATCATCATATACAATGTCAAATAGAAACATCATCCTCACCCCAATCTTCTAAGCCGGGTGTAAAGAATCCAATTTGTTAATTGGAGGACATTTATGGAGGGGTGAATAACGGAATATGGCAGCATAAGATGGCTTAATTAATAACAAAGCATAGGTCAGCTAGTTTTACAACACAAGGAGATTTCACACTATGTCCTAAAAGATATTCGACATTACATTTTGGGCCAAAGCAGAAAGACAGCAAGATATATGCATCACATTCAAGAAAAATAATAGATATTGGACTTTAAACGGATAGCCATAAATCGAGTTGCGTAAGAAGGTTGAACTTTCCAACGTAACGTTGCATAAAAACTTGTACTATCCCATTTCAATTTCAATTTCAATTTCAATCGGTCACCTATCCAAGACACTTTCGGTTGTATAGATCAGATAAAGATTAAGGATATACATAATTACTAGCGACCCTAAGTTTTGGGATAACAGATGCATGCCACTAGACATTTTTGGTACCACAATATTAATAACGCAGTGTAGGATCAATTCTGCAATCTCATTATTGAATACTCCCATTTGCACAATTGCAAAAGTTGGATGGAGTGTTTAGCAAAATATATCAAAAGGCCCAAGTATATTGCTTTACTCAGACTAATAGTATCTATTCATTCGGATCACACCAAAAGCTTGAGAATTGGTTTCTTTTACCATTGTTAAAATATAGGATGCAAATTAACATTGAAATCATGATGCAGAAACACAACGTGGGGGTTATTATTTGATTTCAACAGCATTTCATAAACTTACAGAAAAAATGTCAACAAAGAGATAAGCATTCCATGCAAAACGAAACTAAGTGAGTTAGGCGATTAATATAATCATTCCATAAACATTCTCATGCTACACAACTCAATTTATAATGCCATCATCACCATTCCCACCTTTTTTTTTCCTTTGGAAAAAATATTCACAACATCTACCTGCTAAAACATGTCAAACGAGATGCTGCACAAGATTATGACATACTCAAAATTGTAAATACTGCATAGCTATGCTGTAACAATAAAAAAATTGAAACTGTAAAATTTGTTGAGTATATTTTTTCAAGAAAAGAAAAAAAAAACAAACTTTTAACTCAAATTGAATCAAGATTCCATTCCCAAATTTGGAGCAAGCAATCAAAATGAAATTGTTGAGAGCTGAATTTCCCACCAAAATAACAATATCAGAATCAAAAGGTGAGTCAGGCAAGAACTAAAGTAATTGAGTTTTTACAACAGAAAGGGGCAGAATCTCCTAAAAGCAAGTTTCACCATAAACAAAAGTTCAGACATCTAGGGAAATCCCCTGATCAAAAGTGAGCACCATATTACAACAAGCATCAGCATATCAATGTGTCCGAGTTCTACTACTTTCTGCACTTCTAACTGGATTGAAATATGGATGGGCCTGCGTAGTATTCAAGATTTGTTAACCAAACATTCTATAAAATGAGTTCATATTACCACTTATATGGTAAGAACGGCATATGCAGTATTAACTGGAAGGTAATGAAACAACACCTAAAGCAAAATGTCAGATGAGAAGCCCGAAGGCCCCAACCGAAAGACAAATTAAGCCCAAGTGCAGTAATAAAAATACGAAAAGATTAGGTTGTTACCATGGCTTCTTTTGCAGTGGGCCGTTCTTGGTGATCGTATCGTAGTAACTTGTCAACAAAGTCAACAGCCTTCATAAAAATAGTTAAAGTTTAGACGTGGGTAAATCAAAACACATAAGTAGTTAATTATAATGCATACTACCTCAGGAACAGCCAAGTGTTGATTTTCAATATTGATGAACCTTTGCCATGGCTTCCGGCTATGCCTGTTACAAATACAGTATTGGCATGTTAGTTGAAATAATAATAGTTTTATTTAACAATTGAAACATATATATTAAATTATGAAAGTACAAAACAAACCTCCCAATAAGTGCTGCAAGATGCGGGTCCAACTCAATACGATACTTATTCAAATATGCATTTAATTCATCTGTCCCAAGTACCTATTGCGTGAAGGAAGAAAAACATTATCAATCTGAAATTTCCCATCTGTCTCTTCAATGTCTAAGTAGCTTCTACAACTAAACAAACATCTTCGTAGTACTGAATCAACTCAGAATTTAGATTACTAATACAAGCACAGATAAATATCAAACAAATAAATAAAACAAGGAAACTGTGTGTTCTGCCGGGATAAGTAGAAGAAAATTAAAGCAACAAGCTGGAAACAGAGCAAAGGCAAGATCTCATTATCCAACAGAAAAGTAAGGTATGTCCTCAAAATTCAACAAAAAAAAAATCAGTTCTATACAAAAAGAGCATTTTTTCACAAGGCCACCGAGTTGGTAAACTCTAGTACACAAATGATTAAAAAGAAAAAGCCAACAATTTTGAAAAAAAACAGAACACAAGATACAAGAGCAATGTACACTTGAAACCAAGAGTAAAAGCAGTATTAAACTATCTCATAAACACACATAACCCAACAATATGGCGCAGATTCCACCACTTCACAGGCTACACTTACCCTAGCTATCTTGACCAGTTGATCATAGTTATCATGTCCATAAAAGAAGGGCTCCTTCCGGAATATCTAAAACAACACACACCACAGGTAAGTAAAGCAGACATTGGCATTAAAAAGGACAAATTGATCTATCATGCTGTAGTTATAGATTCTAAGGTTTAACCCTACAATGGAAGAACTAAGCCCTAATACTAAATAAAAAAATTACATTGTAAGGAAAGTGTGTTGCTTACCATCCCAGCAAACATACAACCAAGACTCCACAAATCTAGAGAGTAATCATAGTCTTGAAGATCAACAAGAAGCTCCGGACCTTTGAAATATCTACAAGCAAAGCACGTATAAAGGAGATCAAAAAGTGTCTGTGCATAATGTGTATGTATGAGAGAGAGAGAGTATAAGCTCAGCCAAGTAAGCATAATGTTGTTACAAAAAGCAACAACCTAATGAAACCCCACCTATTCTGTGGAATAAACCATATTTGCTCTTTGGAATCTGATGGCCTAAAGATGTCTATGGAGGAACAACCATTAGATATTCACCAACTAAAGTATCGATTTTTTATGCTGAAGTTCAAATTTCAAAGATCCAAACCCCCTCCCAACAACAAACTTCCCATCATAACAAATGTTCATTTTATCTGTATGCGAGTGTAACAAAAAGATATTCTCTTAACCTTCAAACTTTTTCTTGAACGGAAAAATGTTAGAAGTTAATCTTTTATATTAGTGGGGGGGAAGTTGAATCAATGACTTCCTAATCACTTCAACAAATGTTCATTTTATCTGTATGCAAGTGTAACAAAAAGATATTCTCTTAACCTTCAAACTTTTTCTTGAACGGAAAAATGTTAGAAGTTAATCTTTTATATTAGTGGGGGGGAAGTTGAATCAATGACTTCCTAATCACTTCAACCATCATGCCCTTCACTGTTTCCCCAAAATCTTAATCTTCAAACTAAGAATTTTGAACTAATGATTTAAGTTCAAGTATATGTATAATCAAGCCTAATGGTGAATGGAAGGAGTACGAGCACTTGAGATAGCTTGGTACTGCAAAGCAATACACTACCTCACCAACAACCTCCCCCCCCCCCCAATGGTGGGGCTCAACCAAAGTCCTCCCAGCTTTGTGAGCCCCCGTTAAAAAGTAAGAAGCCACATAAGAGCAAGTGTACCTTGAAGCCACACGAACATTATACTCTTTCCCAGGATGATAGAACTCCGCAAGTCCCCAATCTATAAGGCGAAGCTTACGCTGCTCATGGTCAATCATTACATTATGGGGCTTTACATCCCGATGCATGATTCCTTGTGAATGGCAATAATCCAATGCCTGGTAGAAGTTTCAAATAACTTAGAGCTTCCAAGTTGATAGCCACAAAAAACTAGAAAAGGCAGGATTGGTAAAATAATATAATGAAAATATAGATTACAAACTGAACAAAGCAGCACAACAGTGATATTGCATACACTAACTAGGATATATGAGCATGTATAACTGACATGCTAATAAGGAAACATGCAGAACGCATGAAGAGACATAAAGAGGTAGATGCATTTTCTTTTGCAATCTATGTAAACTTAACAGGCAAAACTTTTTAGTTTGGTACTGTACAGTAAGCAGTTGAGTCAACAGGACATTCAATTGAAGATGTCTTTATTGAATGACACAGGTATCCATACAAAAAGTCAATGAAACCAAAAAACAAAAGCTTCTAAGTTGAAGAGATCCACAATAATTAGGGAAACATGCATAAAAGTTGAAATACATTATCTCAGAGGATACAAATGGCTAAACAAAAGAAGCATGCAAGCGATGTTGATCAGAAGGCTTTATTAAAGTCAGCACTTTCCAGAGAAAAAGGAACTAGTTTTCAAACTGTCATTGCATAATCAAGACAAGGTTATAAGTCATGCATCGTAAGAGCATCTATTAAGCAGAATTGAGTTCTATACTTCTATAACAAACAAATCCTGAGTCACCGAGTCCCAAAATACCAACCAAAATGTACAGTTCATTTACACAATGCCTAAGACCGAAGTAAGTATTTGTCAAATATGTCCAGCAAATGGTTCAAATCTTCATTACTTAAAAATTTAATTAAACAAGAAAAACTTAAAAATCATAAGCAATCAACCTTATAATACAACATCTAATATACCTTGAGCCCAACAAGATCAAGGGGAAAAAATGACCAAAAAATACAACAATTGTAGTATGTCATGCCGTTCATTTATAAACAGGAGAGCATCAAACTTGCCTTTAGGAGTTCATAGATATAGTATCTTATATCATAGTCTGACAGTGTATGATAAAGTACTTTAAAATCAGTGTTATTGACATATTCAAATATGAGACTTGGGGTCTTCGACTGCTGGTCTCTAACAATGTCAAGCAACTTTACAATATTGGGCCCTCCACAAAGATTCTGTAATATTTTGATTTCCCTCTTGATCTGCATTAACAGTCAGACGAATCAACAGAGTTAAATATATAACCAGAGGATGCGAATGAGAAGCCATTATAATTTAAATAAAGAAATATACGAACAGTCGAACACCCCTCTGCCACTAGATCATCTCTATTCTCAGTAACTAAACAGGGTTAACTATTTTTCGGTGGCACTATGGCCACTTGTTGACATCCAAAAATACAAAGAAACTAACTCATGATTAAAAAAAAATGTTTTTAAATGATTAATAGACATTGAAAACAGAGAATTAAAATCCAAGCTCGGCATATATTATATTCATATAAAGAAATTGCCACATATTGGAGTGTAACAGTGGCATAGTATGACGATGCATAAGCACTGCAGTTTAAGTGTTGAAGTGGCATCACTAACATAGCCTTATCCCATACAGTGGGGTCGTTTAATAGATTAAATAACACCATTTATTATCAAATCACCATGCCATGGTGAAATTAGAGCAAAGTGCCATTAGACATGCCTGGCGTTGCCGGCTGCACATCAAATATCTCTGTCATGCCATCACAGTTGTCCAAGGCAGAAATAGTAGCACAGATTTTTAAAATATAACAGAGCCATTTGTCATATTTTTAAAGGGATATACGAAATCCCAAGAGTTTACAACCAATATCACACTCAAACAACTTTTGCAAACTTAATAAATTCTACATTCGTCATTTTGGGCAAATTATCCATCTCTGGAATTGAATGAACTCCATTCTCTATCCGTGTTTCCACTATACTTTCTTCAAACAACTATTCTCTTTGATTCTGCTAGGTAACCCTCTTGTAGCAACTAGTGCTGTTCCTTCTCTGTTATCTCTAATGTTATTTCCTACATTACTTCCTCTCTTTTCTTGCTCTTCATGAGAAATTAAGAATACAACTTCTAGTCTTCTAAGTACTTTCAAATTTTCTTTTCGGTTTTGTGGTTTAATGGTCCTGAACGTACGGAACACTCAAGTCTAAATTTGCAGGAACTGATAAGATTTTGCTTTTTTTTCACTTCGGAAGTTAATCCTTTGTAATAGTAAATTCATTCTAAGATGAGAAAAGGGATTTAGCATGAATGATATCATAATTGGTCTATATTAAATATAAGCAAACACTCGAGTAAAGATATAATCTTAGGGATGAAATAGGCCCCAACTAACTTAGTCAACGATATTGATGACTGTAATGGGTGGCTAGTTGAAAACACAGAAGCTGATGATCATGATGTTAGGAATGAGTTGGTTTTAATGTCATTGTTGCTACTCTAAACTGGACTGATATTCATAAGGCTTCAGAAGTTGAAGAGCGTCCAACATATACAAGGCCAGATCACAGTGAGTAAGACTATGTCAAAACATGGGGATTGGCCAGAAACAACAGCAGCGATCAAAGGTTCACAGGCTGATTCAAAACAGCAGTGAACTATTAAATATTCTTGGTTTGGATGTTGGGTGAATCAAAACCTATAATGCTTTGAAGCCAAAAATGAGGGGAAATCATGAAATGTTTAAACCCTATGGCTTGTATGTTAATAGTTTTCCTTATTCTTATTTATTACATTAAGCAGTTTTTTAGAATATGTTTTGTATATGTACAGAACTTACAGCCAACCAAGCCTCCACCATAGGCCGCAAAGCCAACTGCCAATTTATGTGGCATATATTTTTGGAGGTATATATGATACCTGGGCTCCAGGAGGGGGGTAGATGTAAGAAAAATTAATAACTTAACCCTTAGTCTAGGTATAGTATTTGGTTATTCACTAAAATCTCATTTTGGAACCAACTGCATTCGCCATTAACATTGTTCTACACAATCGAAAATTCAGAAAAACAGATGTAACTTCTAATAATCATAGCCACTTTTCCTAAGGATGTAACTGATATCTATCTAAGCATGTGCTTATACACATCCATTTATGAGTGATTACACTTACACATTACATACACAACAACCAATCCTTCCTGAACCCTATAAATTAAACCTCACCCCAGCACACTCAAATACTAATACTAATTATAATAAAACAAAAACAAAATATATTGACTTTGGTAAGTAAAATTCCAACACCAACAGCAACAGCAATATATGCACACAGTCTTTAGTTGTTACTTTAACCTATCATAATTTACCAACAATAGTATTTATCAGTGAACATCTCCAGTTCATTCTGACATTGCCTAGATTTTAATTGAAGACGTATAACAACATATACATTCACCAAATTAAAACCCTAATCCAAAAATAAAAATAAAAACAAAAACATAAAACTCATCACCTTCTTCTTCTTCACAGGTTTGAGGATCTTAATGACACATTTTTCATTATCAGTACAGTGAACACCTTCAAACACCTCGCTGTATTTCCCTCTACCCACCTTCCTCACTACCTCATAATCATCCTGCTCCCTGAAAAACAAACAAATAACAATAGAATCAAAACAACAGCAATACCCTAGAACTTCCATCGTTAAACCTATACAATTTAAAACAGAAATCAAAAGAGATTGAAAATTAAAGGAGATAAAATAAAGGATTATAAATTTGTTATTATTACCCCCACTGAACGGTGAGGGTTTCGTAGTCCCAATATTCCTTGGGGCGAACGACGTTGACATCGGTATAAACCCTGGCTTTGGAGGACGCGCCGGGGCGGCGAGTGGATTTGCCAAACTTCTGTGACATGTCTTCAGGCGGAGGGAAGCGCAGACGGTGGCTATTGTGGTGCGGCGACGGAGTTCCGGAGGGAGAGAGAGAGAGGGGGGGGGAAATGAAAGAATAATTTGGGGGAATTAATTATTTTATTATTATATATTATAACAGAAAAAGAATGAACGAGATTCACGAGAGCGGAAGAGATAGATCAATCTATCGCGCGAGAAGTTAAATTGAAATTGTCTTACAGTCCATTAATTGAAAATGGTTAGAAGGGAAGATAATATAATACTCGTTTAATATAATATTATAAATATTTTTTGGAATTTATAGGGTGTACGTGGTTTTTATATTATTGATCAAATATTAAATTTATATTTAACTTTTATTATAAATATTTATAAAACAATTCTCATTAATAAGTGTGATGTATTTACAATATGAAAAATTTACATTTAATAATAAATAACAACTAAACTTATATTTTTTAAATATTATATATAAATAATTAAAGGTTGTAATAAAAATTAACTATAGATGCCAAACCAAACCTACTTTTCTTTTTTTCTCTCTTTTTCTTTCTTACATGTCTATCATTTTTTAACACTTATTTATCTTGTTTCATACATTTTATTTCTTACAATAAAAATTGGCTTTTTTATTATTTTATAAAATGACTTAATCTTATTATATTAACTTTCATAACTCGTTTTATTTTAAAACATATATAATTAAGTAATATTAATAGTCAATAAATAACTTT
>JBBPBS010000007.1:3241611-3265835 GCA_037974835.1 Cicer judaicum | reverse complement strand
TTATAAAAGAAAAAATATAATAATTTTAATTCTATTAATTGTCTACTTTCGAGAATTGAACAAATGTTCATAAAAAATAGCTTTTATTTTAACAGCTTATGTACATTCTAACAAAAAAAAAATAAAAGAAACAATATAAAAATAGCTTTTGTTTTAATCTTTTTGTTTTTTAAAAAATAAAACTTTAGTAATTTAAAGTTCGATAAAAAAAAATATAATCATTAATTATTTTAATTAAAATTTAAATTTAAATTTTTTTAAACATTCATCTTTGACGTAATCGAAATCAATTATTTAAAATTTAAATCAAACTCGTATTACATCTTTTTTCCCGTAAAAAAAAATTTAAATAAAAATAAATTAACCGAATAATACTTCAATTACCGACACTATTCTAACATTTCTCCCGGAAACTGTAGAGCATACAATGCAAATATTTCATATAGACTTTATTTTTATAGCATAGTCCTAGGAGTTTTGAAGATATGTTACATAATTGAAATTCAAGCTAATGCGAATCATGATGTGGCACTAGGATTTCTTGTGATGGGCAAATCCCCATCATAAGTGCATTTGAAGACATCTGGTTTCTTTACAAGGCGGGGTCCAATTGGTACCTTGTTATTTTTAGGACGGATATCCTGCAAAAACATCAAACTCCATAACTATTATAACCTATATGACATTTATTAAAATTTTAAAAAAATGCAGTCCTTAATCATAAGAATCAAGCACCCCAATATGATTGAGAATTTTACTATAAATATATAATATATTACTATTACACATAGTTTATTTTACATTGCAGAGGATAATAATTAGACCCATGAAATTTTTTCAATAAGGTGAATTAACAATGAACATATTTACCTGGTCAAATATAGCTATTGGAATGGCAAGTGTTGCACAAGCATTAGGCGCATCAACAATTCCAGATATTCTTCCTTCACACGGGCAACAAGATAGCAAAAGGTACACCTAATTGATGTTCAGGTTATAGCAATTAGTCATTGCATTTTTAATTTCTTTTGGGTATTAATATAAAAAATTATAGTATAACATACTTGATCCCTTTTTTATGTGGGGGAAAAAATAGCAAGTAGATATGTTTATAATTTTGAGTATTGTGTAATTAAATTACTTGTTCTTTGGAGTATCCAAACTTAGATATGTAGTCAATAGCATTGAGTACTGCTCGCTTGTATGCAACACTTGCATCTAAGTAGTGTTGCCTCCCACTTTCATCCACACTAATGCCTTCAAACACTAACCACTCTGAGAATCTTGGTTCAACTGGGCCTATCTCAAATATTGGGTTGACATGAAGTGGGGTGGGGCCCATTGGAGTAAGGTACTCTTTCATTCCTCCCCTTATAATATCACACCTAATTAATGCCATATACATAACAAAGGGTATCATTTAAAAATGTATATGTATTAAACAAGTTGGCTTGGATTTGATTAATGTAATTATGTACGTGATACTAACTTGAGCTCTAAGAAACCACTCATTTCTATTGCACCGCAGAACGAGACTTCGCCATCACCTTGTGAAAAATGCATATCACCGGTGCTAAGATTTGCTCCTTCTACAAAAACAGGAAGGTATATCTTTGAACCTCTGGTAAGATTTTTTATGTCACAATTTCCACCATTTTCTCTTCCCGGTATTGTTCTTGCTGCTTCACTTGCAATCTTCTCCCATTCATCAGTGCCTTTTTTAATCTACAAAAATGTCAAGAAATCGGTGTCAAAATAATAAAAAGGTAATTTTGTTTTGTTTTCTTAACAAGCTAATAAAACATTGATAAAAAAAAATAGTATGTTCAACTATGTAACTTGTATAAGTCACTTACGTTGTTAATTTGGTGCATAAGGCTACTCAAACCTTTATTTTAATTCAACTTATGCGTGACTATTACTCTCTTACACATTAAAAATGGTTCACTATAAAGAAGCTATTTTTCACCCTTAGATATTTTCAACAAAATCACATGTGATTTTGATACGTGTGTTTAAACAACATAATTTGCCTCAAGTTACACATTCAAAAAAAATAAAAAAAATAGATGTATGTATTGGAAGTCATGTTTAAAGTGGATAAAAAGTTTCTTTAATTAATTTTTTGTTTTGAACCTACAAATGTGTTGGGTTGCCCTATCTAGTTGGCTTAGGGACATCTAAGAATGAAGCATTCAATGTTGTAAAAAAATTCAGTAGACATTTTATATTGATTTTTGTAAAACAAGCCAAAAGATCTTAATCATCTAAAATTTGGAGGATGAACTAAATTTATCTAGAGATACATTATTACCTTTCCGAGGAAACAACCTTTTGTTGTCGGTAAATTTGCCAAGGGTCGAGTATGCAAAACCTCACATAGTTTGAGTGAGTGAATACCATTTACTTCAACATCTTTTTCTCTCTTATTCCATATGTTTAGTAGTTCCATTGATGGTGCAGTACCAATTATACCCGGGTGTGTTATACCTGGAAACCTCACTCCTGACCAACACAAATAATTACATTTGATCATTGTTTTTTATTGTGTAATGTATCAAATTCTTCAACATAAACTATTTTGTGTTGAATAATAAATTTCGAGCATTTTGAAAATGAAGCAATTTTATGAATGATTTTGTGAAATTAAAAATAGAGAATTTCAAATACCACATAAAATATTAAAAAAAAAATTGAAATTTGATCTTTACTTTATATAATATGAATTATGAATAAAATGGTCCTTTGTATTTTTTCAAATTTTACAAACTTATTCCTATATGTTTCAAAATTTTAAACCCTATAATTTTTCAAATTGGTCTCTATAATATTTTTTTTGCAAATTGCTCCGCTAAAGGTTTCCAAAATGCCCTAAGTTTTTGAATTTCCATTTTAAACTGTTGTTCTTTTGATATTTATATTTTTACCCAATTAGTTTTAAATTAAAATATATAAAAATGATAAAACTTTAAACAAATATTTTTTGTATCTAAACAACAAAAGTTATAAATCAACACAATTCAATTGAATTATTTGAATAGCATTATTCATTTCCTGTTTGAAACAAATTATTTACTGGGATTGGGGACAAACTCCTAGGGAAAAGATTGTTTGGATTTAAGAAAGAGTGGCTTAAATTTCCTATAATTTTAATTTAGTTCATACAAACACATTATAAAGTTATATATAAATCATAATATTATATAGAGAAAAGGTAATGTATTAGTCCTTTTCACGTTTGACCTGGTATTTGAGGAGAATGAGCATATATCCCTTCAAAGTACCAGATAGCTTTTGTGGCATATGGAAAATGGTCTGTCAAGAAACCACCTCCATTTTCTCTGTCAAATGTTGCTGTAAAACCCCATTCATCACCAGGGAGAGGACCCAAGTTGCATATTTCAACAGCAAGCAAATCTCCAGGCTTGGCTGGAATGCCATCATTGTCCACAATTCTGATTGGCCCACTAAGGTAATGGACCTGGACCATTTACCCCATTATCCAAAGTTAATTACCAAAAAACATACTCGGATGAATATACAGTGAAAGATTTGTAAAAGAAATAGAGGAATGCATAAAAGTAGGACCTTTGAGCAATAAACTATTTGAGGTAATGGATAGTTATAACTTATAAGTTTATTTTATCGTATATTATTCTTCTTTTTCTTGCGAACCTCTCTCGTAAAAGTCAATATTTCTTATAGAATTATTATTATTATTTTTATTTTTTTGGTTTATAAAAAAGTTATTTTGTTTCTATTAATTGTGTCAATTTTCATAATATGCAAGACCCTCTTTGATAAAATGCAAAATATACCGTCTATTCTAAGTATAAAGGAAACATCTTTTTCAATATATCTATATATTATCTATAATAGCGGGAATATATACTCAATTTTAGTGTGACTTTTTGCTTCCAAATTTATTATTGGTTTAAACTATTTCATTTACAATTTTATCATCAATTATTTAATTAAATAATTAATTTTATAAAAAAAATACTGTAAACCTATATATAAATAACTAATTTTTTAAAATGATATGTACCTATAAATAATTAATTTTTTAAACTATTTTATTTATAATTTTATCTTTCTTTACCAATTAAAAAATTATTTTTTAAAATAAATTTTTGTTATCTCAAATACTTTTATAAAAAAAAACTTAGAGACACACTAATACATTATCTCTAACACGTGGAATAGAGATAATCCATATTCTTTTAAATAAGAGAATCACACATTAGTCACATTTTAGATAATTGATCCGATGTGTTTCTGTTGAAATTGATTAAATTTAAATAATTTTATATTATTTAGAATCGTAAAAGAAGATGATATATATATATATATATATATATAATTATTATCTGATTGTGGGTTTTTCTCCAATTTGACATTGTTCTTGTGTGCTTTGATTGTTATTTTAGTTTTTTTCAACATGATCGAGATAAAAAAATCAAAACATGAATTACGATATTGATCCATAGCTTGAAATCAGCTAATGCGATGGTGAATGGAAGGAATAGAAATATCCGAATATGACATTTAATTTATACTTACAGTTGAGAGGTCTACCAGTTTTATGTCTAGTGCTGAATTGTCATCTTTAATAGCACCTCCTGTCCAATCTACCATCTCTACTCTAAATACTTCACCGGTATTAACCTCCACTACAGAGGGTATGTAAGGATGCCATCGATTATGAAGAGGATGTTTCAGTTCCCATGGTTTCTTTTTCAGGTCTATTGGCACAACCAGTTTTGGAGTTGGTGGCGCCATGGACAAATTGGTTAAATGATTTTCGAAACAAGTTGGACTTGGTCTAGACTCTAGATATTATTTTTATTTTTATTATTATTATTATTATTATTATTATTATTATTTCTACAATGTTTGGCATTACTCTGAGGAAAGGGGACCGGTTTTCCATTGGTGAAAGGACCACATAGTGGGCTTCAATTGTTATTTGGATATCCGTATGAATGATTGGTATGTGGTGGTGTGTATTTATATATATATAATATATATATATATATATATATATATATATATATATATATATATTTTTAGGATATAATTTTGCTAATCATTAGATTTTAAATATATCATAATAATTTACTTTAAAATAATTAAAGTCTGGCAAAATATTACTCACAGGAACTCGGATTGATCCAAACATCAAACATTTTCTATTGTTTAGTAATTTTAAGAAAAAATTTATAACACTGAAATTGGCAATTAAATAAGTACTATAGCTGTTAAACAGAGAGTGAGAACGAAAAAGGAACTCACAGCGGAGAGATCAACGTGTTTGGCGTCTTGGGCAGTGTAATTGTTAGTGATAGCACCACCACTGAAATCTATCATTTCAACTCTAAAAAGTTCACCGGTTGTAGCCTCTGCAACTGACGGTATTTCTGGATGCCACCGGTTGTGAAGTGGTAACACTTGCTCCCATGGCTTCTTCTTTAAGTCTACCGGCACTAACAATCTCGAACCGTACTGAGACATTTTATTTCTCAGCCCAATTTTTTTCTCTAGAAAATCATTAATAGACTACTCATCAGGGGATATCATTTGTAAAGTCAAAGAAGGCTAGGGTCTAAGACGTGGGATCTTATAACACCTTAAATGTTTAGGGGGACAATTTTTTTTAATAGGTATACATATATATTAAAATTACATATGTACTAAATTGAGTTTTTAGCCCTTTCATCTACTATAAAGTTCCAATATAAATTTCAAATATTCTAAAAATAAAACTTTAAAAAAACAAAACCACCGATTCATCATCATTCATAAATAAAAAAGAAATATATAATTTTTAGTAAAAAATTCATTTAAATACACACGATTAAATTTTGAGTTTGTTATGGAGTTTTTTTTGAGATTATTTTTTATTTATATTGTAGATCAAACAATTAATTAATTTAATAGAAGATTCTAGCAATATAATACATAAGAATATTTTTGAATTTTTAATTAGGATTAAAAGACGTAGATTGTTCTCTAATAAAAACTTAAAATTATTCTATAAAACCTTGAAGTTTTTTTGAAACATAATAATTCTTATAATTTTGACCGTAAAATTTTATTTCTATTCTAATTTTGATAACTTAACATAAATTTCTTCAATAATCTTTAGTTTTAATTCTTAACTCACATGTAATGATGAAAATATCAAAAATAGTAATATGTAAGATGATGCTTAATACATTGTAAAATGGGCATAGACATCCATTCGTTGAGAACCTTGTATCCACCTCAAAGATGAGATACCTTAACACCTCTAGTTTTAGTATCTATGGATTATGCGGTTCCAAATACATACACCACTCATTTATATTATGTTGAATTTTTGCTTATAAAAAAAACCCAAGGATTAAAAGGTCGTTATTTGGTATGTATTTAAATCAGAATATCTATATTTTATCTGTAATGTATCATTAATATTCAACTTTTTAAGTTTTTTCTGTAATATACCATTAATATACAATTTTTAAAGTATTTTCTTTAACTAAAAGAACGGTTAAAAAACATTAATTAAACATTAGCATTTAAAATATTATTAATTATAAAACAAAATTAAAAGACTCAAAAACATCAAAATATGAGATTGAGAGAGTATCTAATTAATAAACATGGGGACCTCACCGTCAATATCATGATTTGTGGGTGGAACTTGGTCTCATCCTAATGACCTAATCCAAACCAATGTAGTATGTTACTAGTGCATGCAGGGACCTACAGACAGATGAGAATCTTAAAGATATTACCTTCATTTTCATGATTTGTTTGTATTTGAACCAATTTATTAGTGCGTGTCTAAGGCGAATGTTTTGTAAACGTGATGATGTAAAATTATTTTAATTAAAAATAGTTTAAATGGAGTGGGGTGGCATTTTCCAGCCCAAATTAGAGAAGTGTCTTTCCCTTAGGAACTGAAAGTGGTGGGCTATAATAATAATAATAATAATAATAAAAAAAGGTGGTGGGTTATGAATCTTGTAGAATCACAAAATTACTGCGGTGAATGTTCATGTGTCATTGATTTTACTTCTCCATTCTAAATACACTATTAAGTATTTGATCACTTATAAACCATAAAACTTACTGTATTTACATACTTAAAGATCGATTATAGTTTTTAGGAGAGATTTAAATATAGATTCAATTTTAAAAATAAAAAAACAAACATGGATTCAAGTATTTAAAATACAATTTTAGTGAATAAAAATTGAGTTTTGTCTTCTCATTCTTCGATTAGACTAACACCATTTATTTATAATTTTTATTATTTAATTTATTAAAATATCTCTAAGTGATACTGAAAATTAAAACAAATTCGAACAATTAAATATATCTCATTCTAAAATTTTTGAAAAAATAACTTTTTTTTATAAAAATTTTCAAACTGAAAATTTCATTTAGATGTAGTTATTTTCAATTAGAGATTTCAGTTTTTGAAATTTCTGATAATTATATTATATATTGAACCTTAAACTCTAAATAAATTAGATATTAAAAATTTTAAATTTTGAAAATAAAATTTTTAATAATGTTAATTTGTATACTGCATTAGAGAAAAAAAATTAAATACTATAAATTTTGGTACAATGGTAAGATTTTGAAGCAATTTTTTTAACAATAAAATAATAAAAATAAAATTGATAAAATTGAATTTTTTACATATCATAGATATACAAATGTAAGAAAATTTTCCTTTGTACTCACACTCTTATACCTTTATCCCCAAAATATGAGCGAATTGACCATTTTGCCCTCTTATAAATAATAAAATCTCCACAAAATTTTCATTTTACATTTTGACATTTCCGGAACAAAGAGTAAGTTTTTTTTCAAAATTTCCGGAAAAGTTGAAAAACAAGTTTTCCGATACAGAGCTGTACTCCGGAAATCTTGGAATGAAGTTTTCTGGTACAGAAGGTTTTACTGGAAATCTTTAATGAAGTTTTCCGGTACAGAAGAGTATTCCGAAAAATTTGTTTTTGAGTTCTCCGGTACAAAAGGTTAACATTTAAAAAAAAATTAAAAATTTAAAAAACTAAAAAAAAAAAATGGTCTGTACCGAAAAACTTATGTGTATAAGTTTTCCGAAAATAGTAAAAAAAAAATTGAGGGTAGTTTTGGTATTTTTGAAATATTTTGGGGGTACAAGGCTAATTGTGGGGTACAAAGGAAACTTTTCCAAATATAATCAAGGGATATACAACTTAACTTTTTGAGTTCAATTTATCGCGGACTAAAGTTGAGCCATTAGTTGGGAATTGTACCAGGCGCCCCCCCCCCCCATTTGTACCTGGCGCCCCCTAGTATTTTTTAAAGACCATTTTATCCCTCTACAAAAAAGTATAAAAGCAAATTACCATTTTATTTTTAGACCCCACCTTTGAAAATTTTGAACCATTATATATTTCGAACATTTCTAAAATTTTGAGGCCTAACGCTCGAAGATTTCTAATATTTCGAATGTTTCTAAAACTTTTAAGGCCTAACTTTCGAACATTTCTATTAGTTCGAACCTTTCTAAAACTTTCAAGGCCTAACTGTTTCTAAACCTTCGAGTTATACAGTTTCTAAACTTTCGAACCTTTCCTAACTTCCAAACTTTCGAACCATATCTAAAACTTTCGAGGAAGGCATTTCGAAAATTTAAAACATATGCAAAGTTTCGAAAGTAACTTACTTTTTAGCTTCGAAACTCTTAAATCTTCGAATGATAAATTGGATGAACTTCGAATATTCTAAACTTTCAAAACTGTAGTGTGTAAAAAATGAAAATAAAATTTTTTAGAATTTTTATAGATGAAATGGAGGGTAAAATAGTATTTTCATCATGCATGGGGTGGCAGGTACAAATGGGGGGTGCCTGGTATAATTCCCCCATTAGTTTTATATATGTGCCATGAAAATTAATGAAATGTGGGCTCCTTTTTGTGTTTTTAGAAAAATGGGCTCCTCAATTGTTTTCTGGAAATCAGCTCCTCATCTTTGTTTGAAAGATTTTACTCTATACCTTACTTACGTTGTTATATTTATATCTTCACAAATTTTTTAAAATGTTAATTTTATTTTTGAAATTTTTTATTATTTTAAAAATTTAAATTTCCTTTTTTTCTCCAAGATTTTTGAAACAATCAATTCAAAATTTTTGTTATGCAAAATTTTTTTTGAAAATTTTCAAAAAACTTAATTTATATTCCTTAGTACAAAAACTTATTTAGGCTGTCAGAAAACTTACAAATTTTTTTATGGTGCTAACAATTTTTGTTTAAAAAAAATTAATTTTTTAAAAAATTTAGGGTTTTAAATTTTTCGCAATAGATTGTATAAAAAAAAATCTTAATTTTCTTTTATGTTCTATACCAAAAAATTAAAAATAAAAAATAAAAAATTTAGCATTCACTTCTTTACCCGAAAACTTAAACAGTATTGTGAATAAAAATAAAAACTTTTAGTATCTATAAGTATAAAAATGTTATTTCATTACATTCATAGGGTAGGAGTATAACATGAGAGATACATGCTAAAATTTTGTTTGTTTGAGGTTTTCTTTTACTCAACCTCTCTTTGAGTTTGATTTGGATATATTTACTATGTTATTTCTTAGGGGTGAGGAGGATTGAGTAGCCCCACCAAACTGTTTCAGTTTTTTTAACGCTCGGTTGGGTTCAAGTGGGTTGGTTTTGAAGGGGTCAATGGTGAATCGGCCATGAATGAGTTCACACGGTTGAGTTTGAGAATTCTAACCCAGGAATAACTCGATCGACACAAGTGTACAAAGATAATATATAAAAGTTAGATTTTTCACCTAGTTGTTATCTATTCTTTTTCTTTCATTTTTTAAGAATTACACAATACACACTTCATGACTTTCGCTCAACTCTTGCTCCTTCTCATTACCACAACTACCCACCCAACACAAACCTCATGACAAATAGTTGTGTCAACCTTTGCTTTATAGGTATACTATTGTTTGAATTAAGTTAACAAACTTATAGATAAACAATCCAAATTAATAAATATTGCAGGAGATATATCCTAACTGGTTCATTAACTTTATAAAGATCACCATTTACTATAAGAAATACTTCAAAAGAACCATCATTATTGTGTAATCTTTCAAAAATCAAATTATATAGTTTTAGATAATTTATTGTGAATCTATATGCATATTTGAGAAAACTTTTCAAACGTGCTAATCTTATATTAATTTTTATTCAACTACAATTAAAATAAATTGCAAATATAGACAGTATCTAAAATTTTCTTCAACTAGAAGTAATCATATTCGAAACTTGTCAAGTACTTCTTTAAACATAAATTTGAACTGAATTCACTACGTTATGCCGACTATATTTTTAAAAACATGTCTGAGTTGTTGTTTTGTTCTTTCTGTTAGTGAGAGAGAGAAAAACTTAGACACGAGTTTTATCCTATTCATACTGATTTATATAAAACCCTTTTTTCATTGTGTATGCTTAGACGTACAACATCTATATCGCTGATTAACACCAAAGGGTACTTGTCGTGAGCTGCCATGGAATACACATGATTGTTTCTTGAAGCCTGAAGCTAGGAAGTCTTTGGTTTTGTTCAGGGTTGTCAGACTTTAAATCCAGATATGATGAGGAACATTGAGGTCCATGATGGGTTTGGTTTAGGATTTATCCCTCTCCCATGAATATTGGAGACCTAAGATTTTATATGTTATTGTCTGCATATTAGAATTCCTTTATCATTAGATGGAGCAACTAGTAACAATAAAAGTTGTTATTTCACTGGAGTTTAGGTTGATATTGATTTGATGGATCCTTAAATTTTTTATTTATGCATATAAAGAGGCTTCTTTAAACATAGAGTATAGAGTGGCAATTGCCATTAGGATTAGGGTTGTGTATGGTTGATTTTTTTTTAAAAATTAAATTATATTTAATTTAAAATTAATATACGGATTTAGATTTATAATCAAATTCATTATTTGGTTTAAAATCGGTTATAAAATCAATTGAAAAATTTAAATAACTGATTTTTAATTATGCAATCATTTTTAAAAAATTCAATTTTAAAATCAATTTTTATTTTTTTTCGAGAAATAATTTTTTTGATAAAAATTGATTAATTTATTTAATTCGAGAAAAAAATTTGATTTTTTGATAAATTTTTCTAAAACTTTTCTCACCAAATTTTTTGAGAAAAAAATTGATTTAAAATTTTTTTGAGAAAAAAAAAAGTTTTACAATTTTTTTTAATATTTTTTCGAAAAAAATAAATCTCAAAATTAATAAAATATTGAGGGCCTATGAACCCCCTCCCCTCCCTTAAGACCATAAAAAATAATGAAATAGTGAGTCGGGACTTTAAAAAAATTGACTTAATATTAAGGGCTTAGTAAAAAAAAAATTAAAAGAGATTTTGGAGTTTAGGGTTTTTTTTTTGACTCTAGTAATAAGTAATTGATTAAATGAAGTTAGTAATATCTCAATGAATTTAGTAATAAATTGTCGAAAAATGTTGCCAAAAGGTGGAAGGTCGGTGGGGTTGATGGCAAAATCAGAATCATTTTAGAGTTTTTGAGATTTAAGATTTTTTGAAATTGAGTTGATAAAAACCGAATAAAAACCAAATCCAAATATAAAACATAAGTGGGTATTCATCTGGTTCATAAATAAATCGAATTATAATCATGTGATTTTAACCGGATATTTAAAATGGATTTGAATTCGATTTTGGATTTGGATTTGGGCTACATAACCAGATTTTTTGCACAATCCTAATTGTCACGCCTAATGCCTCAAGATTTTTTTTTAATATTTGAGTAATGTTATTGGATTACGTTCCATTATGTATTTTACACAATTCTATATTTGTATCCCATTTTGTACGTTTTTTTTTTATCTTAAGATCCTCACAAGACCTAAACCTAACAATATCAACATTTCTATAAAGACTTCATGTTTTGTGTTCCAATAATATTATTCTCTTTTTTATAGGAACACAACTTGATCTATTTGATCCATATTATGAACTAAATACATCAATTTTTATTGACTAAATTACAGCCTTAATCTCTATTATATAAAAAAAAACAGAGTAAATTATTTATATAAAAATACAAAAACAATTATAATAATTATAAAATAAACTAAAATTTTTAATTTAAATTTCAACTATGTGAATTATCTAGAGATATAAAAATCAAACCAAATAATCTTATGATCCCAAAAATTTAACCAAAACTAATTTAATTAGTTTGATATTTTTTTATGAGTTTAAATCTAAGTTGAACTAAATCAATAAATTCAACTTTTACTGATTTGTGATATAGTTTAACGTAATTTTAAAATAGACCACATATTACTCAAACCAAACTACTATATTTTATCAATACTATGTTCATATTAATATCTTAAAAAATATGTTGTGTTTAAATATATTTTAATAATTATATATATATATATATATATATTAATTTTGTCTTTGTAGTTAATTTTTGTGATTGTTGCAATCATAAGCTGTACAATTTCATCAAAGATATTTCAAAAAATATTCTTACTATGATGTATTCTACACTTACTACTTAAACCAATATCTACTTCAAAAGGTATTTCGCACTTACTGATTTGTGATTTTAAGAACAAGAAGGAGGAAGAAGAGTGAAATGAAATGGAATTAGGGATTACGAGGATTGGAATGGAATGGAATTAGATATTATAATAGGAATTATGTGTCTTTTTTATTTTATTTTATGTTTTTGTAATTAAATGATCTAATAAAATATGAAATATGTTTTATAAATTAGAAATATTAATAAAATATAACTAATTCATATGAAATGTTCCACGTCATCTTCATCAAATTTTGGACTAAGATTCTATTTGGTAGATCAAAACTAGAGACAAATAAAATGAGGGTATTATTTTCGTGATTAAGCTAATATAGGATGATCAAAGCTGCAATTAAGTCTAGTTTTAATGTCACACTTATGTATGGTTGCGATATGGTGACAATGTAAAATTTTTTACATTGACAAAACATAACAATTAAACTCTAAAAAATTTAGTGTTTAAAAAAAAACTATATTTTTAAAAACTAATTTTTAACTATTAAAATTGTCAACTAAAATTTGATATACTATCTTTATGTAATAAACGTTAAAAGTTTAATTGTCAATATATATTTTGTAAATTTACAACTTAATATTATTGTATACAATATTATATATTTTTTATTTATTCATTCAAATTTTAAAAATTTTGATATCCAAATATTTTAGTTCAAACTCCGCCATTAATTGAGTGTGAAAAAGATTCATCGATTTTATAATGCTTAAAACTTAGCTATTAATTTTGAGAAGCTTTTTGTAAATAATTTAGATGAAACTAATTTTTTTGAATTAAAACTTTATAAATGATTACAAATGTTTAGAAATTATTTTGTAAACCTTTGAAATAATTTATAATACTAAAATATGTACAAATGTTTAAAAAACCTTAAAATGAGATTTAATTAAACTATAAATTCAAATCTAGACAAAAATATGATCTAACTCAGACTTGTGACATTGAAGGATTGAGAAATCTGGACATTCCTCATATTTTCAAAGTTTACCTATTATCTAGAAAACATCAACCCAACATAGTGAATATAAGACAAAGTACCATAAATTTAATAGAAAATAATTATAGATGTTTCTCAGTCATACTAGTGTGTAAGCATGGAAAATCCTCTTGACAAACTATACCTCAATTTAATAAAACTACTATTTATTTGGAAGCTATACTCAGATACCTATTCTACTTCTAGCCTAAAAACTTTCAAACAATTTAAACCACACGACATAAATAATATAATGATTTTAACTTTACATAACAAGGCATAAAGACTACATTAGTTTCACCAATGTTCTATACTTAAATAATCTTTTTTTGTAAAGATTAGGCATAATTAAGTTTGTAAGTGGTGATCCACCTACCATCTTTCCATTCGTATCTAGACCGAGAATTCATCTAAATAGAATGAACCATATATATATATATATATATGGTGAATCCATCAAATTTGATCAACCATTAACTAGTAATCCTATTGTTGGTGGATTTGGTCTGGAGATGCAGAAATAGTCTATTAAGATCCGTATCTTTTTGGTTCAAAAAAAGAAACAGTTTGAGAAGGTTCAATTTTCTGAAATGAATTTCTAGGTACGCAGATTTATCAATATATTAAGCTCATAAAAAGAACTTAATTTTTGTCGATAAATTATTGTTACATCTATTTAATAAGTCAACAGTTTTGGTTCCTCTATCAAATTATTAATTAAAAAAATAATAAATTGACATATTTTAAATAACATGACATATAATTTGATGATATAGAATCACCTAGATGAATTAATTATTCATATGTCATATTGGTGTTTTATTCTGATTGTAAGAGTATTAATTATTATATATCATTGTATAATATGATATGTTGTTTAAAGCATGTAACACAGTCATTTTTCAGTTAAAACATTATAGGGAAAGACAAAAATTGTCGATTTTTAAAATAGGGGGACCAATTTTATGAATCAGTAAAAGTAAGATGGCTAAAAATGCTATTAAGCCTGTATTTTAATATGATAAAAATATTTTATGCCTTCTTTCATACCCAACTATTTTAACTCAAAAACGAGTTTCTTAGCTCAAATATAAATATTTTAAAGGCTAAATACCACCTATGGTCCCTTAACTTAATTTCAGTTAACGTTTTAGTCTTTTATCTTTTTTTTCTTCCGATTTGGTCCTTTATTTTAATTTTAAGTGACAATTTGATATTTTATATTTTAAAATATAAAAAATGTTATCCTTATTTTTTTTGCAAAAATTTCAAACAAAACCCATTTAATTAATTATGATCCTCAATATAATGCAATTTCATCAAATTATAACTTAAATCATTAAATAAACTCCTATTTTCATCTCTAACAACATCAAATAAAAAATGACAAATATGAGTTTATTTGAATATTTGAGTTACGAATTCGATGAAATTTGTTTTATATTAAAGAATATGATTAATTCTATGGGTTTTGTTTAAACATTTTGATGAATTTTTTGAATTTTTCTAAAAAAGGGGATAACATTGTTGATATCTTGAAACATAAAAGATCAAATTGTCACTTAAAATTCAAATAAATGACCAAATCGAAAAAATAAAATAAAATAAAAGACTAAAACATTAACCGAAATTAAGTTAAGGAACCACAAGTGATATTTAGCCTATTTTAAAAGATGATAAATGCATAGCAATTTATCTATGAGTGTTATATGAATCGTTTAAAAATGAACTTGGAGATTGTGTTTGATGAGGTGATTTAAAATCACAAAATATCTATATATTTTTCTAGGATACTAATATTTTAATGAGTGAATATAAAAAATATCTAGATATTTTCTTACTATGTAGTAAGACTTTGTAAGGACTGAATCGAGTCACTTCACTATCCCTTGTTGTGTGTAGACTAAAATGACTTGTGTAACAGGAATTATATGAGAAGTAATGAGTTAGTAAAATGTTTAGAAAAATATTTTCAGAGATTTGGATAAAATTATTCGATAGAGAATAGTTTAATCGAATTATGGAGATTATGATTGACAAATATTTTAGATGTCACATATTACTGTTAAATTTATCTATCAAATAGTTCACAAAGAATGTCGTTTAGATGAATTTCCAGTTGAACTTGGAGATGTATCTTTATCCCCGATATTAACAAGTAACAAATATAATAATTATGAATCTAATGTTCAAACTCAATAGTAGAAACACAAAAATGCTAATTTATGAAAGGAGTATTATAGCTACAAATATTTGGATAAATGTTACTTAGAAGAACATGAAAATAGAACTATTATTTTGTTGAAAGATTTTAAAACTGTATCAATTTTGTTTTTACTTATTCAAACATTATAATATATTTATTATATTTTTTCATTCAATATTATAAATTTATAAAATATTTATAAATCTTATGTTACAAATTAAAGAGTCTTTTAAAATCATGATTTTAAGGAATTTTTTAAAATCTTATAAAGAGTCTTTTTAAAATTTACACATTTCAACAAAATCTTTTAAAATCTTCAAGATTTTTTCTCTCAAAATAGTCTTTTAAAATCTCAATTCAATACACTCTCTTGAGTGTCATAAATGATAATTATGAGATTTTATGATTAAAATTTATGTGATTAAATATTGTGGTTAGCAATTTTTGGAGAATAATTTGGAATTGAGATAGTAGAATAATTAAGGGAATGAGAGGAAAAAAAAACATTTTCCCCTCCCTATAAAAGCAATTTTTAACATTTTCCCCTCCCTATAAAAGCAATTATTGGCCACCATCATAATCTCACTATCACTTTCTTTTATTTTTCAAACTCATCTACTTCTCTCATTTCTCTCCAAATTCAAACATTATTCTTAATTTTTGAGCAACTTAGAGTTGAACTTCAATAAATTTGGAAAATAATTTGGAAATTTTTTAAGTATGGCATAATTTTTTGAAATTCGCGTTTGACAAAGTACCTAAACAAAGTCTTTTTAAAGTTGGGGAACCTAATCAAGTAAGAAAATCTAAAAGAAAGTCAAACCCAAATTAAATTGGATAGTAATCGAACTTAGGGCTCATTCGGGGTTGTTTTAGAAAACTGAGAGGTGTCGTTGAAATCGTCAAATAAGTTATGTTGACGTAGCGTAAGTGATTGTATAATAAAGCACCGTCGAGATAATGATACTTACTAACAATATTATATATGCTTGAATGCAAAGTGTGTCTATATATGTATCCTATATGTTGGTGATGAATAAATGTGTCTACCATGATTGTTTATATATTTAATGCAATTATGCATTCATAACTGATAATATATGTGTCTACCATGTTTTATGAGTTTTATTAATGATAAACTGTCATGAGTATGTTATGTGAAAAAATGTTGAAAAATTATTAGTGTTTAATTAGTATTAAAAGTAAAGTCTTTTAATAGCTGCATTGACATACTAATTTATGTGAAAGAGTTATAGTATGTTCATACATTTCATAGTTAGTGGTGATCATGATGGGTCACAATGTTGTTTCAGGTGTTAATGATCAACCTTATCCTTAGGAGAATTATTGAGTAGTGCTAGTATGTGTTGAAGTTGCACCATAGTAAATCGTGTTAGTCAGTGTTGAGACTGCTCGTTGGTAAATAGTACTAATTTATGTTGAGATTTTAATTTTATGATTTACACCTATCGATAAGGGTTTGAAATTTCAGAATCATGTGCATTGACATATAAGTATTGCGTTAGAGTGTTTGGTCACACGAGTCATGTTTTTTATATGGTGATATATAAATACATCCATATTTATCATTTGATACTATGTCATGTTATTCTTTTGTGTTTCGTATTTTTGTATATATGTTGTTTTTAGATCGTGACTTTCTACTATTATTGTGGATCGAGCTTTCGCTCTAAGTTCTTAAAGTTTTGAGTTGTATGAGAATTGCAACGACATCAAAAACGTGACATAAATTATTTGAATTGACAGCGAAAGCAATGAGACTTGATGCCATTGTTTTTATTCGCCGCCTTTGTGGTACACCTGAAGAAACTACTCGATGTATAACATAAATAATAAAATATTTAGAATAAATAATTAGATTTTGATAATAATTCTATAGCATTAAATTCAATAATAGATATCTCTTTTAATATTAAAATGAGTAAGTAATTAGAAAAAATAAATAATTTTTTTGCAAAAGTAATACATGTGGAGCCACTTATAATAAGAAACATAAGGTAAATGTATGTAAAAAAAAAATCTAAAATGAATGAGATTCATTATACATTAATACTTAAAAATAATTTGAAACACTAATGATATTCGATCATAATATTTAGAAGTATATATTAATAGTTTATTTTGTCTTTATGTTAAAAAGAATGATTTATTGATGTGAGTTTAATGAATTAAATTTTAAAAAATATTTTATTTTTATATTGATCAATATTAACTCATCTATAAAATATAAAATGATCCTTTCAAAAATATTTATTTAAATTTCAAATAACTTTAAAATTTATTTATGATTTGAACCATGTAAAGATATCATTCACCAAACTCTTATAAGCATGCAATATTTTTACTTTACAACAGGGAAGAAGGACCCATCATATTATAGTCTATAGATGAGCTTAAGAAAGTACGGCATTACTATTATATAAAATTATCCAACGGTGGAGGAACATTCATGCGCGGAAACACGGAGCCGCTCACGCCAAAGACATTGGAATCTCACCCTCCCATACAAACAAAAAAGGTGACTGCCCTCAGAAACACACTCACACGCTCCTTCACGTCTCTCTCCCACTTGCAACACTAACTAAACCCAACCATAGTTAACTACCAACCACACTTCTCTAACTCCATCTCCTTCCCTTTCATATATTTATTTATATATATCTCACCTCTACCGCAAATCGCATTCTCCCATCCCCTTCCATTCTTCCCAAACCACACCTTACTTAATCCTCTCTCTCTATTTTCTTGTCTTCTTTTTTCATGTGTGAGAGATTTTGCAACACTATAATACAAACATGAGTTGCAACGGTTGCAGAGTTCTTCGAAAGGGTTGCAGTGACTCGTGTATTTTGCGACCTTGTTTACAATGGATCGAAACCCCTGAAGCTCAAGGCCACGCCACTGTTTTCGTAGCCAAATTCTTTGGTCGCGCTGGTCTCATGTCTTTCATTTCCAACGTCCCTGAAACTCAAAGACCAGGTAATTAATTCATTCATTAATTATTCAATTTCATTCATTTTAAACTTTAATTACTCTAACTCTGGTAATAATGCTTCTTTGTGTGTTCTCTATGCAGCTCTCTTTCAGTCTCTACTGTTTGAAGCGTGCGGAAGAACGGTTAACCCTGTTAACGGTGCCGTCGGACTTCTCTGGACTGGAAACTGGCACGTGTGCCAGGCAGCGGTCGAGACTGTTCTTCGAGGCGGCATGCTTAGGCCGTTACCGGAGCTTACCACTCTAGACGCGCCTCCTGTCGCCGCTGACGAGGCATCGGAGGCGGAAGACGCCGGCACGGATGGTATTTTGAGGATTCGAGATCCGAATCAGAATTTCCGGCTAGCGAACTCGCGATCTAGTAATAAAGTTTATGCCGCCGGAAAACGCCGGCGATCGGAGGAGGGTGTGAATATTCCGGCGGCGATTAATCTTGATCTCCGGTTGACGCCGATTTTCCTGCAGAAAGCGTCCGAGAATCGCCGGCCTGGATCACCGTCGATGACGTCGGAAGAATCGGTGACGACGACGGTGTGTTTGGAGACTGGGATCGGAGATCCGTGGACTCACGGCGGTGATCGGAAAGTTCTCAACCTTTTCATATGAGGACTCTCTGTTTTTGTGTAGCGCGTGTTTCTCACGCGCGCTTTGTAACCTTTCTGCTTTGCTTACAATACTCGTTGTGGTGAAGAGAGAGGGATAAACGGTTTTGTAGTTCGTCGAGTTTTCGTGAGTTACCGGTTCAGGATTTCTCAAGAGAGAAAGATGATGGTTCGTCGGTGATTTTGTTTTCACTTTTTTGTTTTTTTTCCTGTCAAATATGAGATATGTGTAAACTTGTAACCGTCGAAAATTAATAAACTAAATAAAGAGTAGTTTTTTTTATCATAGTTCTTTTATATTCAGTGATACATCTATGACCCTGTCTCTGATTGATAAACATTCACTTATTTTAGTCCAGTGGGTTTGAATTCAGAATACCCGACCCCATTCCTAGCACCAGCTTAACGTTAGACTCCAACAACTACATTTTCACGTTAGCGTATTTTTCGATTCATCTCCGGAGAGTTTTAAAAAATTAAATTTTATATTTTGATATATATTTAATTTTTTTAAAAGTAATATAATATAATGTATTTATATGTTATATTCTTTTTATTTTTTTTTAAAATATCAAATTTACGTAAAAAAAAAATATAAATTTAATTTTCCAACTAGACAATACTTTAGAGACGGACTGCTGCCTTGAGGTTGGAAAACACCTCCAAAAACCATAATGCAAATACTCTCTAATAAGCATTTTCATTTTGGAGATTACAATTGGGCAAATCGTTGTTTGTTTTTATATTTAGTCATCTTAATTTAAAAAAAAAAAAAAACTAACAGATCGATTAATACCAATCAATTCTTCGTATGTAAAGTTATTTCTTTATTATTGTACAATAGAGACATAACGTTATTTAATTAGGCAAATGAACCAACAACTACATATTTTAAAATTGTCAACAAAAAAAAAAACTACATATTTTAAAATAAAAATGAAGAATTGTTAAAACGTTATTGATGGTAACTAGACGTTATATTTGAAGCTGCAATTAGGATTGAGGCATTCTGAACAATATTTGACCTGGACATTATGTAATATTATATTAATTGGGTGAAATAGAATGATTATAAATTAAGAATGTTGGAAGTTTGACGTCAGAGCAGTAGGACACAGCTCGTTGTAAGCCTGGCACAACCAATGGTAAAATATTAGTGAAACAGTAGAAAAGGAACATTTTATATTTTGTTTTAGTGCATGAGGAAACAAGTTGGATTAATTGTCCGAGAAGTTGCTAGCTCCAAAGCAATAGCAAGCGACTTTTGGAGAGTGCAAAGAGACGTACAAAGAAGGAGAAGGAATCAAGGAAAGGGGATATTAAGTAATTAAGTAATCATAACATTTAATAAAGCTGCGATTTTGCCTCTTGTGTAGGTGCATATCTCTCCGGTCTCCACCAAGCACAAACATCAGTAAAGCCAAAATATACGGCTCGCTTCGTCGTCGAGTTTTTGCTTTCTTTCTTGTCAAAACTGTTGTACATTACTTAGAGACTATAATTATTTTTAAAAATGTTTGAATACACCTTGTATTTATTCTATATTTTGAGAAAAAAATAAAAATAATAATGTTATTAACGTGGTATGTTGATAATATAAACAAAAAATGATAGATAAGTGTAAGAAAATTAAAAGCATTCAATTATAGTATAATTATAATAGTTGAATTATTTTAAGGTTTCATTTCACTATTTGTTACTCTTAGAATTTAGAATATGTGACGATATATAAACTAGTTTATATTCTATCCATATTATAATCAATTTTATTTTAATACAAATGTTATATTCATTTTTAATATATTTTAAGATTTAAATATTTTACGGTCTTTTAACTTATTTTAAAGATTTAATTTAATTTATTGATGTTAAAATCAATTAAATTAACGGTAAATGATGATAAATTTTGATGATGTAGTAATTTAAATTTCATTAAAATTTAATTTTTCTCTAAATTTATTGTTTTTGCAAAATAAATAAACACGAAACAAATTCAATTTGTCTTCCTCCTCACATCTTGTGTAAAAATTTTGTTTCATAGAATGGGTCTTTTGGTTCTTAATCAAATCCAAGAGAAAAGGGATCTTTTGGCTAAAGATGGACACCTAAGTGTTGGTGTGGAGATGATATTGTTCGTAGGGTCACAATAATTCCCAATTTTGATTAAAAAAAAATCTGGAATTGTCCAAATTTTAAGTTATGTTGTCCATTTCTTGTTCTCCATTTTTTTTCAGAATTTTTGTTGAACACTATTTATTTTACTTTATTCACAGCTATTAAAACCTTCTGGATGCGTTTTTTTCCCTAGTTCTATAAAGAAGTAGCAGATGAAAAGGATTTGTTTATCATAAAACAGAAAATAAGGTTTAATTTCTCATGCAAAAACATGATAAATAAAGGCAATAAGTAGGGATGGCAATGGGTACGGTACTATATTATCCGTATCTATATCTATATTCGCAGTTTAAAAAAATACTTATCTAAGTGCCCGTACTTATATTCATTATCCACACTTTAACTAAAATAGATAGATAAATAAATATTATTTTATGATTAAATTTAAAAATTATTCAAATATATAAAATTGAGTTGTCAAATAAATATATAATTATTATTTTATGTGACAACTCTATTTTATTAAATATTATTCTGATCTTCGTTTTGTATTTGTTTTCCTTACCGAAGAAACTAATAACATATAATAAAATATTATTCTCAAATAAATAATAATTATATATTTACTTGATAACTTTATATTATTAGATTTTATTATTATCTTTCTTTTAAAGTTATACTTCGCAATAAATATGACCTTAAACCCCGAACCCTAAATAATATACTTAAACCTTGAATCTAAACTCTTACTATCAAATCATGTACACTAACACACTAATTGTAATGAAGTAAAACTATAAAACGAAGATAGTAATAACATTTTAAAAAATAGAGTTGTCAAATAAAGTACTAATTACATAATTATTAGACAATACTATTTTATTAAATGTTATTATTATCTTCATTTAATAGTTAGAATTCGTAACGAAGATAATCCTAAATATTTAACCCCGAACCCTAAACCTTAAATACTAAACCATAAACTTTAAATCGTAAACCGTAACCCCTAAACTCTTTACCCTGAATCTTGAACTCTAAACCCTGACAATTATATTTTATTATAGTAAAATAGAAAAAGAGATTAAGTAACTATTAAGTTTGTTTTAGTAAAATAAAATAAAAATAATAATAGTAATACATAAAATAAATAAGGAGACCAATGGACTTGACCCATATATGCGAATCCTAATAAAATGAGTTACTTGCCACCACCTCCGTAGAAGGGAGAGGAAACACAATAATGCTCTAGTTAGTCAAATAAACTCAATTTCTCAAATTTTTAACTATATCAATTTCTCTCTAAAATATCCGAGTTCTCTGTTTATCAAATTAATCATTTTGCATTGTTCTTCTTTACCGTAAGTCCAATTTAAGTGAAACCAACACCAAAAAAACCGTTTGAAAAATGGCCATACCTTAATTAGTTTTCTTATTTTAGGGATGGCAATGAGTAGGGTTTGAGTAAGGTATGAAGTTGCAACATTTATGACAATATTATTTGAGATCAGTAAAAACAATTTATAAGAAGTTGCAAGTATAATTATAAAGACACGATTAATAAAATATAACTCTTAGTTATGAAGACATAATTATTTAACTATTCATCGTAAACAAATTCTTATAAAGTTTACAAATGTTTATCTTTTGATGTGATTATAAATATTGTAATGGTTCAATGATATTAATAGATATTAAAACATAAAGGAAAACAATTAATTAAACTAAATATTAATATAATAAATAATATATTTATATAAGTGCGGGTGCGGGGCGGGGTGGGTATTATAGTACACGTACCCATACCCATACCCATTTAATTTTGCGGGTAATTATCCGTTTCCGTGCTCATACCCGTTATGTGGATTTTTACTCTACCTATTATGGATTTTTTTTTTAGGTATCCATTGTGTCTGAGTTTAATGTCATCCCTAACAATAAGTAAATGAACAAAATTGTTGAAGAAGCTCAAAAAATTATGGGCAAGTCCTTAAAATCAACAAAGTCATGACATATTGAGTCAAAATAAGTACATTGTTGGACTTGAAAATAAACTAAAAAGTAGCATAAAATAGAAATTTGGTATTTTATATATAATGTATTATGCGTTGGTGTAATTTGTAATTTAATATGCAATGGTGTTTATGTAATAAAAGTATTTCGATAATTTTGTTTTATGTGTTAATTTAAAAAGAAATGATATTATTGTATTATGTGTTTTTGTAAGATTGAATTTGATGAATAAAAATGTATTTAAAAATGTTTAGTTTATAAATTATTAATTTGATTTTGACTAATATAATAGACAGAAAAAATAAAGTTGCATTCATATATAGAAGGTTTTTTTTTTTTAATCTTTTTATAAGCGTCTCATATATAAGTTAAGGGATCAAATTTGAGGATCAAATTTGATGTTTTTTTAAAGTTATGAGGTCAAACTGAATTTTTAAACTAAGTTAAGAAATAAAATAAGTATTTAGAAATAATTTTAATGATTTTTTTTCAACAGTAACCATTAATTATTATTATGTATATTATTTTTAAAGCATCAATTCTACTTTTATTTATAATGGTAAAAAATTGACTAATAATTAATAAGAATAATTTGAAAAAATAAATTATTTTTCTTCAATTTATTGTACCTTTTAATGTCAATAAAAATCATA
>JBBPBS010000007.1:3224155-3241071 GCA_037974835.1 Cicer judaicum | reverse complement strand
ATTTTTTGTCTTATTATAAATGTCATCTTATTTTAGTTAAATATAATTATTAAAAAATAATTAATTATATTAATTTTAATATTAAAATGAGATTTATTTATTATAATGCTCATAATCAACAATAATAAATAAAGTTGTTAGATAGATTAAAATACAAAAATTAAAAATATATTATTGAAAAAGTAATAAATATTACTTTAATATTATAAAGTAATAAATAATTTAAAATATAAAAAATTATAAATATAATAATTTTGTAAAACGGTAAATATTTAAAATGAAATTAAACTTAAATGTATCTGAGAATTTAAACTCTCTTATCTTTATGGTCTTATTTTTTCAAAACATTATGTACACAAACCCAATTTATAAACCATTAATTAAAAATAATTATCATTACCGACTAACCATATTCACACTAAATTTGTAAATTGAGTTGAATACTTGAAATTGAATGGAAGGGAAGAACCCAACTGAAGCATGCAAGTGCAAGCGGCTTCTATTTTCTGTTTTTTGTTTGAGGAATTTTATTTTATTTTATTATCCCTTTTCTTTTTCTCTTTTTTTTTTCTTCTTATTTCTGCGATGCCGCGTTTCGCCGCATTTGTCATGGACCCCACGGAACCTTCCCCCACTTTACTTGTGGTCCCTACATATACCTCAGCATTCACTAGTTGTTCAATCACTCTGATACTCTCTAATCCACTCTCTATGCTCCTTGTTTCCTCCTTCGTTGAAATTAATTGCTCTATGATCTGGTCCACTAATATAATGATTTTAATTTATGACATGTTAGTGCCTATCACAATTTAGAGATTCCTTACCCCTTCTTTTCCTAAAGTTTTCACATGCAATGCAAGGTTTACATTTCATTTTGAACATTAACATAACATGTCACATTTGATAAACATTTAACTCACATCTCACAATTATTAAGGTTTAAATTTGGTTGTCGGTACAACAACTTTGTTGGTAGATTATATATAAATAATTTATTAGTATTGTTTGAATTTTAAATTTTTATTTTTCTAAAATAGTCCAAATTCATAATTCATTATTAATTTTATTAGAATAAGTTAAATTCATGACTAATTTGTCGCTCAACACTCTCAAACTATATTATTATGAATTCTAACTTAAAATTTTTCTTAACCTTGAAACTTTTGTTAATATTGACAAGTTTTCGAAACTCAATTTGTCAAAATTTTGATTTATAAATAAAAGTTTTACATTTATTTTATTTTTAAATTTAAATGTATTTTTATCCTATTATGATTAATCTTTAATTTTGGTCATTAAATTTTTAATTTCTCAATTTTAATCTTATAATTTTTAAAAATTAAGACATTTTGACTAAAATTTTGATAATGTAAAAGTTGTTTAACGGACTTGGACATAAATGGCATGTATATATAGAGGATATGTATCATTTATAATTTTTAAATAACTAAAATTTCATTTATTTATTTATGAATTATAAAAGTTATTAAAATAAAAAAATAATACTATATTCTAATAAAGATCTGAACCAAATTAAATAAAAATTAAAATCTACACCACTTTTATCATCTCATTCTCTTTTTCCTTTTAGATATATGCATCTCTGCTTCCTCTCTTTCCCTTTTCATCATATCTACATATATATCTTCTCCTTCTCCTTCTCTTTCACTCCTTATTTATCAAATTAAAATTCAAAAATCAAAATAAGTTGAATTTCACTATTCTTAACTTTTCCAAAAAAATAATAATTGAATTTCACCGACTCACCAGTTCCCTGGAGCTAGAAACAAAATCTTTGTCCCCGACGACCGTGTTATTAAGGAGAAGAACAATAGTATGAGACATAATCCAAATGATCTTATTTTAGATCTTAGTATAGTGTATCTTGTTCCACGCCTCGTTGGAACAACAACAAATAAATTGTTTATTTTTTAAAATTTTAATAATCTTTATAACTCATAAATAAATAAATATAGTTTTTTATTTAAAAATTATAAATGTTGAATTGGCCTCCACATATACATCCTTTCTATGTATATATTACTTTAAGAATTGCCAAATCATCAAAATATTAATGATATTAATCATATTTGAGGATAAAAATTATGAATTAATTAAAATAAATTTTAAATTTATTTTTATCATTTATTAAAATACATTTGATATAGATGAAGATATTATTTTAGAAAATTAAAATAATATTTTAAATGTGACGAATGGGTCGTAGAAAAGTTTTGTAGATTCTTGGTTTACATAATATTACTTGTATAACTTTACTAAATATCAATTTATATAGTTTACTAGTTTTGTAAGCAATTTTTTTTTAAATAAAAGATAATATTAAAGGTAACTGACATAATTTACTCTTTGATGTATTGATCTCGAGATCTTTAGTTATATATTATTTAAAAAAATGGACATTCTTAAAGGCGTAAAGGACAACTCTACTCTCATAAAAGAAAGGAGTCTCAAGGACAACTATCACATTCTTAAACCAAGAAATTCGAAAATGATTTCATTTTTTAACAACCTAGCTTATAGTATTTTAAGATGAGAAAAATTTTCCGATAATTTTCAGTTTAGATGTTATCAACGTCAACAATCAATGTAAGATAAAATAATAGAAAAATACATAGATGAGAAATTATTCGATTAGTGAATAATAAAAGTAAAAAGGCATTATCAAAGGAGAAGAAAACGTTTGATTCACAAATGAAGCAATAATGATACTACTACATGTTAGAAGAGAGTATAAGGGGTAAGAGAGAAAAATGATCAGAATCGATAGAACGAGAAAATAAACATTTATTTAGTTAATTCATTTTCTTGTTAAAAAAAAAGAAAGAAACATGAAAACTAGATGTGGCCAGCACAATTATTCCGAGGAAGACAAAAAGAGCAAAGGTGTGACGCGGATTTCACCACCGATCCTTTTCAATGAAGTTACCCATTTCCCAATAATTCCAAGCTTCTTGGTGCGGATGGTAATCTCACAATTTATAAAGGGAATTAGGATTTTAAGTCACATTTTACTGTGGATTACTATGAACCTATTGGGTAGATCGAGTTTGATCATCGTTAGATTTTTAATTTTTTTTTTTTATAAAATGAGAAATTGATAAATAAGTAAATTAATAATTAATATTATAATTATCTTTGATTAATCTTATATGTGATAATGAAATATTATTTTTTTATTTTCTTTTCATAGTTCTCACGAGTTCTCCTTCATCGTGGCAAAATCTACTGTAGTTGTAATCCAACGTAATAAAGTTGTGGTTTGAAAAATATGTAGTTGTGCTTCAATACTTGCTTTGAACATGAACACTGAAGTGAATCTCCTATTTTCATCTACTATGATCAATATTGTCGACACTCTCATCAACAATTTTTTTAAAGATCTAAACCGCACTACGAAAAAAATATCTATTAGGACACTTAATTTTAATGTCATTAGTATAATTATTTTCAGCTACACATTAAATGTCACTACTTATTAATTAATAAAAAAGACATATATCTATTACCACTAAGAGAAAAACTCACTTAACCCTTGTTTCTTTTCCATTTGACTTCTCATTTCCCCAAATCAAAATTTGTTTGCTTTTCATTTTTACCAAAATTAAAATCTCTTCTACTTCTATCATTGTTTCACCCTACCACATAATTCCAAGCTAATATCAATCAAACCCTAGCCATGTCGATTAGAAAATTACAGTGAGCTTGCATGCGCTGGTATGAGCAGTGGAGCTCGCGAAATTACACTTGATTCGTGGAAAGTGCAATCATCGAAAGCAGAAGCGAAAACATCAGTGTGACGAGGGTTCCAAACGAAAGAATAGACACAATAAACACATTCTTTGAAAGTGCGAACGAAAGTGGGACAATCGAGAGTTAATAATTTGACAGTGTTATCCCATGAACCAGAGAGGAAAGAGTCACGACAAACAGGGTTGAGCAGTTGCAACAGCTAACTTGATCAAGTAACCGTTGAATGGGGTTTTGAAAACCGTCACCATTTTGAGAATCAGAGTTTGATTAGATGAAAGAATGAGCATTAGGTGTTTGATGTTATGCGTCTGAGGTTGGTTTTCTTTGATTCGACATATGTTTGTCAATATGGTGTTTGAGAATTGATGTATAGAGGCAACTATGCAATGCAAGATTGAAGATTACCAACTACTTCAGATATTTAGTCATAGAAAAATATGTATTGGTTTCTCAAGTATGCTACCCCTTTTATTTTATTTTTTTTATAATAACTTTGCTTATTTGAGATATATTGCTTGATGAATGATTTCTATTTGAGATATATTGTGATTGTTTATTGACTTGTTTATTGTAGCAAGTTGAAGCTTTGAAAAATGACATTGATCTCAAAGTTAAAATGTATAGGGGAGACATGAGGTAGACTATTAGGATGAAGCTACATGGAAATGGAGAAACATGAGGTGAGGATATTTGCATTTCTATAAAAAATAAAAGATGTCATTTGTTATTTCATATTAATAGTAATTTTGTATTTGCGTAACCATAATCTATTTGGTTTGTGGCTTCAATCTATATGTTCTAATAAAATAGAAAAACATACATCGACTTTCTGTTATTATAATATTCAATTAACTTTAATAAAAATATCATCATTTGTTATTAAAGTTATAGTTTGATGATTTTGAATTTAATCTTTGTATGTTCTATATATAACTGTAATTGATTTTGGTAATTCTTTTGAATGTATAGGTGTTTGTCATGGCTCTTGGAATATTGCTCTTTTTCTTGAGCCATAACTTTATCAAACTGAATATGATAAAGATTTTAAAAATGGATGAATGTCATAATATTGAGGGTGTATACACCCTTATGCTTGTATCATGAATGTAATTATTACAGCGTTTACTTGTTTTTCTTCAGACATATATATATATATATATGTGTATGTATTTTGAACTTATTACCATAATATATCTTAGTTGTAATATGTTCTACATTAAAATTAACATATGGTAAAATTTTGTCTTGATGTTGCTTATACTTATATTGTTTGATGCTACTCATGAGTTGTGTTGTCAAACTGTTATTGCTTTTTAAGTTGATTTTGTTTTATATTTTTTTATCGATGATATCATCTCACGATCTTCTCATCTTCTATCTATTTAGTGACTCCACACGATCCCACTATCAATTGAGCTGTTAACTCAAATTTTATAGAAAATTCTCATAATTTTTGTGACTAATAAAATTCACTACTTTTGTTAAAATTCACAATCTATATACATTTTAAAAAGTAAAATAAAAATAATTAAATATTATAAATTATTATTTATTTATTATAACTTTTATAATAATTATTAAAAGTAATAAGTTCCAAACACGTCGATAGACAATTGTTAAAGTGGTGAGCAAGAGTTAATGTTGGTCGTGGCCGTCAAATGTGGGTATTAGTGGCTGACATTGACCAAAGAGGTGATTAGCGTATGTAAGTGTAGTCAATGTAGGAGTTGGATTGGTAAAAAATGATGGTAAGAGTGATAGCTAATATGATTCAGAGATATGGTAAGATGTAGTTGTAGTGGCGGTTAAAAGTCGACGGTGGTAGTAGGAATGGTGACCGAAGATTGTCAATATGATAGTCGATGTAGAGTTGATGTAGTAAGAATAGTTTGCTTTTATATTTCTCTTTATTTAAAATTCTCAATTCTCAATTATACTGTATATTGAAATATATATTAAAATATTTTATTGTTTTAACCTTCAACATGTTACATCTTTGTTCATGACCAGGATAATATTTTTTCTACCTAAAGATCGCATCTCGGGATGTAAACATGTATAATTAATTATTTAATTTTAATTTTTTATAATAAATTAATAATTGTTAATTTAATAAATAAAAATAATTAAAAAACAAAATTATTTTAATAAAATTAAATAAAATATATTTAATAAAAAAAAATTTAATTTAATACAGTTAAATAAATATGTCAAAGCATATAACGTGTTTTATATACTTTAACAACTTTATTTATTATTCTATTATTTTAGTAATAAATTGATAACTCTATTTTATTATCAACAACATCTCTTATTTTTTTCCATCTTTATCACAATTATATTTATATAACTTTAAATGTAAGAAAAAATAGTTATAATAAATCAGACGAAAAAATAAGATGAAGTTGAAATGAAGTTGCAAATTTGTAATCACATTCTAGAATTAAAAACAAAATACCCTAATAGTAACCGACAACTATTAGTAGTCATATGCTGAATTGAAACAGATATAAAATTTATAGATCATATTTTTGTGTATTGAAATTATAAACAATTATTTTTAGATTATGTAAAAAGTAAACTTTATTTTATCCGACACTTTTATTTTCAAAATTAACTATAAAAAAAAAAACATCAAAACCACTCTATATGAGATATCCAACGCAGTGATTGGTGAGACGAAAGAGAAGAATTTGGGAAACTTGGTAAAAGAATGCATGATATGCTCAATCGATCATGGAATGTCTCCTCCACGTGCTTTAGTCACTGCACATGGATTGTGAATGCAAAGTTTCACTTAAAATGCAATGTAAAATAAGAAAAGAAATAGTAACGTGTTACGTGTGGTGTGTGTTTAACGTGAAAAATGAGGTCTGTCAAAAATAAAATAAGATAAAAATGAAAAATGAAGAGTAAAATAGCGGTAGGTGTAAAATAAGAATAGAATAGTCCAAATCTGAACGAATAATACTATTAAACAAATTTTAATATAGATTATATTTTACTGTTTATCAATTTTAAAAAATATTTAAAATTATAATGATAATAGATGCTGTCTTTTTAAAAATAAATATTAACAGTAATTTTTATTTTTAAAATTTAGATATTAACTTAAATAATATTGATTTAATTAAATATATATATATATATATATATCATGTATTGAATAAACATAAATTAAATTATAGTTTATTCATAAAAATAAAAAAAATTAGATACTATTACTTGTAAAGAGTATTATCGATTGTTATTAATATTTTCCTTGATTTTTAGTATTGGTCTATGGTTAACTATTTATAAAAATAATGAACTGAAGAAGTCACTTATACTGATAATTGTTAAATAAAATTCACAAATTGTAAGGTGGACTATCTAAAATAGAGTATGGAGTTTCCAGTAATTATTTTCAATAGAAAATTTTAGTTTTCAAAATTTCTAATATATAATATAACTATTGTAAATTTCAAACATAAATTAAGTACCTATTCAGAGGTACTTTAATAAATTAAGAAATAAAAATTATAGATAAGAAATACAGGTCAAATTGAAGGAGTAAAAAATCCAATTTTCCTAATCTTACTTTTACTTCACCTCCATTTGATCTTGAAACTCGGTACTGGGCCTCTGCCAAGCCTATGAATATCTTTGGCATTTATGGGTTCACTCGGTAGTTGACAAAAAAAAAGGGCTTACTCGGTATGTCTAAGCAAATTAACAAATATTTTATTTAGATCAACAAATCTTGAATCTCAGAAAAATTACTCATCCTACCCATCATATTGTTTATCCTACCCCCTCTCCCAATAAAGCATATGGAATTCCAAATCAAGGCCTAACAGTTTTTAAATATTTTTAGGGGTAGGAGGCTATTCATTTATACACGGGAAAATTCAAATTTTGATTTTTCAAAATAAAAAATATAGAAATTCAATATTTGAATTTTATGGAATCAAAATTAATTTTAGAATCTCAAATTTGTAAATTTTTGGATATTGAAAACATTTTTTTAAAAAAAAAATTTACAACTCAAAAGGGTAAAATGACTTTGGTTCTCAATGACTTCACTTAATGCTTAAGCTATCAACAATTAAATACTCTTCTCACATTTATTACTTAACAAACATATATATATATATATAGATACATTAAATCAATACCAAGTTCATCAATCTTAACAGATAGTCAAATAGAATATTGATAGTCGTATTGATTTTTGAAGATTTTAACATAACAATATCAATGTCGTTCAAAGAATCTATAATTAACTTTATAAAAAACATAGACCACAAAAAGTTGAATGGAATTTGAGTTGACGTGTTATTTAATTGTGGATTTAGACTAAATTAAAAAATTCACGTGTTACTTATAAATTGGAGATGATTTTGTTAGATGAAAAAGTATACAAGCTATCAACACTTTTTTAATTATTTCTAGAAATCTACTTCCAAGTATAATACAACAACCTGTTAACTTTGTAATAACATTTGTTTTTGTAATGCATAATCACAAATTGGAAAAAGTATACGCCAATATAAAAAAAAAATACTCATAACCGAATTTCAATAATTGATAGTCAAAGAAATTACGTATTTGATACATAAACTTTTGATAGGTCCCAACAAAGCTAAATACCAAACAACAAAACACAAACACAAATTGAAATTTATGGATAAGACTAAATGCACAAATACAAATTGATTTTTTTTGGTTTCTCTGAGATAATTGTTGCAACTAAGGATGACAAAATGATTGTTAATCTCTATTAATAAATATTATTTTTCTGTATATACTATCATAGTATTTATGATTTATTACTAACTTTGTACAACATTTGTTTGATGTTATTGGACATGTTGTTGAAAAAGACAACATTAAATAAACAAATAAAGATGGAAAAATATACAAATTGATTGATGTTGTTATCGAAGACTTGGAGTTAGTATTATTTTAAAATAATACAATACAATATAGCAAGTGTTATTTTTGGATTCAATATATTTAAATTTATATTAGAATTTTTTTGGGTACAATGCTATTGATTATGAACAAGCAATGAAATGTCACTCATCCAATCACTAATTTAGATATTGGTCATACTAGAAACAAATATCGAGCATAGACAACTACAAATCAGATGCAAACACAAAATTATAAGCAAGCACAAATCAGAGGCAAACATGAACCAACACAAGTAAACCTAGAAGCAAATAGGAACCAGAGGTAACCATGAACTACTTATATTTTCTCTTTATTTATTTTGTAGTTTTTTTTTTCATTTGGGCATTGCCTCTGAATATAGTCAACCGGGGACAAACAGAACCGTGGGAAAACTGGAACCAGAGGTAACCATGAACTAAGGGCAATAAGGAATCAAAGACAAATCGGAACCAAAAGCAACCATGAACCAAAGTGAAATAGGGTACAAGCTATTACCTAATTTTTAACATTCTTTATTTTTAAGACTATTGTTTCGTTATTGAGTGTTTGTAAATGTGACTTTAAATATATTGCACTCTTCAAGTTACATCTAAAGCTTCAAATATATAAGTTATTTTTATTGTCATAGTACATCATTAATCTTCCATTTTAACCATTAAGCTCATAAAAGTTAATTTAGTAAAACTGATAAGGCAAAATAGAAAATGTGGAAAATCGGAAATAATACTTGCTACCTATAACTAAAGTAAACAAAATTAAAGAAAGATTCTAAATTTAAAACTAGAGAGAAACATAATTGTACTTTCACGCTAAAGTTTAAAATCAGATGCAACAACGAATCATAAGGTTTTGCAAATCAGTGACAAATACAAATTAGAGGCAACAACGAATTATAAGCAAACATAAATTAGATGCAATAACGAAGCAAAGGCAAAAAACCAGTGACCACCACAAATCAGATGCAAATAGAAACCAAGAGTAATCACGAATCATAGGCAAAAAACTAGAGGCAACCACCAATCAAATGCAAACAAAAACTAGAACTAGAGGTAAAAAAAAAAAAATCAAAGGCAACCAACAATTAGAGACAAACAAGAACCAAAGACAACCATAAACTAAAAGCAACTAGAGACAAACATGAACCGGAAGCAAACGAGAACATATATATTGCAATAGTATTTTATATGATTGTTTTTGTCTTTTATATTACACTTACTAACTTATATTTCTATATTTTTTTTATATATAGAAGTTTATTTTTAATCCATGTGCATCACATAAATTTACGTCTAGTAAGATAAAAACATAAATATGGAACAAAATTTTCTTTTATGGTCCATTTAAAGGATATAACCACTTTATGTCAAACTTAGGCCCATTTATAAATTTTGATCTATTTATAATGGGCTTTAAGACATGTTATGAATATGGCCTAAATGGATAACAATGTAGACCATAATCTTCAGGTCCGTGATGAGAGATGCCTAAGGTTACGAAAAAATAAACAAGGATAGGTTTCATTAGGAGTCACAGAAGACAATTAATTACTCATTGGTTTATCTCAGAGTCGAAATTCTAGAGCTTGTAATTAGGCTAAGGAAGTTTTGACTATTACACAAACAATTATTGGTAACTTTAAACAAATCTTCCACATATAAGTACTGCTATACTGTGTGTTCTAAATTCATATCATTGATCTTGTTATGATTACATGGTTGGAAAGTTTTGGTATGAAAATTTGTGTTAGGTAATCTAGAAAATACACACTCTCTCATTTTTTATATACATGTCTTCACTTTTGTAATGTAAAATAATTGATAAGGGTATAATTGACAAAAAGTAGTTAATTCAACCTTGAAATTTGAAAACCACTTACAAATACAAACAACAATTTACAAAAAATATTAACAATTAAATAATATAAGATGAAATAGCATGTCTCCTTTTTTTTTTTTTTAGGGTAAAATCCGTTTAATATAAAATTTCAAAATTTTACAATAAGAGTGATATATAAGTGTTTGGATAAACTCCATCTACATAACATAAAACACACTAATGGTAAGCATAACAAGAAATAAGCATTAGGAATCAAAGAGTGACTCGGGATCAAATGATCAATTAAATCAACATTTAAAATTTTAAAACCAACATAAAATAGTCTTTCGTCTCTAGAAGACCTAATACGACGTCATGTTAGGTGAAGGAAAGATGAGATAAGTTAAAGTCTCTCTCTCGCTAAACATTTTGGTTCACAATCATGAAATACTATATCTCCTTAATTATAAACACTAATTTCATTTTTCACATATATTAAAACGTAGATGGTAAATTTAATTTATACGTTGATGTTCATAAAATATATTATTTGAATATAAATATATTCAACTTTGGCATTCAATCTCCCAAAATAAATTAATAAAAATATATTTGCAAAATAATAATAATTTTTTTCCATAAATTTAAACGGACCAAAAATATCCATTAATTAGAGCATCCATTGCGAGGTTTCTTCCCTTATTTAAAAGCTAAATAGGCGCCACATTATGATATTGCAAAATGTGATGTCTATTTAAATATGTGTTTGATAAATAACTTTATCTCTGTTTACTTTGTGAAAATTTTACTTAATAAATAGTCCTAAAATAAATAAATAAATATTGTGAAAATGTAATCATATATAAATTAACCTATATCCCAAGGCATATTTAAAGTATCAAATAACTTGTGCAATCCACTACTTCAAGTTCAAAAAGCTATTATGTATTAACATTAAAAAGTTATAAATAAATTGTGTGTAAGTATGAGACCTTCAAAATCACCTAAATTAGGAGAGGTCTATTAAGGATGGATGTATAGTAAGAGATATTTCCTTTTTCATTAGGGCTCAACAGTCGATGATTTCTGTCTTTATAGTTAATTCCTCTGCTAGCTATATGCTATTTTGGATAAGTTCATTTTCTAAAGAGTAATTAGCAAAATCCACTCAGCGTGCACATTATGAGTGATTTAAATATATGTTAAAAAAATGAGTGATTAAAAAAAAATAAAAATAGAGAGAGCAAATGCTACTATATATTAACATGGGTATCTAAATCTAAACGCACATGGTTACATACCTTACTTTCATGCTTGCATTTTTGGTTTTTAGTGTTTATTTTAGTCAAGGAAAAAACATTTAGTATGGATTGGCAGAGAATTTTCTGGCAAGAAAAATTCCAAACACTGCTTCAAAAAATTTGCTTTATCCCATATGTCTTGTAGTTCTTGTATCTTGTCTAGGAATCCTCCTCAAAAAAATCATGCACAAATATTATAATTAAGGTTCCTTAACTTTTGCTGTTCTCCTTTTGTGTTTCCCTCAGATTCTTCTCATTCTTTTCTCTTCAGCTGAGCCAATTAACACAAATTTATAACTAATTGTTATGTGAAAGATAACTGAGATGGGAAAAAGTTGGTCAGCTTTTTAATTGTAAGATTCCATTCTACTACTCAAAACAGAAAATATTAGTTACCCAATGAGACCATATTTTTTTGGCAAAGTAACGTTTAGTTCAGTTGTATATACTGATAGACTAAAACGACTTTACCTGCTTATTGATATAGTATTTCTTGACCAACGAGTAAAATAAAATATTTCTTAATAATTTCATTCGTCAAATGACTACAAAGGGATTTGAAATAAGGGGTACACACACATACTTAGGATGAATAAAATTCTTCATAAAAAGAGTAACACCCATTCAATAATATCGTATCACATAAATAGTTTTTAAAATCGATCCTTATATTAAAATTTATATGTTTATAAATTTTAACATTAATTTATAATTATGTATGATGTCATTAAAATATATCAAAATTAATATTATATAATTACATCGTTAAAGTAAATTTAATGTATTATAATAACAAAATAAATAATTATATATTAATATCAAAATTTATATATATAATCTATATGATAGTATCTCTAAATCTAATACTCGATGTAATTCTTAGCGTATCTCTCTTAGAGTAATTTGATCATATTATATATATAAATATAAATCAGATACATAGATGATCATGATCGAAAGTGTCACATGATTTTTGGTTTTAATCTTAACTATTCATAATTTGATCACTTATATTAAGATTCATTCCTCTCACATTCTCATTATTATAAAAATGTTCTCATTTGAAATATTTCCTCTACAAACCGGATGAATAACTCTCATCTGTGTTACTAAGCTCAACTAACTCTAATAAATATAAAATTAACTAACTAATGAAGAATAAAATCAACTAAACACTTACCTAATAGTTTTATTTTGGATCTAGAGACAAAACAATAAATACCACTTATAACTACAAGGTTCTAATTCAAATCTTAAAATACAATGTCTAGTGGAACAATATTAATATTTTTTAATTGAGTTGAGTTTTAAGGACGATTTATCTAATAGTTTTATATTTAAATTAAAAAAATAAATAAATAAATTACTATATGAAGCATGTATAGGAATCATGCATGTAAAGGCAGCTTTTTAATTTTCCTATTGTCACTGCAATAGAGAAAAAACAAGAGTGATAGTATTGTTTAATGAGGAGATGTTCCCATTGAGTTAATTAAAAATTGTCTTACAAGTGTTCATCACATATTCGTCTAAAACTTAGCTGCCAAAGGAGACTAGCAAGTCGACCTACTACTGGTCAAAAATATGCACGAAAAAATTTAGGTTAGTCTACACAATTTCATGTAAGTTACAATCATATAATTCATATCTACATATTTTAATTAACATAAATGGTGTCATTGTTTTATGTAAAGTAAGTAGATCGATTTCATTGTAACAACTAACAAGTTATCACTTGATATTTATTATTTCTTTCAAATTATCCAGTTCAAAAAATCTCATACACATATGCACCTGAGTCAGAGGAGTAGGGGGGAATTATTAGAGAATAATTAAATAAATATAATGTCCACTCCAATTTAAAATATAAAAAAGTGAATTAATAAAAATGAATGTATTTAGTTTAAATTTTAAATTAAATATATTAATTTTTGTTATTATAATTTTTACTTATATTCAAGATCTTAGGGTGTCTACTATGTCCTGTTCTGGATTTTGATTTTGATGTTAAAAGAGAGAGAGAATGAATACATTAATTCCAAAAATAATGGGGACCAATTAGGAAATGTGGAAAAAGATAAACATAGTAGTGGATAATAATAATAATAAAACAGTAGTTTTTTAATCAATGATTCTCATGTTATTTGTATTGTCTGTTTTAACATTTGAACCTCAATATAATGACGGAGGTTAAGTTAATGAAGGTCCAATTTGTATTATTGGGGATCATTGTCCTATACTCGATGACGTCGAAAAGGCTGCGTCGATTTATATTTTATTTTATATTTATGCAACTTAATCATGCATCATATTATAATTTTGATTCATTCTTGTAGTTGATCGGTTCATTTTCATTTGAATAGTACAAAAATATAGTGTATGTACTATCAGCTAGACTCCAGAGTTTGTTGAAAAGTAGAGTGATTTTTGAATTAAGAAAAGACTATACAATATGGTAGGCAACAAAATGTGGACACATCCAACAGATTTCGGGCTCATCCCTTTCACCTACAAAATATACGTTGTTTTGTTACAACAAAAAATACTCATACAAGGAATACTCATTCGTACTCTTCTTCCCACCTAAAAAAAACAAACTCATACTCTTCAATTGACAAAATTATGAGGGTTTAGATATAAGAATTTCATAATGTTGGTGCGTCGTACAGATGGTTTAAACAAAGGTTGACCGAATAGTCAAACCACTAAAATTAGAGTTTTAGGATTCAATAAATATTTATTTCATAAAGAAAAAAACCTTTAAACTAAATAATTTATGATATTATTAATTATGTTATAAATTTACTTATAATTATATGTTTGTGCAAAGTGTAAGATTTTGAATCTTTTGTTCATCATTCAAATCAAGGATATGCCACACTATTTTATGTTCATATAATTTAAAGGATATATACATTAAAATAATTTCAATAGACAATTAAAAATTAATTCTATTTTATGTTTTAAAAATCATAAATGATGTATATATTAAATCTTCATTGGATTATACTACACTAGAATGAATTACGAACAAAAATGATAATCGAAAAGTTGTTTTGTTGATGTATTTTATCTTAATAAGATCAAATACATCAATTTTTTAGTTATTATTTTTGTTTATATCTCATTTTAAATAGATAATATGTGTAACCATAAAATTTACTTATTTATTAATTTTTATAAGATCTATGATTGTTATATTATTAAGTCATTTTTAAAAAGAGTCTCATATTTGTACCAAAATTTTCTTTTTAGGTCGTTTTAGGCCTCTAAACTTATTGGATCGATACTAATCTAAGCCACAAGCCTTTATATATAACTTCGACTAATGGTTATTGTTCAAAGACAAAAAAAGCTCACATTGCTTGAGATTATTAGTTTAGGATGATTCATAAATAACATTCACACATTTAAATCCACCAAGACACCTTTAACTAAAACAAAAAACTATGAAAATTTATGCACAAGACTCAACGAACAATATCTCACAAATGTGACTTAAGGTTGAAACATATACTTTATTTATTTTGCTTCTAATAACACTTTAATTATCTTCTAACTATTTGTTAATGTGCAAATGAAACTCTTCATAGATAAAGTCAAGAAGATGTGTTGACCATTTGGCAATGAATTAAGTCATCATGGTTTATAATGTATTTGATACCTTTGATCACATCTTTTGATTATGCGCACTTGGTAAAATAGATAGTAGGTCATTTAATATAAATGCAAGTTTACGGTCACAAACATATTTATTAGAATCCAAAAGAACCAATGTCATTACATGGTAGATCAGGAACAATTTTTAGGGCCAACAAATCAATTTGATTTTTGGTCAGTAAAACCAAATATAAAAGGTGTACAATGTTTCTATAGAATATTTCTAGGGATTCTTGGAAATCTAAGCATAAATATCAACATCAACCTAGAAGTACTAGTGGAAGAACGATTAGCTGAAGATAATATTTATCCTCTACAAATCTTCTATTGTTAATTAAGAAATTTCACAAACCTTAAATACAACCAAAAAAAAAAAACACATATGAAGAGTGAAATCAATAAAAAGAATTTAGAAATATTAAAGAACTAGTATTGAACTCATCCTTTATAAGTCAAGTTTAAATCCATAATTTGAATTTTTAAGAAGAGTGTTTTAAATCAGGAAATAAAACTTTCTTTATATAATCGAGTAAGGAAAATTTTAAATCCAGTTTTATTCTATGATTTGAAACATTTATATTTTCAAAAGAAAAATTAATTTTAACATCAATACAATTCAAACACTTTTTATTTTATGATTTTTACTAAATTCATATTTGGCTCCAGTTCAATTGATAAAGAGAATGAATATATAGTTATATTTATCTTTTAAGTATTAAGTTGGATTTTTATGAAAGATAAAAACTTCATTTTTTTGTAGTTACTATCTATGGAGCATGAAGATAACTCCTAATTTTTGTAGCAATTTCTTTTAAAAGGATGAAACAAATTTTCTTTTGGTCGTCTGGTAAGGGAGAGAAAAAATAATTTAAATTCCAAATAAAAAAGCATTTTGGGAAAATAGTAAACAGCGTAGTGGTGGGACTATATCAGTACATCAATTTCATTTGAATTTGAAAGACGTAAAATCTCGTTCATGCGGCTATTTCACCAACCGTTCATTCAACATTCTCTTTTGACAAGTACTAAAATTCAATTTTTGGGATTTAAATGTTTTTAATCCATATATATATATATATATATATAATATTTTAATTCTTTATATTTTTTTCTCAGTATTTTTTTTAAATTTAGTTTTTAGTCTTTATAAATATTTTTTTAATTTTTGTCAGGACACTAAAATCAAATATTTTACATATTATACGTATTAACTCAAAAATAAATAAATTTTATAAAGATTAAAAATAAAATACCAAGAATCGAAAGCGCAAAATGTATATATTTATAAGGATTAACACTAAATTTAACCTACTTTACATTTTTATTTTCTTTACGTACTACACCTACCTTTTATTTTTATTTGAGTTAATTTTATTATATATTTCAAAATATATACTTTTCTCACTTTCTGTTTCAAGAAAAGTAATATAT